>CM040122.1:295596461-296056381 GCA_022559845.1 Amorphophallus konjac | reverse complement strand
GCATAAGAGGCATCCACAGAATCGTCTCCCTGTCTTCTTCACAACAGAAGTGGTTTCGTCTTCATCCGAGCTGTGTGCTGCCCAGGAGCTTCGTTCTTCCACAACGGCGCAGAGCTGTCCCTGCTGAGTACCAGAACCGAATTAGAAGCACTGCCACAACGAACCTCGGAGGAATCAGCCCACAAGCTCTTCTACAAAGTTCTTCTTCTTCCTGTCTACGGTCAGAATCAAGAAGCGGAATTCCGTTCGGCATCCTGTGGCAGGAGTTATCATTTTTCTCCCTCAGCTCCGGCATCCTGCTACCCACAGTCTGCATCGACCTGTCGCCATTGTTCTGCATCCCTTAGTCTTCTCCGACATCGGTTGGCTTCCCCCGTCAGTTTTGCTGCGAAGAAGACCCGTCCACGATTCCAACGACTCCGACGGCGCTTAATTCCGAGGTCGGGAGCTGCCGTGGCGTTCTCTACAATCTGCTGTTAGAAGTCTGCAACTGCAGGTCCGAGAATCTGAAGCTCTGTTCAAACCTCCATCCCGGTCAGCAGCGGCCCCAGAAGAAATTAAAGAAATTCTGAAGCATTCCCTTCCCAGCTACGAAGATTTCCCACCGGTCTCGCCATCAGCGAAATTCCTGATCGAGTTCTGCGGCTTCAACACCATCTGTCAGTCCCCTATTGCAGAGGGCAGACAGATTTGGCATCACCACTTCTATATCGTTTTAGCCCTAGTTTTCCCCACCCCGCTTGGCCGGCTGAAGGCCCCTCCCTGTGCGGAGGTAGTTTTGATTGTAATCCACTAACCCCCACCCCAAGATACCTCTCCTGCGAGAGGTGTAGTATTGTACTCATTTGGGCAGGTCAAGCTACCCCGGCGCAGCGTGTGGGTACCCACCCGCCTCCCCGCTCGCCCTCGTCTCCGACCGGGACCGGTTTCTTCAAACCGGTCGAGTAAGTGCTCTAAACCCTTGCTCATTGTGCTTGTCTTTCAATATTAGTTCTTAATTCCACTGGTTATGCGAGTGAGAGCCCGATCCTCAAGCCCCGTGTCTGAGTGATCACCGTGGGAGAAGTGCAACCGGTGCCTTTGGCACTTTGTCGGCCCCTTGAATTGGGCCTCCACACCCATTGGGAATCCCATCTTGGCCTTGCTGGCCCTCTACCAGCAAGGGCCCAACCCCTCAACCTCACCTTGGCATTGTCAAGTTACCCCGGGCTTGGGTGAGTGTCGATAGAGCGGTGGCCCAATTCGGCCCATTTGAATGCGATTGTGCTTGCTTGCATTAGGTCCGAGGTTGTGTCACATCAGAGCACCTTACCATTTTGGAAACCAAGTTGACAGTAGCTGTTACTGAGTCAAGGACTGAACTGATGGGAAGAATGAATTCTCTTCTAGAATCCATGAATACATCTCAACAAAGAGTTGTGAATGTGGAATCTTCAGTCAGCCAACTCTGGAGTCACTATGACAGTATGGCCAGAAATCTAAACTTCATACAGTCAGATGTTCGTGAAATCAAAACTCAGATCAGAAGACTTAGGCAAGGTCAAGAACCAGAAGGACAGTCCAGAGGACCACCCATTCCAGATCTGACAAACATGGAGAATAGACTCGACCATAAGCTATAGCATCTGAGGGATATGGAAAATAGGTTGAATGATAAGCTTCTATTTCTGAGGAATGAGTTCTATTCTGTGCATCAAAGGAACAGGGATTTGGATTCTGCCATCACAACACTTAGAGCCTCACATGATGAATTGCTCGAAGATTTGATTTCTTTGACAAGGACATCATGTATTTGGTCAGTGTAGCACAGCAATTTCTTCGGCAGTTTCCAATACCTACTGGCGTTAGTGAAAGAGACAGTGATGCAGGTCAGCCTGACCCATCCTCACCACATCCAGCTCCACCAAACTCGTACGCCTATTGATCACCACCTCCACGTTCACCTTCACCACCACTACCATCATCACCTCCTCCATCAACACCACCACCACCACCCTCACCTCCACCACCATCTCCATCGGCTGCTGATCCACCTGCTCCACCCGCAGCTAGTCCAAGGATAAAGAAGTTGGCTATACGCCGTGCACGCTCAGCTAGGCCTGCTGAATTGGACTGATATTTGTTAGCCTTCTTCACTTGTTTGATGATGTCAAAGGGGGAGACATATATGTATGAGTCATTGGACATCTTTGTCAGTCAGTCTTTGTCTTTGTCAGTGTCTTTGTCTTTGTCAGTCCATGTATGAAGGCTTATGCCTCGTGAAAGCTTTTGTCTGAATGTAAATACCCTTGAATGTGAAATGAAAATATTTTTCAGTTCAAAAATAAAAATGTGCTCATTTTGATCTGTTGGATGCATGTTTGCTCTGTTCTGATGTTTTTTAGTTCGTGCAAAGGTATGAATGATGTCTTGCTAACTTCGTAAAGCTGACACAAATCTGCTGGACATGTTTAACAACTTTTGTTAGCTACTTAAGTATCACAACTCAAAATCAAACACTTAATGATCACTGTTAATAATTTTCCACGTTATCTCCAAAATATCTCACTCTAAATAAATTACACAATGACTCATAGTTGCCATCATCAAAAAGGCGGAGAATATTGTGTTCTGTGTTTTGATGATGTCTAACTATGACTTATAAAATATCAGTCTGATCTTGTGCATGCAACTTAGATAAATATGTCAAGGTCAGGATGTATGAAGTCTACTAAAAAATTTACTAAGTGTCTGATTCTTAGGAAATTCAGTCGACCAGGACAGTCTCAAGTCGACAGACATCAGCAAATTGATCCAAGAAAGGCAAAGAGCATGCTGAAGAACTTGAGGATTAAGGCAAGACACAAGACTGGATCGAGAAGCTCAAGCTGCCATGCAAACAGCAGCAATCTTTGTGACAACAAAAATTGGGATGAAGATGGCCAGAGTGTTGAAAAAATAATTTATCCACAACGACAGAGTCGACAGAACAAGGTAACATCAGTCGACCAAATCCATATTCGGTCAACAGAAGTTAAGTCAAATCGACATAGGCAACAGAAGAAACGTCAAATTCAACACTGTGTCGACCTCAAAGATAGGTATATAAAGACTTAATCAACAGAGGCTGAAGATCGACTTGGTCCCCATCAAGTCGACAGACTTGCTCAGCTCGACTGAAAGGATGATCTTGCAAGGAACCACTGAGTCGACCTACCAGCTACCTAGGTCGACTGATATTGTCTGAGATCACAACACGTGCAGATTTCGAGCGGGCCCCGCTGTCAGGTGTCACTTATTCCCAATCATTGGCACACGCCTCAAGGACACGTGCCTCGATTTTTGGGAAGGTCCTAGGTAAGAATATTCCACTTGTATCATGGACCAATCAGAAAATAGCTCTAAAAAGGAAATTATCCATATTTCTCTTCTATAAATATGGATCTCTCGCCTGGGGGAGAAGATGCTGAAGCCCTTAGTCATTCGAGCACCCTGAGCTTCCGAAGAGCAAGAAAGAGAACGGGATAGTGAGAGAGAGCCTTTGATTTCGATCTAAGCTAGTTGTGAGCACTGTGAGAGAGTTCTCCTCCCCATCATATAGCCGGAGCAGCGAATAGAGTTCAGTTGGAAGGTCTTTCAGATCTGTCTCAGATCTACAGTTTTATGCTTCTGAAATTCATTCCGAAGCCACATTGCCGATTTTCGTTTTCGATTTGTATTTTTCTTCTTCATTTCATTCCAGATTTCCGTCTGTAGTGATGTATTTACATCGGATTTTCTGATACTCTATTTTAAGAGATCGGAGTGTTCCTGGCTGCTAGGCAGCCGTGTGTAATCGAGGAGAGTGTTCCTCGAGTTGAAGTTGTGAATCAGTGGCTGTAGCGGATTACATCCGCGTGTGTGTGTGTTACTCTTGAAGAGTGGAAACCTCATCGGTGGATGAGAGGTGGACGTAGGTCTGCTACATTGCAGCCGAATCACCTAAAAAAAATTTGTGCAGTGGGTTGAGAATTGTGTGACTGATCCATCTCTTCTATCCCCCTTCACAGATTCTTGTGTTAACTTCAATCTCTGCATATCGAGTTGAATTCGAACACATTGCTCACACACACCCACTAAGTGTTCGATAGATTTTTGTTCTGTGGTGCAGCAGATCCTTCTGTCTACCAGAATTTTTTTTTATTTGGGCAAAATTTGATAGAACTGATCTATTCACCCCCCCTCTAGATCCGTTCTTTCCATCCATCATTCCCCTTCTTCAAAAGTTGATGGGACATTGGCCCATTTGGGAGGGATTATGGGGGAATTCCAATGATTGGAATAACCCCCCAACCATGTTTCCAAGCGCAACCTTAGTTTTCATACTGCATAAAATGGGGCCACTGTTTCACAATGTAAAAGTAGGGCACCCCAGGACAATTAGGCACACCTTATAGCCACATGGACCAAAACAAAATACCTCTCATTGGAAAAGCACCAATTGCACTTCTCAGTAACAGATGTCTTTTAAGGGAAGGAGATATCATGATAATCCCCTAACAAGAATGCTGTAACACTTTAATTCCTACAAGCTGATTCCTACCATTAGTAGTGGCAAACTGAGTTATGGGTTCACTTAACAGAAAGGCAAAACTGCTGAATTGCCCAAAACTACAGTTTGGACACCCTTGTACATTTGGAAACATATTGGGATTATTGTCATCATCGCAAAATCTCTTTTCAGCTATTTCCTGTTACAGTATTGTTCGAGTGAGAAAAAAAATGAAAAAGAAAACATGGCAATTTGAACTCTTACCACATCTCTTCCCCCCCAACCCCACCTCCATCTCATGTCTTTTCATGAAAACACAAACAGTAGAGAGAATTTCTTGATCTTCCCCAAGTCCTCAGCAATTGAAATCTGTGGAATGTCATGGAGATCTGGATTTATCAGCTTCCAAAAAAATGAATCCTTTCGAGCGTCTAAAAGTTAGAATCTGGCTGAGGTTGGAGAACAGGAAGATGTAGGAGACTTACTACTGGTAAAAGCCTCTCACAAGCTACCTTCTAAAAGAAAGGTCACCACACCCAACTCTCCAGAAACAAAATTTCAGGTTAATTATGCCATCGGATACAACAGAAACCTCTGTTTCAGCACATAAATTTTATTTAGGATCTGGAATATGCCTCAAGAACAACATTGAAGAGACATTGCCAGGCTGGATTAATGTAAATCACCATGGTCGGACTATATAGCCCACGTGTGTCAATAACCAACCGACGTGGAGTGCCATTGTATTAACAACCGCAACCAAAGCATGAGCTAGTATGATTGCAGCCTACTGCAGTTTGCTTAAACCACAATGGAATGCGCACTCAGCTTTAAAAGGAAGAAAAGAATCCTTATCGATTTAATACATTTTGGCTTGTTGGTTGAGTTGATTCTGATTCCAAGTAACTGCCACCTAATGCAGATCCTAACCGTTGGATACATAAAGAGCCTATCATGATATCTGGAACTTTGCCCTGAAAAATTCCTTCACATTCCAAAATTTCAAAACTCGGCTATGCCAACCAGAGACACCTCCCACTCCCTTGTCTGTTCTCCCCAGGGGAACCCGATTCGCCGGTGCCACTCGGATTCGGGGAAAAACAGATACCTTCCAGGATCTGACAGCTACCCGTCGGAGCAAAAAACACGGCACCAAACAATATCAGCGCACCAGACACCATGGGCGCAATTATTAAAATAACGGGATTGCAGCGGAGCCTATCCAAACCTAAGCGTGATGGGCAACATAATCGGCCAAGGAAACGAACCCATCAATCCACGGGAGCGACAATGCATGATGTGTATATGATGCTTGTGTGTTTGTATGTGTGTGTCTGTGTGCGGGCACCTGGTGTATACTCTTGCATATGCATAGATATGAGTGGAGGAGAAGCCTTGGAGGGAGGGCTCACGTCCATCTGATGGCGATGCTTGTCTGGGACCAGCCGGCGACAGAAAATAAGTGTGTGGAGGCCGTGGCTTCATCTGGAAACTCTGATGGCACCCTGCCACCTCCTTGCATTCCCTTTTGGTGACCGCTGGTGGGAGAGTGCACGGTGCAGAAGATGACGTTTACAGGGAACAAATTGGTGGGTCATGTGCAAACCTGCGCTGCAGATGGCATGTCCGGTGATTTTTAATTTGGGATTTTTACTTTTTGCCCACTACAAACATAGGCATTTATATTTCAGTCCCTCAATTATAATTATTTGTTTGAAAGTCCTTACAATGTTAACACCCCCCTGCAGGGTAAAAGATGAAAACAACTCTTGATTAGTGTGTGTGTGTGTGTGTGTGTGTGTGTGTGTGTGTGTGTGAGAGAGAGAGAGAGAGAGAGCACAGCATAGTTAGAGAGAGTGGGGGAGAGAGAAGAGAGAGAACGGGGTGACGCTAAAAGGGGGTTTCCCCTCCAGCTTCGGCACTTCCCCGACCTGATGGAGCCACTTGGGGCAAACCCCTCCCTGGAGGGCGATTGTGACCCAGAACTTGTTCTGCATGCCATCCTCCCCCCTTCCAGACTGCTGCTGCAAGTGGGGTACTTCAATCAATGTCCCTCGATGGGTCCAAGAGATGCAAAGCTAGAGTGCATCGTTCAGGGATCGAGCCACTCACTGTCGAAGATCATCCGGTGCATCTGGGCATTAGAGGGGGCCGGTGGGTTTTGGAAGGGCAACCTCTTCTGCACGATACCCTTCAAGTGGATGGACTTAGTCTGTTACAACATGTACAACAAATACCTCCTCCACGTCTCGGGCAAGGTTGAGATCACCAACCACAATAGACTCATGTGGCATCTATGGCATGGATGCCACTATCCTCTGCCTCCCCCTCCACATAATACTTTGCCTTAAAAATCTCATGTCCGGCTTGACTCCCAATCCCAACCCTTCGACCAGCACCCTCCCTCCCCGCCTCCCAACCCCACTATAGTCTTCAAAGCTATGCAGCCAGATGCCCAGCTATGCAGACCACCACCCCCAGCTCCCCTGTAGCACAGGCGGCCATACAACACAGCAGCACCAGCCGTACGATCACCGGGGCCCTCTGTCGCCACCTCCCCGAGGAAGTTGTCAAGCCAATCCGGCGGCAGGTACCTATTGGCCTTCTGTACCTTGGCATTGTTGACCCATCAAGCCGACGGCCGTCCGTGGGGTCCAATGGTGTAACACCTTGATTTTAAGAAGCCCAATAGTGCATTGGATTATCCACGATAAGTGCCAATTAAGTTGGCTCATTTAATGAATCTGGGTCTATTAGGTGTAATTCTCAACTTTAAGTGAGTAGTCCTTTATTTATACCATAACTTTATATAAAAATATCCAAATGAGGTGAAATTAGGCTCATTAGAATGATAGTTCAATTATCAAGAACTTTTATGTTGAGCACCTTTTGAGATTCTACCATCTAATAGGTTAAAAATATCAAATAACATAGTACAATGTTGGATGAAAATATTGGGCTTTGAATAGAGTAGACGAAATAAAAGTTAAACGAAATATCATCTAACGTAGAAGAGTTAGACGAAGTATCGTCTAATCTGAAAGGAATATACAAAGTATCATCTAATCCAGAAGAGATAGATGATACATTGACGACTTAGCTGATATATTGAAGAGATGAGTAATATATTGAAAGATTAGATGATATATTGAAAAGATATATGATATATTAAAGATAAATGTTGGCACCCATTTTTAGCCTGCAATTTGAATCTTTTCTCTTATCTATCTTTTGTGATGTCTCGAATTATCCATTGTTTCGGAGTCTTCCTTGAACGTATTTCGAGCTCATTCTTGATCATTCTTCAAGCCCATAAAGCCTCGGAGGCTATTACCCTTGATTACCACTTTTTCAGGCTCATTTATTATTGAAAAGCTCAGTTCGGTCGACCTAAAGCTCAAATCAGTCGACCGATTCCAAAATTCGGTCGACCAGACAGAGGGCTGCTAGCCCTCCTCTGGTAGCGGTCTTGTGATGACCGCTACCATCAGGTAGCGGTCATCACTTGTCACGTCCCGAGTGCGGAAGGAACCCGGGAGTGCGCGACGAGTTTATATCATTCATGTCAATCAGAGCACGAGATAATTCGACACATAAGACAGAGTGCGCTAGACCTGTAAACGAAGTGGATAATCTGATATCCAAATTCGTATCCGAATATAATCGGTCGGATATCCAAATCCGACACATTCTATTAGGGTGTATTTTTGTCACTATCCGAATTCGAATTCGACGGATACTATCCGGATTCGGATATATCCGACTATCCGATTAAGTATAAACATATGTTATATGTTCATAGTTTTTAAAATTTTAAATATATATATATATAATGAATTAAAAATATAAAAATATAAAATATGATTATTAACTGACAAATCTGAGCTAACCTAAAGTGAAATGGAAAGAAAGATACACCTAAATATTTTTTTTAAAGAAACATCGTAAAGACAAAGTATCTTATGTTTAACAATTATAGAACTCTTCTCAAATATATCGATGTGCTAAATTATAAGAAAAGAAACAAATATAATTTTCAATAGCCTTCAAAAATTTTAAGCCACAACTATATTATAAATCTAAACCATCATAATGATTTTTAAATCACCTAGCACTAATTTAAGTATGTTTTCAAACATATCAAACCATCGTAATCAACTAAACATTGAAACCATGTTTTTAACAAGTTCAAAAAGATGTTTTTAAATTTCAGGAGAGGAACAACAATAAGTCTTGTACACTCCATAATCCATATGCAACGGAATAGTCTTTGCTGCAATCTCAATCATCGTTGCATTCCACCGCTCACTCATCATCATCTAATGGTAACTAAAAAAAGATTAGAAAGAATATAGTTAGTGCATTTAAGAGAATTACATTAATCCAAAAATAAAGAAAATAAAGAAATAAAATATAAATTGCCTTATTAAAAGATTGTCCAACTTGATCGGAGTCAATAGTAAGATATGGCCTAATAAGATCTTTTTCTAGGAGAAAAAAATTCATAAAAATTAATAACAGTTGAATAGTGTCATTATTAAAGAGAAAAATACTAGTATTTAAATATTTAGAGTTATCCCACCTTTCTTTTTAAAAGTAGGCAGCCAATCATGTGTACATATGAGGACTTGAATTGTTGCAGGAGCTAAAGAAGTACGAGACTCATCAATAATTCTTCTCCCTAAACTAAATGCTGATTCAAATGCAACACTTGTCACACGAATTGTAAAAATATCTTTGGCAATCAAAGCAAGCACAGGAAATTTCTTGCCATATCATTTCCACCATAACAACACATCAAATCCTTTCTCATCTGGAGTAAGAGTCTCTTCAAGATAAACATCCAAATCACTTCTACTTATTATAACAGATCATGAACTTATGAACTTGCTCCAATCCTCTCCAAGCTCATCATCTATCTCACAAACTTCAACATTATTAACAACCACATTTTGAGTTGAAGTGCAAGAAGGAAAAGATACCTTAGCTGAGTATTCCTTATAAAGATCCTTAAGAAAGGTGCACGTTTATCAATTCTCACATCAACATTAGATCCATAGATTTTCTCATACATGAAAATAATTCGCTCCATTTTTCATTGAGGGTCAAGGACACATGCCACAGTAAAGGGAAGGCTGCATTCATCCCAATATTTCATAAACTTTCCAAACATAATTTGTGCCATTTCTCTTACATAGTACAACTCACTATTTAACCATTCACGTAACTTATAATGCACATGACATACCTCATGAAAATATAAATTAGCAGTGACATACTTAGTCCCTGAAAGAGCAAGAGTGACTTTATAAAATACTTTCAAAATACTATACACTTTTTCTGCAGTTTCCCATTCATTATTAGAAGGACAATCCCCATAGTCATAATTGATATCATGCAAACGCAAAAATGCAGCTTTCAACTCTAATGCACTTGCAATCATATCATAAGTTGAATTCCACCGAGTAGGGCAATCCACATAGTTCACTTCATGTTGGGAATTCATATCATTTGATGTGATCAAAGCTGTGCAAGGCTTCTTCAGAGGTATGCCACTGCCAAAAGGAACTACCTCCTCTCTTATTGCCATGATTCCTAAAGTGGCATCACCCAACTCTTTTGCTGAGATGCGGTCGATTAGCCTTTGCAATTTCACCTATAAAATTATCTCTAGAATCATCAGCAACATGATGGTGAATATCCTACCTCACATCATATCTAAAAACCAAGGGGCCTTTGTTCAAGGGAGAAATATTGTGGATACTATCTCTTTAGCCTCAGATCTGATGAAGGAGTTAGGGAGGAAAGTAAGAGGCCATAATATCATCCTCAAACTTGACATGGCCAAGGCCTATGACAGGTTGGAGTGGGACTTCCTGTTAGCTGTGATGAGGAAGTTTGGGTTCTCGAACAGATTCTGTTCTCTTATCTCTATGATGCTTTGTAATTGTTGGTTTTCTGTGTTAGTTAATGGTTCACCGACAGGTTATTTCAAATCGACTAGAGGGGTCAGACAGGGAGACCCCTTGGCTCCAGCCCTCTTCATTATTGCTGAAGAGGCTCTTAGTAGGGGTATTGCTAGACTATTCCTTGATGGTGAAGTTCAACCTTTCCATGTGCCCCGTTGCTGTCTTCAAGTATCCCATTTACTTTATGCTGATGACACCTTAGTTTTTATTAATGGCAAGACAAGGAACCTTAGAAGGCTGCTGGATTTCATCACTGACTATGAGGTGTCATCAGGGCAGAAAGTGAACAAAGCTAAAAGCAGTTTTATTGTCTCCCAAAAAGTCTCTCATGCTGTCATTAGTAGGATTGCTGATTGTACGGGTTTCCAGCATAAAAATGGTATTCAATCATATCTTGGTGTCCCTCTTTTTGAAGGTAGGAAGAGAATTTCGCATTACAAATATTTGCTGGAGAAAATATGCAACAGGATTAACAGTTGGCAGTCTAAATATCTATCTCAAGCTGGTCGGAGATGCCTTATCAACTCTGTGCTTCAATCCATCCCTGTTTACACTACCAGCGCTTCCTGTCTTCCAGCAACTATTATTGGTTTGATCAACAAGCTGTGTGCTAGCTTCTTCTGGGCTGGTAAAGATTGTACAAGACATCATTGGGTGGCATGGTCCAGTATCACCAATCCCATTTAGGAAGGTGGCCTTGGAATCAAAAGCCTGCATTATATTCAAATTTCGATGGTGGCTAAGCAAATTTGGAGAATTCTTCATGGTTCCTCTTTATGGTCCCAGTATGCCACTTCCAAATACATTAAAGTGCATCTCAGCTCTGTTCAGAACCCTTTGCCCAGTGGTGTTCGGAGGGATATATTTAGACAGGCCATGAATCTGGTTTTATCCAATACTCGGTGGATACCTATAGATGGGAAAACTATTGATGTTCTGAAGGACAATTGGTGTGGTGTAATTCTGGCACCTAATAACTGCTCTATTAATGTTACGCTTGGTGAAGCTCTGGCTAATCCTAATCACCAGGTATGGTCTCTTATTCCTCCCTATGTGGCTCAAGACATGGGTAATCTGCAGTTGCAACATATGCCAGATATATGTGTTTGGGCTGCCAACATTGATGGTGACTTTACTAGCAAATCTGCATACAATTCTGTGAGATCACAAGGGACCAAAAGACTTCCTTTAAAGAGGATTTGGGGAGAGCATTTCCCTCTTAGGGCCTCCATATTCTATTGGCGGACATTAAACCTTGTTGTTCCAGTTGACAGTATTATTGGAAAGGTTGGCATATGTTTACCTTCAAAATGTGTTTGCTGCAAGGATAATAACCAAGAGGAGACCCTGAACCATTTACTTATGGAGAGTCAAATAGCCATGCCATTGTGGAGCTTCTTCAGGTTGCTTTTTGATTCTAGGTGCAGATCTACTAATTCAGTTACGGGATTTTGCTGGGACATTCTTTGTTCAGCCGACTGTAAGTCTCTATATGGCTTTGCAGCCACCCTTGTCATGATGCTCATCCTTTGGGAGACATGGAAAGCCCGATGCAGCCTTAAATTCGAAGATAAGAGGCCTTCAATTGGAATTATATAGCAGCAAATTTGCAGGCAGACTGAGTACTCTTTGCAACAAGTTATATTCAGTAAGGCTCCTTCTGATAGTGAGAGACATATTCTAGATCAGTATAAGTTTACCTACAGGTTGAACGTGAAACACCTCCAAGGGTCATCAAATGGTCCTGTCCCAACTCTGGTTATGCGTTGAATGTTGATGGGGCAGCCAAAGGAAATCCTGGGCATGCAGGTGGAGGTGGTTGCATCAGGGGCAGCAATGGCGAATTTCTTTTTGGATTCTCTTATTACTATGGAATGGGGACCAATATGGTGGCAGAGGCTAGAGCTTTACTTGATGGGCTGAGAGTCTTGGTTAAATGTGGCCTTCCCATTGCTGTTATATATTCTGATTCCAAGGCATTAGTTACTTTGATACAGTCTAACAATCAGCCACCTTGGAGGATACGTAAGTGGTGGGATGAAATCAGACTTACTATCACTAATAACAATTGGCTTTTCCAGCACATCTATAGAGAGGGGAACTCTGTTGCAGATGCTTTGGCATCCCAAGCATGTGCCACCCGGACCAACAAGGACTATAGATGTTGGCATGACCTCCCTCGAAGAGTGCGTGGACTTGCCACTATAGATGCTGATGGCCTTCCTAGCTGGAGGGGATAAAGTAATGCGCTGGTTTTGTTTTTGGACAAATTGTCTTTGTATATACACAGGGGTATGCCCCGTTGATACTTGTACATGAGTTCCTTTATATCAATAAAATTTGGGTCGGGCACTAATGTGGGATATAGCACATATTGTGCAATCTTCCAATAGTTCTCCTTGGCCTCATTTATATATATATAAAAAGCCAAAGCCTTCATAAAATTCTCTTTTCTTTGGGGTGTTTTCCTTACCCACACAGCATTTCTTCGAATTTTCTCTATAAATTTTGACAACACTCGCAAACCATCTTGAATAATCAAATTAAGAATGTGTGCACTACATTGCACACGCAAGAAACGGCCACCACATAGTAACAATTTTTTTTCACAAAGCCAATTCTTAAGCTCTCTAACCATTGCATTATTGTTGGATGCATGGTCAAGAGTAATGGAAAATAACTTTTTATCAATGTTCCAATTCAACAATTGAGATTTCAATAGCTTAAAAAGAACTTCAGCAGTGTGTGGAGTCTTGACATCTACAAATGTAAGAATTTTCTTTTGCAAAGTCCACTCATCATCTATATAATGTACTCTCAAGTAAGCATAACTCATAGTTTGATTTGAAGTCCACAAATCAGTACGTAGTGAGACTAACCCGCGAGGTTAACCCATCAAGAATATGATACAACTTCTCCTTTTCTTCCTCATAAATTTTCATAATATCATATTTGAGAGTATTTCTTGAAACAATTTTGAATTCAGGTTGTAAACCCTTAATGAAAATCTAAAGATACTCATACTATGCAATATTAAAAGGAAGATTCTGAGCAACCACAGCTCTTGTCAAATCAAACCGACTTTTTTCTTGATCAAACTTGTAAGCAGCTAGTTTTGCATTAGTCTCACCAATTGTCTTTGCTCCTGCTAAATTTTTTTGGCTTATATCCTCACATTTCTTGCGAACACATGTTGATAAATGATTTTTAAGATGAGTAGTTCCTTTAGTGCTTGCCCCATCAAATTGTCTATTGTAATGATTACAAATAGCAATCACTTTGCCATCTTTAACTACCGCCTTTCGAAATTCATTCCACACAGGAGATGTCAATTTTCTCTTTTTAGTAGGTCCATCCACTTCTACATGTATATCATGTACTCTGATTGCATCTGCCTACTCAATGTGCTCATGTGTAGGGTTAGTGTTCCCTATAGGATTAACATTATCAGATGGGGCTGAATTATTCACAGACGTACTATGTACTACTGGAGCAAGAGTGCTTGATGATTGCCCTTCCATTATAATTAAAAAAGCAACACTTAAACCTATGTAAAATTCAAACAATCAAAAAAATATAGATCAAAATATTGCCATCATAAAAGAAAAAACAATCAAACATAAAACTAATGGATGATCAAAATGTGTTTAAGAAAAAAAAATCAAAATACTTAGTCTTATATCTGATATGATACCCAGTACTCACACCCATACTCGGTAATATACAGTGATGAGCAAATTTCATTAATATAGAACATGGCAAATATGAACAGGAATTAACTGTACGGGGTGGTCCGGCGGTGTGAGTGGGGAAATGTGTGGCCGGCGCGGTGTGTATTTTAGACTCTGTGAGCAAGGCTTGAGGAAGGGCTCAGAGTCACTAGCTCCTCGACCATATGATTTGCTTTGGACGGTGGATATATCTGCAATGGGTATGGTGGTCCGTTGGATTGTTGAGGTGTGCATTCTTAAGCTACTGGGGTAGGTCAAATTCTGCATGTCTGCGCCAGTTGTTTCTTCCTGGTTGTTGAAGTGTCCATGGCTGCTGCTGTTGACACCCGTTTTTTGCCGATAAGTTGAGTCATTTCTCTTGCTCCCATTTGTTGATGCCTCGAGTTGTCCATCACTCACTGGGCGTTTTCTGGTAAGTCATGGGCTAATTTTATGGGTAGCCTCCCTCCTTGGTTGGGACCGTATCGATTCAGGGCTTAATGAGCCTTGGTTTTTGGTTAATTGAACATGTTTTTAAAAAATCAAGTGTCCAGGAACATGTACGGGTCATTCCTAGCCATTCAACCCTTGAGCGGTTATTTATGAGCCGTTCATACATTAAAAAGATTTCTGATGATTTTTTAAATTTCCACCGACAAGGGCTTATGCGGTTTATTCCTGGCCGTTTAACATGATGAACGGTCTGGAGTGCACCGTTCTTCTTCCAGAGTCCTAAAGCCTAAATATCTCTCAGATAATTATCCATTTTTTTCCATTTACCACCGACAAGAGTTAAACGGTTAGTCTTTGGCCGCTCTACCTTTGAACGGTCGAATATGAGCCGTTCATCTCTGAGAGTCCAATGGCGAAGGTTTCGGTCAGTTCAACGGATAATTTGGATTATTGATGATTTATTTTGAATTTGCACCGACAGGGTTGGATGGCCAGTAGATGGCCGCCCATCCAGTTGAGCGGTCTATCGTAAGACCGTTCATCCCGTCGATTGTTGAATTTCAACCGATTTTTATTCCTTTTATCCGTGGTTAAACCCTCAACTTTGTCCTCGGTTTTCTCCATGGATTCTCAACCAAATCGGATGAGATTTGATCCTAACGAAAGCTGAGGATATTATCTTCACTTTATCTTTTGATATCTCGGATTAATATCCATTGGAAACCCTAATTTCGAGCTAGACTTTCTAGGCTCTATAAATAGACCCTAAAGGCCAGGTAGAAAAGGGGGGAGATTTTGGTCGACGGCGAAGCCCTGCCGCATTCTTGAGTGACCTAGCACCAAGGAGGGAGGCTTTCTACGTCCATACAAGCCTCCGGTTCAGGGAGTAGTCAAGTTTTGAGTCTTTATGTTTGATTGGTTTTGTTCTCTTTGTCATTGCATGCATTATTCCTATCACTCTCTCCCCACGTTTTTCTTCATCCTCATTACCATGCACACATCCACCTGCGTTTTTGACACCCTAGGGGTTTAAAATCTCCCAGGTATCCTCCTTTCCACTTAGTCACGTTCATTCCTCATTATTTTGACATTTACTACACCATTCAGTTCTAATCTAGGTTGTTTCTTTATGTTTTCACGTTATTTTTGCAGGTCGGCAATCCCTAACACGAGGCCCATCCCCTCTGGCCGGCTGGAGAGGGTGGAGGTTGGACCCCTTTGCGACTTTTGACTCGGTGGTCTTGCACGGTGCTCTACGGTCCGTTCGAGAGGACGTGCGGTGCCGATTGGACCGTCCATCGTCTTCTTGCGGTCGTGACTAAGCCGTTCAACAACCAGGAGTCCTTCATCCCGCACCTCCTGCAGCGTCTTTAGGCGATCTATCGTAAGACCGTGCAAGCTATAGGCGGTGCTACCTGGACCGCTCATCTTCCCAGCGCTACAGCTAGGCGAGTGTCTCTCCCTCTTTCCAAGGCACGGCGTGTTCATCACGTCCGGCGCTTTGGTGGCGATCACGGTTTGTTATACTTCCCCTTTTCCTTCTGTCTTCATCTGTTTCTCATGTCGGATATGGTAGAATAGACATTGGGAAGACATTAGGAAGGAGCGTACGGGAGGGAGAAAATATATCTACACCCTTCTTTTGTGGCGATCATGGTGGGACACCTAGTTCCCATCGTGCTTGTGAGTTGCTGACCCCCCTTTCGTTGTTTAGTTTTTTTTCTGGAGTGATTGCAGGTTGGGTGCGTTTTCTGCCTCTTGGAACGTGAATGGTTCTCTCAGAGCCGTTCATCACCTGTGCGGCTGCACGTCCACCGTCCCTCCCTGCGAACAGTGCCAGTTCTCTTGCCAGCGTTCTGTCACAGACGGCCTCCCATCGACCGTCTGACCTTCTAAACGGCCTTCTCTTAGCCGTCCATATTCTTGGCACAGGTACGCTCCTGGCTGTTCTAATTGTAGGTGCACGGCTGCTGGAGATCTGTCCCAGAGAATACACGGATGTCCACAGACCGTTCTTCATGGTACGTTCCTCATCTCTACCGTCCCATATTTCCAGCACTCTGTGATTCTTCCACCAGTTATTCTGCTGTTCAGTTGCTCTGTGGCTTATACGGTCCTTTACAGACCGTCTGTCCATTCAAGCAGTCTCATACAGACCGTCCTTGTGGTACCGCAGTGCACTCATTGTTCATTTTGATTGCCATATTCCATGATATTTATGAGCTTTGGTTCTAGTTATTGATCTCCCACTGCTCCCATATCATTATTGCATCATTATTTTCATTGCTTATATATTTGATTGATTATTGCTTGATAGTTGTTAGGCTAGATTTTGCATGCACTCCGGTGCACATAGGAGCATCCATTTCTTTCATAGTAGTTGCATTCCTACCAAGGTGGGGTTTCCTCTCGTCTCCATACTCCTTGGAGCCGACTAGGGGACCTTGCTGAGGACCTCCGTAAGCCCCCGTGAGCTGTGGATTCCCACATGGACGCCGGGCAGGTTGTACCGTATCCACCCCCAGTCTAGGGTTTGCATCCGTGAGTGAGAGATCCCCGTAGAGTCACCCAGTTTCTCATTTCCCCTTCTGGTTAGGTACCTTGTGGTCGAGCGAATTCATATACTAATTAATCCACTAAGGTCCTACAAGAGGAATTTAAAAATTGTTGTGCATCATTTGACAACTTGGTTGCTCATGTGCTTGATTCTCTTCTCGTCTCTCCTCTCTATTTGGATGCTTGTTTGTTTGAGGTTGCCTTAGTTAGGATTGTTTGCCCTAGTCCTAGGTGTTTAGTGTATGTGGGGTTGTTTCTTTCCCTCAGGATCATCTCCTAGGGTTAGTTCTCATTTCCATTCATACTTCAATCCTTTGTTTGATTCATCATCTCCTATGTCGTCATACGACTTCTCTCAGTCTCACGAGGATTCCCTTCCTCGCGGCCTTCTTGAGGACCCGCCTAGGGTCGCCCATATGCAGGGAGGAGAGGGGACTGCCCCTCTGCTCCCGACCATTCTTGGTGAGGGTTCCTAACCCTCTCTTTCAAATCCATCCATTCAGAATCGGCCAATCAGATTCTTAACATGATGGCCCAGCTGGACCCAACCCAGCTCCATCTCATCCGGCAAGCCTTGCAGGGGGCCAATGCCCCGACTTCAGTCCTTCTCGTGGCATGACTGCTGTTGCCACTACATCTTCTGTTGCTGGGACCACCTTTGTGGCCCCTATTGACCTTACTCCCACCCGTCCTCAAGTCCTTCGGTACTCCAGCATGGAAATGGGCCAGGCTTCCACCTTGGCCCATCAGCCGCTCGATAGGGGGAAGTCTCAAATCCCCTCTGTTCCTTACCCTGATCCCTATGTCACTGTTTCTCCATCGCCGCATACCCTTGTGGCCCCGGCAGACTTTGCTCGGTTGCAACCAGGGGCCGCCCAGCTGGCTCATGAGGATGTGGGCCCTTCCCTGGCCAATTATCCATCTTACGGGCCGCCCCCTCAGTCAGCTTTTCCTTTGGCTACGTATCCAGGTGCTGTTCCTCCTGCTCCTTCTCCTCCATCCTGGGAACGGGAAATTCTTGATAAATGGGCTGCTATGCAGCAACAAATTGGCCTCCTCTACAAGCGGGTTGGCCCGCAGTCTTTGGCTGATGTCCCTATTCCTAATTCAGGGACATTCATTTTCCTCCTCAATCCGAGCTCCCCGTGTACCGAAAATATGACGGGAACGGCAACCCGTTCATTCATGTTCGGTAGTTTCTTTACGAGTCAGCACAGTTCCAACATGATGATCGCTTGATGGCTTACTTATTCCGCCGATCATTGGAAGGGGTCGCCCTGGAATGGTTTTATACTTTGCCTATGGAGGAGGCCGAGAATTTCAAGACGGTCAAGGATAGGTTCATCCAGAGGTTCCAAGATCGGGTCGGTCCCAAGTATTCCTTCACCGACCTGGTAGCAGAAAAGATGAAGCCGGAAGAAGACTTTGCAACCTATGCAGATCGATGGAGGCAGATGGCCTCACGTGTGCCCGGGCAAATCCCGGAAGAAGAGAAAGTTAAATTGTTGATCTCCAATGCCACCCCGACATTCAAAAATATTTTGGCAATGAATGACATTTCGAATATGCACCGGTTATACAGCAGAGCTCGGTTCATACAAACCCAATTTAATGACTCCCCTATTCATTCACTGTTCGAGGCCCAGAAACCTAAAGCCGCCAGAAAATCCCAGGGCCCCGTCACTGAGGGAGTGCAGATCAATGAGCAGGTCCAGGCTGTTCAGTTCCCCCACCAAGCCGCTCCACCTTGCTTCCCCCAGCCTCCACGTAACCCCCAGTTCGCCACTCCACAAGTTCCCCAACCCACTTTCCAGGTCCCTCAATACCCGCAACAATAACCACCACCACCCCAACAGCCTCAGCGGCCGCCACAATACAATAATGTTCCTCCACCTGCCGCTTATGGACCTACTCGAACGAGCCCAAGGAGGACCCATTACCCTCCTCTTCCTGAAACTTTGCCTGATATTTTCTCTGCTTTGATGTATACTGGTGATATTCAATTGCCTCCGGAGCGTCAAAATTGGAATCCGGCCGTCGATCAGTCCCGATATTGCATATATCATCGGCAGCCCGGGCACACGATAGAACGGTGCTATCAGTTTAGAGATCTAGTGTATGATTTACATGAGGGCTAGAGGATTGATTGGGCCCAGATGCACCAGCTGATCGAGGATATCAAGCAGAGGCAGAGACAAGCCAGGCCGTAGCAGGCGGCGCCCCAGCAACAGCAGCAACAGCAACCCCCATAGCAACAGCAACCCCAGCAGCAGCAGCAGCAGCAGTAGCAACAGGACCTTGGGATCCATCAGAATCCCATGCCGATGCATCAACCCGCTCCTCAGCAACAACAACAGCCGCCGGCACCGGCACTAGCACAAGTAAACATTGTCCAGCACCCGGCCCCCAATGCTGGGTGGACCTTTGATGATGAAACCCCCGCACACCTCTTGGCCTTCCACCATAACCATTCCCCCGCACCTGCTATCTCCTCCGTTCTCAGGCCTGCCGTTCTGACCACCCCTCCACCCATTACTCCCTCTGCGTCACCGATCAGACCCACCGCATTCCCCTCCATACCGCCAGTCCTTTCACCATCACCCACCATACCCTCCATCATCACCCCTCCACTTAACCCTTCGCCCATCTCCCCTTCACCAGGGCCCATTAGACCAACTTTCGCCATCCTCACCCCCATTTCTACGCCTTCCACCTACCCCACCGGGCCAAGCGGGGGTCCATCTCAGGCCGTGGTGGCACCACATTGCGCCCTTCGGAGCGGCGTCCCTTCCAAAGAGTTTTTCCTTCCTCTGGTGCGTCTGCACCCAACCTCCAAGTTCCCTCCCCTACAGCGGAGACAGAAGAAGTAGACCCCGTGCCAGGCACGAAGTATGACCTATTGTAGCACTTGGACCAAATGCCGGCCAAGATTTCAGTTTTGGAATTGATCAAAAGGTCGCTGCTACATCAGAATGCTTTGAGAACTTTTCTACAGAAGGTTATGGTGAGTGAGGATGTGGCAGTAGATAGCTTGCCGACGGTGTTGGCAACAATTACAAAGGGGCCTTCTATTTCATTCTCTGAGTCAGAGCTAGCGCCCCCTGAGGCACGGCAGATGCCGCTGTGTATTACCATCTCTTTGAACAAAGTGGCCGTGGAGTCTGCCCTTGTGGACACAGGAGCATCGATAAATGTGTGTCCATTGAGTACTCTTCGTGACTGCAACATTTCAGAGGGTATGCTTAAGCCCACGCCCACCACAATAGCAGCATACGACAATTCCAGGCGTGCTTGTCACGGGGTCGTGACTGTACAGGCCGAGCTAGGGCCATTGGTTATGGACGTGAAGTTTTATGTGTTGGACATTGACCTGATGTTCAAAGCCATTCTGGGTCGTCTATGGATAAACAGTTTAAATGCCGTACCTTTGACTGCCCACCAATGCCTGAAATTTCCCTTCCAGGGCCGGGTGGTTAAAGTAAAAAGCATCTCCACCGTCCAATCTGTTGATGCCATCACAGATAAGATTCTTCCTACATTATGGCCGAGTAATAGGCCAGTTCTGTTAGTCATGGACTTAAATTATTTATGGGCATATGCGTCACGCAAGCCTGCCACTGCGCCAACAAATGTCAAGATCAAGTCCAAGATTAGAGATTCAAAGGGGTGGCATATGATTCTGAAACTGGGCTACTAGCCGGGCCTGGGTCTCGGCGCACAATTATAGGGGCGGACTAAGCCCGTCCCTAAAGGCAAGAAGATGGGCCGTCGAGGCCTTGGCTACCGTGATACGGTAATGTCGATACTTGGAGACTCCGGGCCGTTGACGTGGGACTATCGACAACATTTCGCCCGCTGCAGCCCGGCACTTTGAAGAAGCCGCCACCTAGTTTCGAAGAGAAGGCCGATGATGCCTACGATGATTCTGACCCACCACCGCCGCTGAAGGGGTTGGTGGGTGATATGGAAGATTTTGCTGGTTGTTTTGAGAAGTTGTTCAATAAGAGAGAAGACCATCTGAAGAAGAAGGAGATGTAGCTGGTGAAGCATTCTCCGATGCAGCTGGTCCGCCGGGGGCCACGGGAAGTGGGGAGCTCTATCACCACCTTTTCTCTGTCCCCGTTCCGTTTTGCCTCTTTGTTCCAACAATTGGGGTTTGTTCCCCGTTCCCCTCCAATTCTGGTTGACCCGTACTTCACGGAGAGACCGTTAGAAATTCTATTCGTTCCATGTGCTTGCAGGCGCTGCCTGCCTATTGATCTATCAACCTTATTTACTCCTCCTCCCCCCGATGCTCAACTCCACGAGATGTGGTTTCGATCTTCCGATCCCTTCTTTGATTGCATATTCCCCGAGTTGTTCCCCATGCAGCTACCTCCTCCTCCATCTTCTTCCTCCTCTTGTTGCGTGCTCTCCTCCAGCCTCCAAAAAAAATGCCAATTTCAAAACGGAGGTTTCAATGGAAGATTATGCTGTGTTCTGCTCAGATTCCCAGGGGCACGAGACCCCTGTTCCTTTTCCAATAGATTTCCTATCTCCTAGGTTAGATGTACAGTGTGCAGAGTCTCCTAGGTTAGTAGAGTCAGTTGGGGTAGAGTCTAGTTCAAGTTTAGTCAGCCCATCCTCGTCTGCAGCGCACCCGGTGACGCATCATCCTAAATCTATCCCTGATAGGTTTTTGCAAGATTTGGCCGAGAGATGCCATGCCCTTCTTAGGTGCCCGGAGTTTGTGGAGACCGCGATTGTTTTGGAAGAAGATGAGGAATTGGATGGGGAATGGAGCAACGGCGGATTAGGGGTATATGAAATTGTAAATGAGAAGGACCCAACTGATGATGAGGAAAGCGATGTGGATGACACTGCTGATCTGTACGCACAGGGTTTGAAAAGGTTTGACGAACCGTCCTCGGCAGTGGATGAACCCACTAAGGAAATTAATCTCGGAACGGAAGAGGACCCCAGGCCCATACTTATCTCTGCTAATATCCCTCCTTAGGTTGAAATGGAGCTCGTCGAGGTTTTGAGGGAGTATAGCGATTCATTTGCGTGGTCCTATGAGGACATGCCGGGTCTTGACCCCACATTGGTTGAACACCAATTGATTCTTAAACCAGGGGAAACACCCGTTAAACAGAAAGCGAGAAGATTCCACCCACAGATGGCCTTAAGGATAAAGGAAGAGGTCGACAAGTTGCATAAGGCCAGGTTTATTAGAGTTGTTTTATATCCGCAGTGGGTGGCAAACATAGTCCCGGTAATGAAAAATGATGGCAAAATTTGGATCTGTATCGATTTTAGGGACTTAAAGAAGGCATGTCCGAAAGATGATTTCCCGCTCCCTCACATTGATGTATTGGTTGATAATACAACTGGATATGAAGCACTCTCATTTATGGATGGTTATTCTGGATATAACCAAATCCGTCTGGCTCCTGAGGATCAAGAGAAGACCTCGTTCACTACGCCCTGGGGCACATACTGCTATGTTGTTATGCCATTTGGATTAAAGAACGCAGGTGCTACTTATCAGAGGGCAATGATGGCTATCTTCCACGACATGATGCATGTCTACTTAGAAGCTTACGTGGATGATATTTTGGTAAAGTCGAGGTCTCAAGAAGAACACCCCGCCATTCTAGCCAAAGTGTTGTAAAGGGCTAGGGAATATAAATTAAAGATGAATCCAAAGAAATGCGTGTTTGGAGTTGCATCAAGGAAGTTACTTGGGTTTATAGTTAGTAAACGGGGGATTCAGATCTGTAGCAACCCTGATAAATTTAAAAGGAATAAATAAATCAAAATAGATTAAAATATTTAATAAATAAACGAAAGAGCTTGGAATAAAAATAATTAAAACCCTGATGGAAATAACGCCTCAGATAAAGGCGGTACTTTACAATAAAACGCCTTCGCCTAAGGCGTGTTTTAAGAAAGGACGCCCACACGTCAAGGCGTCAAATTTCAAACGACCAAAATAAATAAAAAGGGCAAGATAGCGTAACGTCCCTTGCATGGACGCGTTTCAACAATAAACGACGCTTGACAAGGCGTCAATTTAAATTCGACGCCCTGACCTAGGTCGCTAATTCAGTTTGAGTTTCGTTCGACCCAGGAGTCTATCCAAGGTAAAGTGATAACTATGAGAAAGAGTTCGAATGTAGTAATAACTCTAATATGGAAGTATTACTTCCAATCTAACACTAACTCTATTAGGATTCTAGAAATCCTATAAATAACCTACTGCTTGAACCGAGAACGCTATTTGGCGTTCGGAGTATTCTAAGGTATGTGAAGAACAGCAGGTTCTTCTTGTATCTCTGTTCGTCCGATTATCGATTTCATGAAAGAATACTAAATATTCTTATTTTTCTTCTCTTCTTACAGGTTAAGAAGATTAACGGGTAAGTTCTTCTTTCTTCCACCTTCAGTCAAGTATTATGAAGATAATACTAATGATCGTATATATATGTTCTCTGTAGGAAAGTCATCTTAACCTACTAAAGAACGTGGGTTCTTCTTCTACATCCTCTTACTACCCCTTTCTGCTATTAAGATCGAAAGCTTCAAAAGACTCTGTTTATAAACAGAGTATCGTTTTTCCCAGAACCTGCATCCGTTCATCTCCAGATCAACTATTAAGGTAGGATTTTCTCATGGAACGTAGCCCAAACTACCATATAACTATAGATAATTATCATTGGTAGTTCATGCATATAGTTTTCATGCGTTCTGGTTATTTTCTACGGAATTTTTGGAAGAAACGACCCTAACAAGGGCGTTAATTTAAAAGACATGACCATGCCCAGGTCGTCAATTCCAGATTTGACGCCCTGCACACGGACGTTAATTCCTGTTAATTAATAAATAGCATGTTTAAAAATTAATTATCATTGCAAACATGATCCTAAATTAATGCATGGTCAATTTCTTGTAATCCTGCTATTTATTCTGGTCCTGACTATATACCATGTTCCTGAAATATTCATTACCTCGAAATTTGTAAAATTGTGAATTCACGACCTTGACCAGGTCGTCTCTTGTTCAACTAACGCCCCAGACTAGGGCGCCTTTTTCCTGGTAACGCCCCTATCCAAGGCGCGTTTTCAACAAAATTACAGATTTTTAATATCCTGTAAAATAGCAATATTGGAAAGGACGACCTCTTTATATGTCGTCAAATTTAATATAAACGCCCCTGATTAAGGCGTTAATTTTACGAAAAATGACTTTACCAGAGTCGCTACTTTCTGCATTACTGATTTTTCCCGATTGCTGTTATCCGAGGGTTTCACTATATGTATATATATATATGTAGGCACTATTACTCCACTCCGTGAGTATAGTCCCACGTTTCATGATGTTTTATCGATCACCCTCAACTCTCATTGACATACAAGCTCTCCATTGGACATTCCGTTCCTTTGGACTAGCGAGTTAGTCATAGAGACCTCCGTAAGACTCCTCGTACCTTGGATTCCCTCAAGGTCGACTGAGCTGGTTGTACCCTAAAAAAAAACCCATTACACTATTGAATGCCATGTCACTCTAAAGAAACATGGTATACCGGCCCTTATGATATGCAAAGAGTATATCATGAGAATTCTTAATGGGATGATGATATCATGCCATTTGTTGATGTTCTTGTGGACCTCAATTCTATAATAAGAAAGAGGGTATCTTGCCTTTGATGTACTGTTCATGTGGACCTCAATTCTATATAAAGAATGTCCATACTTGTTTGTCCTGGTACCCGAGTTAAGGGAACCTAATTCCACCTAGTTTCATCGATCGTCGTGATTGTACCGTTGTTATCGCCTATCTATGTCCAATGTCGTATTTTTGGACTCCATTCTCTCAAAGTTATCCTACGTGTCTACAAGCTTAGATTGTTGAAATTCCCTATTGGCTATATATATACAAGAGTGGATGTCAAATATACATGATAAATGCCTGCGCATATAGGGCCCGATCTGGTCCTGGGAGGAGCACCCGAAAGTACTTGTGCCCATGGGAGTTGAATGATAAGGTATCTGGCATTATACCGAGTGCATGACTAGCTTGATTGGACATTCCACACAAATCTTGTACTTGACTCGTACTCGACTTGACATGAATTGCGTGACCCGAGAAAGGGTAATTACTTGCTTGCTTGATACATGATAGCCAAAGTTCTTGACATGACTTGCTAAAAAGTACTTGCTTGAATATCTTGTCATTTTTTTTCTTGAAAACTCATGACTAGTTCATCTTGCTGTCTTGCTTGATAAATTCTCTATCTTGTCGTTTTATGCGAGCATGCATAGCTATAGTGCATTCATGAAAGATGTAACTACTTAAACCCTTGCTAGTTCCTGAGATATAATTTCCTACTGAGCGTTCGCTCACTCCGTGTTTGTCCCTTACTTTTCAGGTAATTCCGACGACGAGGGAAGTCAATCGGATGGGAATGGTCAAGAGTGAAAGAGCTAGAGCTTTTCCAAGTGTCATCTAGTTTTTTTTTCCTATTTTCTTGAGTCAACTATGTACTTTTCCTTTTTAATTGAATAGAGTATTGGATTTGTAATAGTCTATCCATTATGAAATAAAGGATTGGGTTATCTTTCTATCTCTGTTTTGGTGTCGAATACACTGCTACTCTGATTGACATGATTGATATAAACTCGTCGCGCATATCCGAGTATCTTCCGCGCTCGGGGCGTGACAGTTTTTGTGGTATCAGAGCCTAGGGTATTCAATTCCTAGGAAAACCCAAGTCCAAGGATATGTTCAAACCTTTAACCAGTGAGATTGGGTAGAACCAAGGGTTACAGTTAACATAGTATATGAGTCTTTAAATACAATCACATATTAATCTAGTTATTATAATTGTAGGATAATGGCTGCCGAACGTGCTCAATGGCGCAACATGCAGTGTACCCTTCAAGGCATGACTCAAGTGCTGCAACAAGTAGCACAAGGAGGTGGACAACGAGCAGGAAGTCTCCACCAGACTTTCAAGAACATGAACCCACCCAAGTTCACGGGTTCTACTGATCCAGATGACGCTGAACACTGGATTAGGGAGATAGAACGTATATTCCGTGTTATGCAATGCACGGATCAAGATAAGGTCTTATTAGCTACTTTTCAGTTAGAAAGGGATGCTAGATGCTGGTGGGAATCAATAGAGGCTACTATAAATCAAGATCAGGTTTCGTGGGAAGAATTCGTTGAACACTTTAACGTGAAATATTTCTCAGACCGAGTTCAGGAAAAGAAGGCTGCAGAATTTGCTGCATTAAAGCAACGATCTTTGTCAGTGGCCGAGTATGAGGCCCAATTCTCCAGATTGTCTCGATACGCTAAGCATCTAGTTAGCACCGAGAAAATGAAAGCTAGGAGGTTTCTTAATGGGCTCAGGCCCCAAGCTATTACTCAACTGGCGCCAATGGACATTCAAGTGTACTCAGAGATAGTACGCCGAGCTCAACTATTAGAAGATGCCACGGAACTGTCTGATAGGATTCGTGGTAAGGATAAGAAGGAACAAGTTACAGGTTCGGGTTCCTTTAAACCCAACTTCAAGAAAAGGCCTAGCAATGGAGGAGCATCCTCACAAGACCAAAAGTTCAAGAAGACCAAGCCCTTCTCTATCACCACTACCTCTCCAAATACAGTGTGCAAACATTGTGATAAAGCGGGTCATAGAGCAGAAGAATGCTGGAGGAAACTAGGAGCATGTCTCCGTTGTGGGAGTCGTGAGCATCGGATTCCCGATTGCCTATTACTTAACGACCAAGCCGTTGACGGGAAGCGCCCAGTAACCAAGAATGCTCGTCTTCATGCAATCAAGGAGACCGAGCAAGTAGAAGGAGGCGGCTTAGTGTAAGGTATATTGAAAGTTTGTTCCAGGAATGCATATGTCTTAATTGATACTGGTGCATCACATTCTATTGTTTCTAAAAAGTTTGCTGACCCATTACCCCTAGAACCGGAATGGATAAAGTTAGTTTTGTCTACTCCTCTGGATGATGAGACTGATATTACACATCATTACCAAAACTGCGAAGTATTGGTTCAGAGTAGAAATCTCCCTATTGATCTCATATGTTTAGATCTGAAAGAGTATGATGTTATACTAGGGGCAGATTGGTTATCCAAGTATCAGGCAACGGTTGATTGCCGCAATAGCAAGGTTACATTCAAGGAATTTCCAGAACTAATCTTGACTAGCCCTAAGAGTCGGAGCAAATCCCCTATTATTTCAGCTCTCCGAGCTAGCAAGCTCATCAGGAAAGGATGTGCATCTTTCCTTGCATTTGTCACAGTTAAAGAAGCTAAGGAAGCTAAGCTAGAAGACATTCCAGTAGTGCAAGAATTTCCGGACGTATTTCCGGAAGATTTGCCGGAATTACCCCCGCAAAGAGAAGTGGCCTTCACCATTGACTTAGTCCCTGGTGCTGGTCCGATTTCAAAGGCACCTTATAGGATGTCACCTGCTGAACTCAAGGAGTTAAAGGAGCAATTGATGGAACTCATTAAGAAAGGATTCATTAGACCAAGTACTTCCCCGTGGGGAGCGCCTGTATTATTTAAGAAAGACGGAGCCATGAGGTTATGCATCGACTATCGACAGTTGAATCACCTCACTATCAAGAACAAGTATCCACTGTCGAGAATCGATGAATTGTTTGATCAAATTTCAGGATCCATGTACTTTTCCAAAATTGATCTTAGGTCAGGATATCACCAACTAAGAATCAAGGACGAGGATATTCATAAAACCGCATTCAGAAGCAGGTATGGCCATTATGAATTTGTTGTTATGCCTTTCGGACTAACGAATGCCCCTGCTGCCTTTATGCAGTTAATGAATAGTATATTCAGGCCTTATTTAGATCAATTCGTGGTGGTCTTTATTGATGATATATTGATTTATTCCAAGACCAAGGAAGAGCATGAGGAACATTTGAGGATTGCATTACAAATATTGAGGACAAACCAATTATATGCAAAACTTAGCAAGTGTGAATTCTGGCTTGAAGAAGTGACTTTTCTCGGACATGTTATATCAAAGGATGGCTTGTCTGTAGACCCATCAAAGGTTGAAGCTGTAAGGAACTGGGAAAGACCGACCAATGCTAGCGAGATCCGAAGTTTCTTAGGTCTTGCCGCTATTACAGGCGATTCATCAAGGATTTCTCAAAAATCGCCGTGCCGCTTACGAGGTTAACTCGCAAGGAGATCCGTTATGAATGGGATGAGGAATGTGAGAGAAGTTTCCAAACTCTCAAGGATCATCTTACTACAGCTCCTATCTTAGCATTGCCAATTGAAGGAGAAAAGTTCGAGGTATACACTGATGCTTCTGGCATTGGCCTCGGGTGTGTTCTAATGCAACAAGGGAAGGTTATAGCCTACTCTTCTCGTCAATTAAAGAAGCATGAAGAGAACTACCCCGTCCATGACTTAGAATTGGCCGCGGTAGTATTTGCACTAAAAATATGGAGACATTATCTTTATGGAGTACAGTTTACTGTATACTCCGATCACAAGAGTCTCAAATATCTTTTCTCACAGAAGGAACTAAATATGAGGCAAAGACGATGGCTGGAATATCTCAAGGACTTCGACTTCAATATACAATATCATCCCGGAAAGGGTAATCATGTAGCAGATGCCCTTAGTCGAAAGCCGAGAGCACTGTTAGCCAATTGTCTGATTCAAGAATGGAAATTGCTAGAACAATTCTCTGAACTCAATATAAGCATGGACACGGACCCTAGATGTGTCACATTATCTCATGTAAGCATACAGTCAGATTTATTATCTGAGATACAAGCACTTCAGGATGATGATCCTACATTAGTAGAAATCAAGGGCAGATTAAAAGGACAATCGGACTTCCAACTAGCTTCTGATGGAAGATTAATGTTCAAGAATAGAACTGGTATACCGGACTGCCCAGAATTGAAAAAGAAGATCTTAGATGAAGCTCACAGATCAAGGTATACGATTCATCCTGGATCTACCAAGATGTACCAAGATGTGAAAAGAAATTTTTGGTGGCCCAACATGAAAAGAGAAATAGCGGACTATGTATCACGCTGTCTCACATGCCAACAAGTCAAGGCGGAACACCAAAAACCTGCTGGAAAGCTACATCCTCTAGATATCCCTAAATGGAAGTGGGAGGATATTGGTATGGATTTCATCATGGGTTTATCTAAATCAAAAAGAGGACATGATGGAATATGGGTTATCATTGACCGATTGACCAAATCCGCGCATTTCTTGCCAATCAAGAGTCGATGGTCAGTTGATGTCTTAGCTGCACTATACATCAAGGAAATAGTCAGATTACATGGTATTCCTGTTTCGATCGTGTCTGACAGAGATCCCCGTTTTACTTCTCATTTTTGGAAAGGACTACAACATTCGTTGGGGACGAGACTTAATTTTAGTACAGCCTTTCATCCTCAAACGGATGGTCAGACTGAGAGAACAAATCAAGTAGTTGAAGATATGCTTAGAGCATGCATCACTGACTTTGATGGAAACTGGCATGATCACTTGCCTCTGGTCGAATTTGCATACAATAATAGCTACCAAGCTAGTATACAAATGGCACCTTTCGAAGCTTTATACGGAAGGAGTTGCCGATCACCCTTGTGCTGGAATGAAGTTGGAGAGAAACAACTGTTAGGTCCAGACATGGTAAGGGATACAACTGAGAAGATACGAGTAATCAGGGAAAGATTGCAAGTGGCTCAGACAAGGCAAAAGGCTTACGCCGACACAAGAAGAAGAGATCTCGAATTCCAAATTGGAGATCATGTATTTCTCAAGATATCACCTGGACGTGGAGTACGAAGATTTGATGTTAAAGGCAAGCTTACACCAAGATTTATCGGACCTTTTGAGATACTAGAAAGAGTTGACGAGGTTGCTTATCGCATCGCATTGCCACCTCAACTGTTCGAAGTACATAATGTATTCCACATATCTATGTTGAAGAAGTATGTGCATGATCCATCACATATTATTGAATATGGAGACCTAGTGATCCAGAAAGATTTCACGTATGAACAGAAGCCTATGAAGATCTTAGATCGAGAAGTACGAACCCTAAGGAATAAAGTTATTCCCATGCTAAAAGTACAATGGAATAAGAATTCATAACATGAAGCTACATGGGAGACCGAGGAATCTATGAAGAAACAATTTCCAGATTTATTTTAGAAGGTACGTACTCTACACTCTCCAAATGTAAAAATATGATATGGAATTTGGGGACCAAATTCTTTTTAAGTGGGGGAGGGTGTAGCAACCCTGATAAATTTAAAAGGAATAAATAAATCAAAATAGATTAAAAGATTTAATAAATAAACGAAAGAGCTTGGAATAAAAATAATTAAAACCCTGATGGAAATAACGCCTCAGATAAAGGCGCTACTTTACAATAAAACGCCTTCGCCTAAGACGTGTTTTAAGAAAGGACGCCCACACGTCAAGGCGTCAAATTTCAAACGACCAAAATAAATAAAAAGGGCAAGATAGCGTAACGTCCCTTACATGGACGCGTTTCAACAATAAACGACGCTAGACAAGGCGTCAATTTAAATTCGACGCCCTGACCTAGGTCGCTAATTCAGTTTGAGTTTCGTTCGACCCAGGAGTCTATCCAAGGTAAGGTGATAACTATGAGAAAGAGTTCGAACGTAGTAATAACTCTAATATGGAAGTATTACTTCCAATCTAACACTAACTCTATTAGGATTCTAGAAATCCTATAAATAACCTACTGCTTGAACCGAGAACGCTATTTGGCGTTCGGAGTATTCTAAGGTAGGTAAAGAACAGCAGGTTCTTCTTGTATCTCTGTTCGTCCGATTATCGATTTCATGAAAGAATACTAAATATTCTTATTTTTCTTCTCTTCTTACAGGTTAAGAAGATTAACGGGTAAGTTCTTCTTTCTTCCACCTTCAGTCAAGTATTATGAAGATAATACTAATGATCGTATATATATGTTCTCTGTAGGAAAGTCATCTTAACCTACTAAAGAACGTGGGTTCTCTTCTACATCCTCTTACTACCCCTTGCTTCTATTAAGATCGAAAGCTTCAAAAGACTCTGTTTATAAACAGAGTATCGTTTTTCCCAGAACCTGCATCCGTTCATCTCCAGATCAACTATTAAGGTAGGATTTTCTCATGGAACGTAGCCCAAACTACCATATAACTATAGATAATTATCATTGGTAGTCATGCATATAGTTTTCATGCGTTCTGGTTATTTTCTACGGAATTTTTGGAAGAAACGACCCTAACAAGGGCGTTAATTTAAAAGACACGACCATGCCCAGGTCGTCAATTCCAGATTTGACGCCCTGCACACGGACGTTAATTCCTGTTAATTAATAAATAGCATGTTTAAAAATTAATTATCATTGCAAACATGATCCTAAATTAATGCATGGTCAATTTCTTATAATCCTGCTATTTATTCTGGTCCTGACTATATACCATGTTCCTGAAATATTCATTACCTCGAAATTTGTAAAATTGTGAATTCACGACCTTGACCAGGTCGTCTCTTGTTCAACTAACGCCCCAGACTAGGGCGCCTTTTTCCTGGTAACGCCCCTATCCAAGGCGCGTTTTCAACAAAATTACAGATTTTTAATATCCTGTAAAATAGCAATATTGGAAAGGACGACCTCTTTATATGTCGTCAAATTTAATATAAACGCCCCTGATTAAGGCGTTAATTTTATGAAAAACGACTTTACCAGAGTCGCTACTTTCTGCATTACTGATTCCTGATTGCTGTTATCCGAGGGTTTCACTATATGTATATATATATATGTAGGCACTATTACTCCACTCCGTGAGTATAGTCCCACGTTTCATGATGTTTTATCGATCACCCTCAACTCTCATTGACATACAAGCTCTCCATTGGACATTCCGTTCCTTTGGACTAGCGAGTTAGTCATAGAGACCTCCGTAAGACTCCTCGTACCTTGGATTCCCTCAAGGTCGACTGAGCTGGTTGTACCCTAAAAAAAAACCCATTACACTATTGAATGCCATGTCACTCTAAAGAAACATGATATACCGGCCCTTATGATATGCAAAGAGTATATCATGAGAATTCTTAATGGGATGATGATATCATGCCATTTGTTGATGTTCTTGTGGACCTCAATTCTATAATAAGAAAGAGGGTATCTTGCCTTTGATGTACTGTTCATGTGGACCTCAATTCTATATAAAGAATGTCCATACTTGTTTGTCCTGGTACCCGAGTTAAGGGAACCTAATTCCACCTAGTTTCATCGATCGTCGTGACTGTACCATTGTTATCGCCTATCTATGTCCAATGTCGTATTTTTGGACTCCATTCTCTCAAAGTTATCCTACGTGTCTACAAGCTTAGATTGTTGAAATTCCCTATTGGCTATATATATACAAGAGTGGATGTCAAATATACATGATAAATGCCTGCGCATATAGGGCCCGATCTGGTCCTGGGAGGAGCACCCGAAAGTACTTGTGCCCATGGGAGTTGAATGATAAGGTATCTGGCATTATATCGAGTGCATGACTATCTTGATTGGACATTCCACACAAATCTTGTACTTGACTCGTACTCGACTTGACATGAATTGCGTGACCCGAGAAAGGGTAATTACTTGCTTGCTTGATACATGATAGCCAAAGTTCTTGACATGACTTGCTAAAAAGTACTTGCTTGAATATCTTGTCATTTTTCTTTCTTGAAAACTCATGACTAGTTCATCTTGCTGTCTTGCTTGATAAATTCTCTATCTTGTCGTTTTATGCGAGCATGCATAGCTATAGTGCATTCATGAAAGATGTAACTACTTAAACCCTTGCTAGTTCCTGATATATAATTTCCTACTGAGCGTTCGCTCACTCCGTGTTTGTCCCTTACTTTTCAGATAATTCCGACGATGAGGGAAGTCAATCGGATGGGAATGGTCAAGAGTGAAAGAGCTAGAGCTTTTCCAAGTGTCATCTAGTTTTTTTTTCCTATTTTCTTGAGTCAACTATGTACTTTTCCTTTTTAATTGAATAGAGTATTGGATTTGTAATAGTCTATCCATTATGAAATAAAGGATTGGGTTATCTTTCTATCTCTGTTTTGGTGTCGAACACACTGCTACTCTGATTGACATGATTGATATAAACTCGTCGCGCATATCCGAGTATCTTCCGCGCTCGGGGCGTGACAAGATCGATCCGAACAAAGCAAAGGCCGTTATGGAGATGCCGCCGCCTAAGAACATCACAGAACTCCGAGGTTTGATTGGGCATTTGCAATTCATTAGGAGATTCATATCTCAACACTCGCAGAGATGCCATCCATTCTATGAATTGTTAAAGGCGGGAGCGAAATTTGAATAGAATGAACAATGCCAAAAGGCCTATGAGGAGCTTAAGGTTTATCTTTCTAATCCCCCGGTTCTGCAACCACACATCCCTGGGAAACCCCTGATCTTATACATTTCTGTGATTGAGGACTCCCTAGGAGCTGTCCTAGCTCAGGTAGATGATGAAGGAAGGGAAAGGGCAGCATACTACCTTTCGAGGTTGTTTAATCCCGCTGAATCCAAGTATACTGCCATGGAGAAGACCTGTGCAGCGCTAGTGTGGGTAGCTCAGAAGTTCAAACACTATTTTCTTGCCCACGAGGTTAGGCTAATCTCTAGAATGGACCCCATTCGTTATCTTTTGGAAAAACCTGTCCTCTCTAACTGATTAGCTCACTAACAGAGCGTTCTTTCCCAATTTGACATCACCTTCGTCGTCCAGAAAGTGATCAAGGGATACGCCATTGCCGAGCATCTCGCTCATTCTCCCATCCCTCACATTGATTCAATCCAGGACGAGTTCCCCGATGAACACTTGGCAGTAATCACTCATCTTCCTTTCTGGTCTCTCCACTTTGATGGTGCTCTCAATTCCCAGGGCAGTGGAATCGGCGCCGTTCTCCTTACTTCGGAAGGGGTAACCATCCCAATCGCTTATCAACTCTCATTTCCCGCCACCAATAATATAGCTGAGTATGAGGCTCTCCTTGCCGGTCTGAAGCACGCCTACCTCTTGGGCGCGCGATACCTTAACATCATAGGAGACTCTCAGTTGGTGATGCGTCAAGTTCTGTCAACTTACCGCACCAGTGACCCTAAGCTTAAGCCCTATCAAGATCTGGTCACGCTCTTGGCTAGGCAATTTCGGAAGCTTATCTATATTCACACTCTTCGTTCTCAGAACATTTTGGCTGATGCCCTTGCATCATTAGCTTCTTCTCTTTCATTTCCCCTCAGTCGTGCCACTGAGACCATTGTGGTCCAGCGGTTAGACGCTCCCTCTCTTCAAGATCCCTGGTTCGACAACCTTAGGAAATCTGTAGAAAGGAAAGCAGAAAGGGAGGAGGTGAAAGAAGTTTCGTTAATTGAGCTCGAGGAGATCATAGAGGAAGAAGAGTTGCCGTGGTATTATGAAATTGAGCAGTATTGTAAGGATGGTTCATTCCCAGAGACGGCAAATGCCGAGCAGCGAAAGGCCATTAAAAGAGTCGCCGCAAGATACACGATCGTTGCTGGAGAATTGTATAGACGAGCTCTCAATGGAGTTCTAATGAGGTGTCTAGATGACGATGAGGCTTGGAAGGTAGTAGAAGCAGCTCACTCCAGTGAGTGTGGAGGGCACGTAAATGGGCAAGCGTTGGCGAAGAAGATTCTTAGGCTGGGCTATTACTGGCCAACCCTAGAAGAAGATTATTCCACCTATGTCTGTAGGTGTCTTCAATGCCAGCTCTATGCTGACAAGATCCATGCTCCTGCTTCTTCTCTCCATCCTCTCTCTGCTCCTTGACCATTCTCCATGTGGGCCTTTGATATCATCGGACCTCTCGGTGACCCGAATTCCGCAGTCAAGCAGAAGTCTTTTATCCTGATGGCTACGGAGTACTTCACCAAGTGGGCGGAAGTTGAAGCCTATGCAGAAATCAAAGCCACCATAGTATGCCGCTTCATCCTGAAGAATATCATCTCGCGATTTGGAGTGCCAAGTGATATCGTCACCGACAACGGACGTCAATTTGTTTCTTAAGAACTCCGGGACCTCTGTAAGAAGTTTAATATGTCATTGCATCATTCATCACCATACTACCCCCAAGGTAATGGTCAGGCTGAGGCCATGAATAAAACACTTCTTAAAATTATCAAGAAAACGTGCGAATCACACAAATTTGCTGATTGGGCCGATAAACTGGTAGAAGCTCTATGGGCTTATCGCACCTCCGTCCGTACTCCCACGGGGCAGACTCCTTTTGCTCTCACCTATGGGATGGAGGCGGTACTCCCGTATGAGATCCTGATCCCTTCCCTAAGGGTGCAGCTGGACAAAGAACTTAATCTCGACGAGCGTTGAGAGGCGTTGCTAGTCCAACTGGAACTCTTAGACGAGAAGAGGCTTAACGTGGCCAATCATGTCTCGGTTTATCAAAAGCGTGTCTCGCGGTATTTTCAAAAGAAGGTTATCGAATGAAAATTCCAAGTGGGTAATATGGTTTTGAAACGCAAATTTGTCAGATCAGCAGGTCCCAGGTCTAAGCTGCAACCCAACTGGGAAGGGCCATTTGTAATTAAGGAAGCCTATCCGGGTAACGCGTATCGTTTAATCAACGCGGAGGGCGAGGAATTGCCAAATCCGTAGAATGGGCTATATTTAAAGCGCTTTTATCCATAGAGTCAAACCAGCGATGACTTGGTGGTGGGGGTGTGCCCTTCACTTGATCACGAAAGGAAATCCCCGGTTCAACATCTCACACACTACACGACCGCCTGTGGTTCGGTTTTCTTCTTTCGCGCAACAACGTTTCTCCTTTGGCCATGCTTCAGGAAGGGTGAAAGTCCTTGTTTTTCCTTCTCTCTCGACTGAAAATAGGGGCAAAAGGTGAATAAGGGGGCAAGAACCAATCTAGACCCCCCCAATAAAAGAGGTCTCAAATAGGGGCAGTCCATTATGACCTTATTCCACAAAAGAACAAGAAAGAAAAGAAAGAAAGGAATGAAAAAAGGGGCAAAAATCAAGGCTAAAAGCTCACCCAAAGCTCGCAGCTCTCAAAAAAAGTTTGAAAGTCCCCAAAATAATAAAACTAGGCATGACAAGAGTGGCAGTACAGTTTCCCCGCGGGACGCTATGAGCCAGGTCGTATGCGTGCCTAGAGCGACAGTAGGTTCGAGAATGGACATAAAGTCCCGACGCAACAGACCAAATTCTTTGAAAATGGGTGTCACGAGAAGAACTCAAGCCCTAAACATCTTTATACATGTCGCCGGCTTCTCTATTAAAATCTGTTTTATTTTCCAAGGAATGGATCCTACCCCGGGTATGGCCTCAGTAGAGGCACCATTAAAGCGAAGTTAGCACCGGCCGCAGGCGGTCCTTTATATTGCACATTGAGCCCGGGAGGCCCTTGGTGAGATGGGAGGTTCCTTGTCATCAGGTCTGAGTTGGTTTCAAAATCCACAAAAAAAAATCAAACATGTCAAAATCTAAAAAAATCAAATATTTCAAAATAAAAAAAAATCAAATATGTCAAAATCCAAAAAAATCAAATATGTCAAAATCCAAAAAAATCAAATATGTCAAAATCCAAAAAAATCAAATATTTCAAAATCCAAAAAAATCAAATATTTCAAAATCAAAAAAAAATCAAATATGTCAAAATCTCAAAAAATCAAATATGTCAAAATCCAAAAAAATCAAATATTTCAAAATCCAAGAAAAAAAATCAAATATTTCAAAATCCAAAACAAAATCAAATATTTTGAAATCCAAACAAAAATCAGATATTTTCAAAACTTCAAAAAAAAGATTTTATTGATTTACATTCATAGCATCCCCATTGCATTCATTTGACTTTTGTTATTTGCCTATTTAATAAGGCTGACCCCCTTGACCAAAAATCGAGCACTGGTCATTTCCTAACTTGTTGTAGGCAAGGGGTTAAGCCTAAAACAGATTTAATCTCTTTTCTGTATTTGCATGTGTGTAGGGGCAGGTTGAAGCGGAAAAGTTCAGTTGGCTCGTGACCACGTGAATGCTAAACTCTTATCCCAACCTATGCAATCACATCATAGCCCAAACAAAGCTCAAACTCAATCCAATAATCAATTCTATTCATTTCATATATCAAACCTTCTAAACACAAGTCCTATCCACCGTCATGAAACAAAAGAAAATCACTCAGTCCTCCGCTGGGCATCCCCACGGGGACGTATCTCTCTCAGCTCTCTAAGGTAGGCCTGGCGCGTCGCCGGGATTTCTGCAACCTTTGCTGGTAGGGTAAGCACCCTGCTCACCTCCCACATGATCAGGGCACTCCTGACCGCCTGCTCGTCATCCTCTGTGCCAATCCTCCTCGCCTGTAGCGTAGGAAGGTGGGGTAGTGCTGGTAGAACAGTCCGGGGTAGTCCAACTTGTAGGTAGCACCGGTGCGGGCTGTACATCGCCAGTGCGGTGTCGCTCATGAGCCTCAAGTTCAAACCCGGCCTCCTGGGAACTCTGACAGTGGTATCACGGAGGAAGCCCGGGCACGTCACGAACCGATCCAGGGGCAATCTGTTGATGTACAGTCGCCACCTGTCTCTGGTCTTCATCTCAGCTGTCCTGCACTCTACCTGCAGAGAGAATCTGAACGCGCCGCCTATGAAGAAGAGGGGGCTCCCATAGATCCTGCTAGCCGAAGCGACATCCTCCCTATAGATGAATTTCATCCTAACACCCATCCAGCACTCTAGAAGGATCATAGAGCCAAACAGAGGACCTCCTAAGGCTGCTGAGGTGAGGCCCTTGTACAAGTAAGCTAGGATGGCCTGGGAGATGGAAAGTCCCTGTCAAAGGCCGCTAATGGTACTAAGTAGGGGCATCTCTAGCACATGGTCGACTGAAGGAAACAACATAGCCCCGCACTAACAAATGGACGCAGCCTTAGCTATGGCTTCATCCCACCCACACCTATTCTTGCAATGCTCCACTACCCACTGGTTAAGAGGAAGAAGGTGAATTTGACGTGGGCCTACGAAAGTGTGGACATCCCTGCTATCTGGTATGAACCCTCCCAAGATGAGCCTAAGATCTATAGGGGCAATGGTATGACACACTGAGTCTTCCCCTCCCACCTGGGACCTGGGTAAAGAGAAGTAGGTCTCTACCTCCTCTAGTAAGATAGTGGCCTTGAATGATGGGAAGATGAATGTATGAGTCTGAGGATGCCAAATTTCAACTAAGGCTGAGATTCTATGCCAATCAAGGGAAAGCTTTGGGTAGTTCTAACCCAGCACTAGGAGAGGTTGTAAGTGCCAAGATCTCAGGATAGAGGTCACTCCTAGGGCCAAGGCGCGGACCATGGGAGCCAACCACTTTAAGGTGGAATACCGCCTGGGGCCCGGGAGAAGCTGAGGTGGAAAGAAAGGAGATGGAAGAAAAGAAAGGAAAAGAAAAGCATGTAAGTAAATGAGAGAATTGAATTGAATGAAATCATGATTAGCTTACCTCTCTCAAAGGGCTCGAGTTGAGATGTCGCGGGATCGCAGTCAGTCGTTGGAGCACTTCCCGCTCTTTTCTGGCCGGGTTTGGCCCTTCAAAAGATGCTCCCTCCATGGAACTCCCCTCTAGGGCCCTCTTCATGATGATTTGGTGGTGAATATCAAAGGTTTCAAGGCTTAGAAAGAGGAAGATGTGTGAATCACGAATTTAGGCTCCCCTCCTACTTATAGGACTTGTTAGGAAGCCTAGGCCTCTTAAGATTGGGTTGGATAAGTCTAGGACGAGTTAAGATGAGGCTTGGATAGGTTTGAGGCAACTTACCCTCGGGTTAGGGACTCTCCAGGAGAGTCCCCTTCTAGTTCGCAGGATGACCCTTTGGACGGTCTTACGATAGACCGCCCATCATATTGCGCGGCCCGTTACGGACCGTTTATCATCCTCCAAAGAATTCGAGGGCAGGATTTCAAGCGGCCTTATTTAGACCGTTCTTCTTCGTACGCGGCCTATGGTGAACCGTTCAACATTCAGAATGGTTAATATAAAATCATTCTATTATCCTTTGAACGGTCTATTACAGACCGTGTATTGCTTTAAGCGGCCCACTGAGAACCGTGCTTCCGATCTGAAGCCCCTTGTGCACCTGTTCAACTAGTAAGTCTGCTGCACTCATCTCACTCATTTGGCGTCCCTCATCTCACTCATTCGGCGTCTCTCATCTCACTCTCTCTCACTCATTCGGCGTCCCTCTATCTCACTCGTGGTCGTGTCGCGTCACACTCGTAGTCGTGTCTCACCCGTACTCATCATCTCTCACTCACGCTCTCGTGTCGAGTCAGTAGTCGCATTCATCCATTCATTCATTCATATATTCATTCATTCACACAAAATCAAAACAAAAGCATGCATATCACTATCATATCATATCATGTACAAAAGTTAGGCCAAGTACAAAAAGTCAAGCCTGTCCCTCTCCCTGGCCCCTGTCGCTGTCCCCAGATCCCTCATGCCTCTTTGGTGGAGGCATCGCTAAAACCGCCTCATCACGCCGACGTCACCGACGTCGCTCGTCCTCCTCATTCCTCCGGTGGCCGGAGGAACCTGTGAAGTAACTCCTAACAGAGCCATGAGTGGCGTGGCTGCCGCTCGGAGTCGCTCGGCTGCACTCTCGACTCACCTCTCTCATGCCTTCCACCTTGCCCTCCAATCTGGCAACCCGTAACCGGGCTTGCTCCGCCTCAGCCCGATAGCGCTCCGCCTCGGTCGCGCTGACTCGAAGTCGCTCCGTCTCAGCCCTGTAGGGCTCCGCCTCGGCTGCGCTGGCTCAAAGTCGCTCCAGCTCAGCCCGAAGAAGCGCCGTCTCCAGCGCGTCAGCTGGTCGGCTCTGTACTGCCTCCTCCCGCACACGGGCCACCTCCTCCCGAGCCGCTGCCCGGCTCTGCTCCAGCTCAGTCCTAAGACGGGTCAGCTCGGACGTCTGCATGCACATATCATTGTCAGTCAATTGCATTTCATACGTATCATAAGCATAAATAACAAGGGGAAGTGTAGTGCTTTGCGTACCCTCTTGGTGAGCGCCACCTCGGCCGCCTTGGCCCGCGCTACCATCCTAGTGAAGTCGGCCCCCCGCTCAGCCCGATCTGTAGGAGTCTGGGTAGAGGAAGAAGAAGGAGCATCAGCCCCCTGTCGCTAGTCCCCCTCAGCGCGCTGCATCCAAAACTCCAGGTCAGTCACATGCATAATCATAAACATAAGCATTTGCATAATTTAGAGAGTTTAGGGTTTAGAAAACTCACCAGTAAGGCTAGGGCCTGCCGGGCCTCGTCCCGCTCCCTGATCGTGGAGTGCAGGAGCCCCTGCAACTCCGTCAGTCGTCCCTCATGGTCGATCTACATTTAGGAGTTCATGTGTCAGTGCATCATCATATAGGAGTCATAAGCATAATAGATAGAGTTTAATCAAGGATAATATTGTTAAACTGTCAAGACTGAGTCAAGAAACTGATTCTGTGAGCTGATACTAAGCCGAAGCCCGTTTATCCACGCACCAACTCGTAAAAAGGGAACCATCGTCCCCAACCTTGGACGGCTCAACGGCCTATCCGTGTGACTAAGACTTCTCTGGAATCATCATTGTTTTTGATGAAGGGGAACTCAAATCCCAGATTTACCAAAGCCACAAGGTCCTTGATATAATCTAGTAGCGTATGTAACATATAGTAAAAATGCATACAGGGAGAGATGGTGGAGCAATAAGTATGGGGGAACTGAGAGATGAGGTGCAAGCACCGTGGGACTTGGATGATGATGCCCAGTCGGTGGGACCAAGAGCCTCTTATCCTGCGCTCAAAAGTCCATTAGCCAAGATATAAAAGATAACAAACAATGAAGAAGGCATTTAAGCATAGCAATCATCAAAGCATCAATCATAGCATGTATATGGCATGAATAGCATAAGTCAAATCATGGTATTGCAAATCATCATTGTTTGTTGTTGTTTCATCATGAGTAAGTCAACTTGGCTAATCAAGATTTGGAGTTGAATGATCAAAATGATATTATGCCCAGTGACAGAATTTAATCAAGAGAAATTAGCAAGAGTTGATTGAAAGATCTGGAGATGAATAATCAGGATGATAATCAGGAGATATAACCAAAAAAGATATGAGGAGATGATAATCAAAAATGATGCCCAGGGTGGCATGTCATGAGAATATCGGGAAGAATCAATAGATTGATAGCAATGAGTGGAGATAGGACTCATCCCGTGTTCTTGGCCCTTGCAAAGCTGTTCCTGCAAAACACCATCAGAGAATACAATGCAATTTTTTATTTTTTTGGAATATGCAAATTTTTATGAGTTTTGAAAATATTTGAATTTTTATGAATTTTGAAAAAATATTTGAATTTTTATTATGAATTTTGAAAGTATTCAATTTTTTGTTTGATTTTGCTCAGGAAATATTCAATTTTTTTGTGGATTTTGGTTTAGACATTGTTAATGCAGCATCAAAGGGTTATTTTTGAACCACTGGCTAGGGGTCCTTGTTCCTTCCCTTTTCGCTAAAATTACCCAAAGCTAGGCGTGCATTGAAAGTGGCGTCCTATAATTGACTGCCTTTGATCAACGGTGCCCCTACCAAGGCCATACCTGAGAAACATTCGGTCTTGGAGGGAGAAGAGAAGAACAATTATGGATAAGCTTTATGCAGGATGGGAGATATCAAGACTTGAATTCTTTCCAAGGTGTTCCCTTCAAAGAGGTAGTCTGTTGCGCCGGGGCTTTGTGCCTTTGATTTTTAGACCCTTGACATGCATACGACCAGGGTTTTCCCTGCGGGGACTTTGCCACTCTTGTCATGCCATAATTCATACTTTTGCTTTTATCGAAATTCTGACTTGATTTTCATAATAGCCCTTTTGGCTAGATGTATATCATGAAAACTCATATGAAAACTCATATTGATGTTGATTTTGGGTCAAGACTGCCCCTATTTGAGACTCCTCTCGTATTGGGGATTACCTAGGTTGGTCATCTCATCCGTCAACCTCTTGCCCCTGCATGTGGCCGAATAAAGAAGAGAAAAGACTTTTAGATATACTCATGGCATGGCCAAAGTAGCAACGGTGTTTTACCAAAGGAGCCGGCTAAGGACGCCGTGAAGTGTGTGCGGTGCCCAACTAAGGGTTGCTCTTAACAAGCGGGGAGAGAATATTGAATTCCCCGCGCGGGTTTTTATTAACCAGAGGTGCTGCAAAAAAAACAAGCCTAAAGGACTCTTTTGAGAATGATTTCAATTTAACAAAAGCCTAAGATAAAGGTCTAAAACACCACTTTTAAATCTTGTTAAGAAGCACTTCATTTTGAAAATCATGCGTGAAGTAATGAGGAAATGATATCATAAAAATGCGTACTCACGCCAATATTTTACCTTGCAACCTTTCTTGAAGCAGCTGTCAGAGGCGAGGTTGATCATCATGGGATAGTCCTCTTTGACAGTCAAAAGGATTGGAAGCAAAGGGTTTGAAAGTGGCTTAACAAGAAGGAGTGGTGCCAGAACCAGACTCAGACGAATAAGGAAAAAAAGGAAGAGAGGCGAGGGCTAGAACTCCCTCACTAAGGTGTGGAGACCCTGATCACATGAAAGGTCTACAGAAGAAGCGGAAAATCAAGAAGAGGGGAGTGAGGACTAAAGCCTCGAAAGTAGTGGGAGAAAGGGCAAATGCCCAAGGCAGTGGATGTGGAAGAAGCTGGGTCGGACCCAGGATTAGGGGGAATCAGAAGAAGAAATTGATAGATGGAAAGAGGCGGATCTGGTGGGTCCGGAGGTAGTGGAGGTGAATCATGATAGGAGGAAAAATCAGGAGGCTCCGGAGGGATAAGATATCGAGGGACGCGGTGCCCTGAGACGAAATAGGGAAAAAGATGATGGAAAAGGAAGAAGAATATGAAGGAGGTGATGTTCGAGAAAATTAGAAAGATGAATCGGAAGAAAGATGGAGGGTCCGGAGGTTCCGGAGGAATGAGATGGAAAGGGGCGTGATGCCCTGGAAAATGATAGAGAGAATAAGACGGAGAATCCGGAGGTTCCGGAGGAATGATGGAAGGAGGGACGCGATGCCCAAGAAGGTCCGGAGGTTCCGGAGGTAGCAAATGAAGAGGGGCACGATGCCCAAAGGACAAAGAGAGGGGTGAAAGATCCGGAGGTTCCGGAGGAATGAAATCAGGGAGGAGAAGGTGGAAAGGGGCGTCGTGCCCGAGGGAAAAGTCCGGAGGTTCCGGAGGAAGCAAATAAAGAAGGTGGAGAGGGGCGTTGTGCCCAAAGGGAAAGTCCGGAGGTTCCGGAGGAATTAGATGAAAAGGGACGCGATGCCCGAGGGGAAAGTCCGGAGGTTCCAGAGATGGAAAGTGGAAAGGGGCGCGATGCCCGAGAGAAAGGTCCGGAGGTTTCGGAGGGATAGAATCAGAAAGGGTGTGATGCCCAAAGAGGAGGGATAAAATCCCTGGAGGTTCCAGGGAGATAGCAGGAAAGGGGGAGCGATCCCCCAAGGAGAGTGAATTAAAGAAAGATGAAAATGAATAAGGTGAGGAATGCGGAATATCCGGGGGTGCCGGAAGGCGGGGAAGATACGGGTTTGGAAACCCGGGAAGAAGAAGGTGCAAATGCATGCGAATGTAGTAGAACGGATGTGATAAATGCCCAAATGCGACAGAATGCATGGAATGCAAAGAACGTGAAGAACATGAAGGGCGAGAGAATGAGATCCTCCTCTTTACCCTTGGAATGGCCCATGAAGCGAAAGATGAGAATAGGGATGAAGTTGAATGGGAGGTGGGTAAAGGAGTGGAAGTCCCCTTAGCATCAAGATAACTGCCCCTCCACGGCAGTGAAAGTGTATAGTCAATTGGCCCAATAAAAGGAGCTTCAATAAGTGGCAACCCCCTTGGAAGGCAAAGATCAACCATGTGAGGGAGTTGGAGAGTTGGAACGGGAAGCATCGTGTTGCCCATTGAATGTGGTATATATGGAATGTTGAGCAAAATGGGCATTCGCCTCTTGTAAGGAATAATGAATTTGGAATTCGAAAGTAGGAACAAGGGGTGCCCTGCCCGGCCCTTAGACGACATCAACGCCCGGCATTCTCCTCTGAGTAAGGGCAGCGGCTTAGCCTCTTCAATCGTGCTCGGCACAATAACCCGGATTGGCATCCGGCAAATGAATTCATGTATCTTGAACGGCATAGCCACAGCCAAATCCTTGCTGCCCGGCTCTTGATCATCCTTGGCGCAAGTACTTATAGCGGTGCTCCCCTTCCGAGTAGTAAAGGGAGGTGAGGCGGAGGCGGAAGGCTTCATGAATGGTGGAGGTATAATGGAAGGTGTTGGAGAAAGGATAAGTGGAAGTGGAGGTTCAAACACGCCGAGCTTCTCCCTTTGCTCGAAAGCAGTCGGGGTTGGCTTGAGTGCAAAAAGTGGTAGATCCTGCTCAGGACTAACCATAGGTGAAGGGTTAAGTGGTGGAGTAGGCAATGTGGGTTTTGGGGTTAAAGGGATAAGGGAAGGTTGAGGTGGTGGTAATGGGAGGTTAATTGGGGAAGATTCAAAGGTGGGCTCAGTGGAGGCTGGTGATATGGAGGTTAATGGCATAGCTGGTGGAGGTGTAATTGATGGGGGTTTAATTGGTGAAGGTGTAATTGGTGGAAGTATAATTGTGGGAGGTGTAATTGGTGGGGGTTTGCTGCGGAGAAAATGCCGAACGGGGTGAGCGGCGTTGGGAGTGGGAGGAGACTCAAGATGTGTCGGCGTGGGTGATTGAAATATCGACCCATCGTCGTAACACCAAGAGGTCTCAAAAATAGGGGTAGGGTTAGGGACGGTGGCTTCATCCTGAGCAGGAGGTTCATCGAATGATAATGGGGGAAGTGGAAAGTTAAGGAAACTCGGAAGGGATGCCTGCGGAGCTTCATCATCATCGTATACTGCCTCGGATTCTTCGAATGTCGGCTCTTGCTCACTTGAACCGCTGACGTCGTAATCATCCCTCCTGTCTTTCCATTCTCTCTCCATCTTTGTAATCTCGTCCAAAGCGGCATGGAGAGGATTGACTGGAGTAGGAGGAGCCGTGACCCTCTTTATTTGTTCCTCCATCAAAGTAATCTTATCAAGCAGGGATTGTTGGAGGGGTGTGACTTGAACAACCGAGGGCTGACAGGGCCTTGAAGGAGGAGGGGCCGCATAAACAGGCCGTGGAGGGGAGTTGACGGGATGACCCGTAAAGGAACCCGGACGGGCCGGATTGCAAGGAGTAAATGGGCCTCGGGGCCGTGGTGGAGGAGAAATAGAAGGAGGCGGGTGTCGGACCACCCGAGGAGGAGTGTGAATAGAAAGAGGCGGGTAATGGGCTACCCGATTAGTAGGAACATGAGTGGAAGAGGGAAGTGGGTGATGGGCCACCCGAATAGGATTATGAGGGGGAGGTGAAGGAGATGCACCCTCAACAGCGGCCTTAAGGGCTTGGATCTGTTGAGGGGTGAGATGATCTAATGTATACAAAATCTGGGAGACCTTCTCATCATTGGGACGAGAGGGCTTAATGGGAATAGTGGCTCGAAATTGAGTTGAAGGACCATTGGATTGGACATTGCCCAAAGGTCGGGCAACACCATAAGAGTGAGGACGTGGTCCTTTGAAAGTATGGTGAGAATTTTGAACATGTTGAAAGTGAGGATTATAAGAAGTGCTAGGTTGTGCATCCTCATGAATTGAATTAAACATTTTATCTTGTTTATAGTAAGCCATCATGCAATCAAAGTTCAAAATAATATGCAAAGAAGCACACAAAAGAGATGGTTACCTTGATTTGATTTGTTTGAACCTTGGTGAATTAAGGATTTTATCAAAGTTTTGAATGATTCACACAAAGGGGGGAAACCTAGTTTCAATATGGTTTGAACTCCAATGCCAACTAGGAACCCTCTCTCACCACGTATAGGCCAACTAACTCGGGACTTCAAAAGGGTACAACCTGCCCGGCGTCCGTGAGGGAATCCACGGGTGCGGGGACTTACGGAGGCTTGGAAAAGAGATTTCCAGTCCAAAGAGACGGAATGCTCAATGGAGGGTCGTCCCGATTCCAAGAGGGTGTGTGGATCCTAATGAAGAGGAGGGGGCTCCCCAAACCAATGCAAAAAATGAATGCAACAGGGGAAACAGGCCAACCACAATAATATAATCAATAAAGATAAGCAGGAAATATCATGAAAAACCACAGTCGGGGAATTCTGGAAACCCACAGTAAAAACACGCCCTGGAAGGGGGCGCTACTAAACAAGGACACGACGGTGTGACTGTCGTGAATCAACGTGAGGGGCCCAGGGGCAGGGTGAAATACGCCTTAGAGTGAGGCGCTATAAATAAAAGGACTGATGTGACACAACCTTGGACTTAGTCAAACAAGCACATCTAAGCATCCAAATGGGCCTTAATGGGCCACCGCTCTCTTCGTTGCACTCTATTCCCGGGGTGACTATGTGATACCAAGGGTGACTTATGGGAATGGACCCTTGCTGGTAGAGGGCCAGCAAGGCCAAGAATTGATTCCCCAAGGTTGGTTGCCCAATTCGATTGGGGCCGACAAAGTGCACTCGGGCACCGGGTCACACTAACCCACGGCGATCACTCTAAGTCATGGACTTGAGGATCGGGCGCTCCTCACGAATTCAGCGATGCATGAATCAAATATTGAGAGAGCTACACTAGGTGAGCAAGGAAGAGACACTTACTCGACCGGTTTGAAGAAACCGGTCCCGGTCGGAGACGAGGGCGAGCGGGGAGGCGGTGGTTCCCCACACGCCGCGGCGGTGTCGCTTGACCTGCCAAACCACTTACAAAACTACTCCTCTCGCAGGAGGGGGGATCTTGGGGTAGGGGTTAATATGATACATTCAAACACTACCACCACGCAGGGTGGGGCCTTCAGCCGGCCAAGCGGGGAGGGGTTGGTGGACCGAAACGAAGAGAAATGAGAACTAGGGAAGTTGCAGCTTCAATCTGGAATTCTGGACAGGGGGTCGCTGTGATGGCTATGCCGGGCTTGTCCGGACTCCAAATTGATCGAAACCAGCTCCTGAAGCTTCCTGACTGGAAGAGGTGGACTCCAGAATTTTTGGGGAAGCTCAGACGGTCGGAGGTGGCTGCACCAGCAACAGGAAGTAGCCTCCTCTGTCTGGCCGCAGGTACTGTCTGGACTGTAACAGCAAGTTGCAGAAGTGACTGAGCGCCCTCCCGAGCTCCGATCAGCACGAAACCAGCGGCATCATCTTCGTGGTCGAGGTAGCTTTCAGCAGGAGGTGACGGAGATGCATTCAGAGGTCGAGGATGGCCGGGGCACCCAGAAGAGTGGGTACTGGTCGGAGTAGACAGCAGAAAACAGAACTAGATAGATCGGGGGAGAAAATTCGTAACTTCTTCCTCCGGTGGCCGAACGGGGTTCTGTTTCTTGATCTTGAAAGATGACCGGTAGAGGAAGAACTTTGATGAAGGGGCTTCAGCCTGAATCCGCTGGGGTTTGTCGTGGCAGAAGGATCTTCCACGCTCTGGTCCAGGATGAAGACCTCTCTGCGCACTGTTGGGAGAATGGCTCTATCTGGCAGCTCCGAGCTCCGATCGTGTTGATTCCACCTCGCCTGCGAAGTAGACTGGAAGGCCTTTCCAGAAAGGTAGGCCACGCCTTCTGAAGAACTAGGATGAATCCGTGGTTGACGCTGCAACAAGGGCTGTTCTGCAGATCTGCACAGCTCCAACCTACTAGAAGAAATGAGAGGGAGATGTGGCTTCTTTGGTGGAGGGAAATGGTAGGAATGACCTAAGGGAGAGTGGGGGCTCTTGTGGGGTGGAGAAGGGAGCTAATGGTGATGGGGAATGAGGTGGAGAATGGCTGGAAGCAAGTGCTAGCAGGTGGAGGAGGAAGAGCTACGAATTTGGGGAAGGTGGGTGAGAGGAGAAGGTGAGGGGGGCACAAGTGAGTGGAGGGAAGGGTGGATTTCAAATTCAAAAGGTCTTGGAAGGTGGGTGATTATGTTGGGAAGTGGAGTGCTTGCATTGGAATGGGGTAGATTTGGTTGGAAGGTGGAGGAAGGTGTTGGAATGGGGAGACTTCTACCTAGGAACTAGGGAGTGGAGTAATGGAGGCCATGGGGAAGTGGAGGGCATTAAAGGAGGTGGTTGGAGGTTGGAAGTGGATGGGAGGAGGGAGGAGAGAGAAGGAAATTCGGATTTGGGGTTGGAGGAGAGAGAAAGAGGGGTGAAATAGAGAGATTAAGAGGGGAATGGGTGGGGAATCTCTCCCCTAGGGTCTCTCACCCAAAAACTAGAGGAATCACTCCAATTTGAACTCAAATGGCAAGTTTAACTCAAAAGGATGTAATCATTCATTAACTTCAAATGAGGGGAGTGGGGTCCTATATATAGGCAACCCACTCTTTACAATAAGTCCCTGACAAAATAAACAACTACAAATAACCAAGGGGGTTGGGAGTGCTAATGGGCCTAGTCCAACGAATGGGGCCCAATAGCTTACATTAGACATCATGATGATACCAAACATAGGAAAATAAGTGCTAGACTTAGGGAAATGACTCAAATAAAATGGAAATACATCAAAATGACTCAAAGGAAAACTACAAAATGGATAAGGGGCCTTAATAGAGTGAGGCCCAAACTCAACTAGCTCCCGAATGTGAAGAAGTGGACCCGAGCCAAAGGGAGTCGTGGGTGATGCCTCCATCAAATCCCCTGGGCCGCAAAGAGCTCGACTCCGTCGAGTAAGGGTCCATCCGGCTAAGGTACCGCTCGAGGAGATCTGGATCCAATCGCTGTAGGTCCTCCCGACTTACCCATGAGTCTTCCAACGGAGGCCGATCCTTCCACCTGACGAGATAGCGCTCATAGACCTTGCTCCGGGTGGTAGTGACCTGCTCATCCAATATTTGTTCAATGCGATCACGCTGAGCTCTTTTGGCTAGTGGACTCTCCTCTCGGGTGGGTGCTCTCTCAAAGGAGGGAGTGGGCTCGATCTCCTCACTAGGTCTCACCGTGGGGCCCTTGTAAGACACTAAGTCGGCGACATTGAATGTAGGACTTACCCCATAATCCTCGGGGAGATCTAATTCATAAGCATTCGCACCAATACGCCTCAAGACCTGGAAGGGCCCAGTCCCACGTGGTCTCAACTTGGAGTTGGCTCCTGGGGAGAGCCTCTCCGTCCTTACCATCACAAAGTCACCCTCTTGGAACTCTAAGTGACGCCGGTGAGAGTCAGCCAACCTTTTATAAGCCTCATTTTTTATGCTAATGTGCTTGCGGATTTCCTCATGCAATTTTGTGAGTGCTGACCTTCTAGTGGTTATGGGTGGACCTGGACAACCATATATAGACCATTTATGCCATGATGCCATATGGACCTTGATGAGCCTTGGTGGGCCGGGGCAACCATATGTGGACTTATCATGCAATGTTGTCATGTAGACTTTGGTGGGCTTAGGTGGACCGGGGCAACCATATGTGAATCTATCATGCAAAGTGGTGATGCATGTCGGGGGACCCGGACATCCGTAGATGCCTTTGATATGCTTAAGACCCATGATGAATGAAGGTGGACCACTACATCCAAATTTGGACCACTCATGCTTTCTACTTGACATGTGGGTGATATGAATGAATGGACCCAACATAGTGTTCATGCCAAGGGGTGTGGAAAGCCTAGACACATGCATACTTTTCCCAAAAGTGACTTCCATGTGTATAGGGGTGGGACAACCTTTGAATTCCCATTGGAACGGATCGAATGGATCTAAGAAGGTGGTCATCATGGGGTGGGGCACAACCTTATTACCTAGGGATATGTGGCCCAAGGTCTTGGCTCCCAAGGTGTAACCCGGGTCATGGATGAGATTGGTTTGGCCCAATATGATGGGTGAGGGTAGGAAAGGGTGGGTGGTGGGTAAGATGGTTGGGTTACATGGGGAACTAGACTCCCATAGGAAGGGATCAAAGGGGTCGTAGAAAGGTCTTCCTAGAGGGAGGCACTCTATGTCTTCAAGGTTCCCAAATTGTGAGTCATCCTCCTCCAAGGTAAGTGGGCCAAGTTTTCTAGTGGGTTGGCCGAACAAAGTGTTTGGGATCTTAATGGGTGGGTATAGGAAGGGATCGAAGGGGTCATGGTAAGGGTCACCTAAGGAGAGGAACCCTAGGTCCTTTTGGTCCTCACAACCCCTTGATGGTGGATTCTCCTCCTCTAGTAAAGTGATCGGGCCAAAGTTTTTGGTGGGATGGTCGGCCATGAATGGAGGACTAGGCTTTCTACCCGAGATAAGAAGCTCTAAATCGAGGAGAAGGTTGGGCTCATCGGGTGTAGGGAGGAATAGAAGGAGGTCACTAGTGTAGCAACCAATGGTGCAAATCGAGGTGATAGACCCTATGCATAGGTGTAGGAGGCCAAGGCTCCTAGGTGGTTTGGCCATAGGGGTCAACATGCTAGTGAACTCAATTTGCCATGCTACGCCCTTAAGAAGATCCTCTAAGGTTTCCACTTGGTAGGATGTTTGGATTATGGTGTGATAGGAGTTAATGGGTGCAATGGGAAGGTTTTTCTCCATGGGTGGGTAAACATAGGACACGATGGGGTGAAGTGGTCTCTCCTTTAGCCATCTAGCTAGGGGCCCATCTATGATTATGGTGCTATTTGTGAAGGCTTGTGGCTCTTGGGGGTCCAAGCTAGGGGACATTTGTGATTCTTCCTTACCACGGATATGAACTTGGGTTTCCTCAATGATGGGGATGGGTTCATCTACTCCCATGTGGATGGTTGTGGTCTCCTTTCTCAAGGGAATGGGAAGGTCTATTGGGGGTGGGGTGATGATGGTTGGTGCATGGTGTACCCGGGGTGGTGGGTGATGGGAAACTTTGGCTTGGATAGGGAGGGGAAGTAGTGGAAGCCTAGGACTTTGGACTTTTGGGGTAGGGAGTGGGAGATGGGTTGGTTGGGGTGGCTTGGGTTGATTGGTTTTGGGGGGAATGTCCTTTTTCGGGGACAAGGGAGGGGTGGTGGTGGGGACCAAGGGGTTTTGTGGGGTAGGGGTTTGGTGGGAGCTTCTGGATTGGAGGGTGGTGACAATCATGGGCCTAGGTGGAGGGGTGGACACGGTGTCCACTTGGTTTTGAATGGTGAGGGTTGGTTGAGTGGTGGTCATCATGGAGGGGATTGGGTCGATTAGGGGTCTCTTGCCCTTAGGATCGTTTGGGGTGGAAGTGGGAGCTAAAGGGGCTTGACTAGCGTAGGTTAGGGAAGGGGGTTTTGGTTGGGGTATGGGGGCCCTCATGGGGTTAGGTGGAGAGGTGGATGTTTGGTTTATTAGGGTCTTAAGGGAGAGGACTTCGTTGCGAAGTGTAGTTATGATGGTTGAGAGGTGATTTGTTGGGATTGGTGGGGGTGGAGACCAAAGGTCGGTCTCAAATTGGTCGGGTGAGGATGGAGGAGTGGTAGTGCTCCTCGGGCTTGGGGTGTTCGAGTAGGAGGGTTGGGAATATTTTGGGATGTAGATCTTCCTAAGTTCCTTCTTCATATCATCCCACGAAGAAATGGGCTCTTGCCTCCTAACCCTTCTTAATCCCTCTATGTTTGCCCATTTACTCTTGGCTTGACCCCGAAATCGTCCCTTGGCCTTGCGGACTCTCGCGGGTCCATATACCCAAGTCCGTTCAAAATATCTTTCCATGGTAGTTTCCCACCTAAGATAATCACTAGAATGTGATCCGTCAAAGGTAATGTCCCCATCTAGAATGAAATTCAAGGTTGGTGAGTAGGCTAAGTAGTTGGCCATGATGATCGGGGGGATCAATGCAAGGGTCAGATTGATGATGACTCTAATGCAAGAATGCCCTAGGACTTGACTTGATAGAGACAAGTCAAAGACTTGCTCTGATACCACTTGATGTGACACAACCTCGGACTTAGTCAAACAAGCACATCTAAGCATCCAAATGGGCCTTAATGGGCCACCGCTCTCTTCGTTGCACTCTATTCCCGGGGTGACTATGTGATACCAAGGGTGACTTATGGGAATGGACCCTTGCTGGTAGAGGGCCAGCAAGGCCAAGAATTGATTCCCCAAGGTTGGTTGCCCAATTCGATTGGGGCCGACAAAGTGCACTCGGGCACCGGGTCACACTAACCCACGGCGATCACTCTAAGTCATGGACTTGAGGATCGGGCGCTCCTCACGAATTCAGCGATGCATGAATCAAATATTGAGAGAGCTACACTAGGTGAGCAAGGAAGAGACACTTACTCGACCGGTTTGAAGAAACCGGTCCCGGTCGGAGACGAGGGCGAGCGGGGAGGCGGTGGTTCCCCACACGCCGCGGCGGTGTCGCTTGACCTGCCAAACCACTTACAAAACTACTCCTCTCGCAGGAGGGGGGATCTTGGGGTAGGGGTTAATATGATACATTCAAACACTACCACCACGCAGGGTGGGGCCTTCAGCCGGCCAAGCGGGGAGGGGTTGGTGGACCGAAACGAAGAGAAATGAGAACTAGGGAAGTTGCAGCTTCAATCTGGAATTCTGGACAGGGGGTCGCTGTGATGGCTATGCCGGGCTTGTCCGGACTCCAAATTGATCGAAACCAGCTCCTGAAGCTTCCTGACTGGAAGAGGTGGACTCCAGAATTTTTGGGGAAGCTCAGACGGTCGGAGGTGGCTGCACCAGCAACAGGAAGTAGCCTCCTCTGTCTGGCCGCAGGTACTGTCTGGACTGTAACAGCAAGTTGCAGAAGTGACTGAGCGCCCTCCCGAGCTCCGATCAGCACGAAACCAGCGGCATCATCTTCGTGGTCGAGGTAGCTTTCAGCAGGAGGTGACGGAGATGCATTCAGAGGTCGAGGATGGCCGGGGCACCCAGAAGAGTGGGTACTGGTCGGAGTAGACAGCAGAAAACAGAACTAGATAGATCGGGGGAGAAAATTCGTAACTTCTTCCTCCGGTGGCCGAACGGGGTTCTGTTTCTTGATCTTGAAAGATGACCGGTAGAGGAAGAACTTTGATGAAGGGGCTTCAGCCTGAATCCGCTGGGGTTTGTCGTGGCAGAAGGATCTTCCACGCTCTGGTCCAGGATGAAGACCTCTCTGCGCACTGTTGGGAGAATGGCTCTATCTGGCAGCTCCGAGCTCCGATCGTGTTGATTCCACCTCGCCTGCGAAGTAGACTGGAAGGCCTTTCCAGAAAGGTAGGCCACGCCTTCTGAAGAACTAGGATGAATCCGTGGTTGACGCTGCAACAAGGGCTGTTCTGCAGATCTGCACAGCTCCAACCTACTAGAAGAAATGAGAGGGAGATGTGGCTTCTTTGGTGGAGGGAAATGGTAGGAATGACCTAAGGGAGAGTGGGGGCTCTTGTGGGGTGGAGAAGGGAGCTAATGGTGATGGGGAATGAGGTGGAGAATGGCTGGAAGCAAGTGCTAGCAGGTGGAGGAGGAAGAGCTACGAATTTGGGGAAGGTGGGTGAGAGGAGAAGGTGAGGGGGGCACAAGTGAGTGGAGGGAAGGGTGGATTTCAAATTCAAAAGGTCTTGGAAGGTGGGTGATTATGTTGGGAAGTGGAGTGCTTGCATTGGAATGGGGTAGATTTGGTTGGAAGGTGGAGGAAGGTGTTGGAATGGGGAGACTTCTACCTAGGAACTAGGGAGTGGAGTAATGGAGGCCATGGGGAAGTGGAGGGCATTAAAGGAGGTGGTTGGAGGTTGGAAGTGGATGGGAGGAGGGAGGAGAGAGAAGGAAATTCGGATTTGGGGTTGGAGGAGAGAGAAAGAGGGGTGAAATAGAGAGATTAAGAGGGGAATGGGTGGGGAATCTCTCCCCTAGGGTCTCTCACCCAAAAACTAGAGGAATCACTCCAATTTGAACTCAAATGGCAAGTTTAACTCAAAAGGATGTAATCATTCATTAACTTCAAATGAGGGGAGTGGGGTCCTATATATAGGCAACCCACTCTTTACAATAAGTCCCTGACAAAATAAACAACTACAAATAACCAAGGGGGTTGGGAGTGCTAATGGGCCTAGTCCAACGAATGGGGCCCAATAGCTTACATTAGACATCATGATGATACCAAACATAGGAAAATAAGTGCTAGACTTAGGGAAATGACTCAAATAAAATGGAAATACATCAAAATGACTCAAAGGAAAACTACAAAATGGATAAGGGGCCTTAATAGAGTGAGGCCCAAACTCAACTAGCTCCCGAATGTGAAGAAGTGGACCCGAGCCAAAGGGAGTCGTGGGTGATGCCTCCATCAAGGACGCCCTGTCCAGCGGGCGTCAAATCCAAGAAAACGCCTTTAAGGGAGGCGCTAATAAAGATAAAGACGCCCTTGCAACGGGCGCGAATTCACCAAGCAGAAATAATTGGAGACAGATAGCAAACGCCCTGTCAGAAGGTGTTAACTTCAAACAACACGCCCTGGGTTAGGGCGTGAAATCAAAAGGCGCCTCCGACAGAGGCGTTAATTCTCAATCCACGGCCAATAGTAACAACCACTCATAGTCGCAGGCAATCAACAAATATAAGATATAAGCATGCTCATCAAAATTTCAAATAAGTGGAGATTTTAAAGAAAAATCAACAAACTGACAAATTACTTAGGGAAGAGGACAAAACCAATGGAGGGTGCCCGAGGGGCACAAAAGGGGGACTCACCGAGGGTGCAATAGGGGAGACGACACACGCGGGTGCCTAAGGGGAAACGGGTAATAGATGAAGAACACAAAGGGTCCCACCGTGATCGCCAATTTGTAGATCGGATTAAAATCCACTTAATGAAAATTAATTAATAAGCAAAACAATAATAGGAGAAAAACATGCACGAGGTGCCCAAGGGGAGTTTGTGTGATCGCCAGAGACACGAGGTCTCAAAAATATAACAATGAAAGCATGGGAGAGATCGCGAAACATACCTTGGAGTGCGGGGATTGTGAGTGCTCCTTTCTCTTCAAATCGGCCGGCCGATGAAGAGAGTTCTTCAATTAATTACCCTTGCAAATAAAGACAAACACCAATAAAGATATGGATTAGAAACATGATGAGTGTAGCATCAATTCATAAAAAAAATATATGAACATGAAAGCATGTGTAAGAACACACCTTAAGGGTGTTGGCCCTTAAACCCCTATGCAAAGAGGGTGTGGGATATATGATGAATGTATGAATATGTATAAAAATATGAATAAAGGGGAAAGAGTGCAAGAGTTGCACTAAAGGAGATACTCAACGTAGTTGAGTTTGAAAAATAATAAGAATGATGATGTAGTATGCATGCGAGTGAACTAAACAGAAGAATAGAAATAAGAAGATAAAGGGTAAGGAGCCTGTGATGCGGCTTTGATGCTCGATTGGGAGAAGTCTTCAAAGGGGATGAAGATGTAAAGCACTTGAAGCCCCTCCTTCGGCCACACCAACGGCAACCTGCGTAAAAAAGAAAAAGAAGGAAAACAGAAGAAGAACAAGAACGATCGGAAGAAGATAGGGGAAGAAAGGGGGGATCGGGAGAAAAGAATCCAACCCAACAACAGAGCCGATGGCTCTATTAAATAGATTGAAGAAAGGATAAGCATGGCAAGAGCCCAAAGAGGGAAATGATAAGAATGGGCAAGAGCCCAAACGAAGCAAGGATCCTCTGGGGAAAGGCTGCGTCCGTTCGGAACACAAAATTGAAACACGACCTAGACAAGGGCGTCAATTCAAGAATTGACGACCTGCCAGAGGGCGTCTCTTAAAAACACGACTTAGATCAGGGCGTTTCTAAAAAACTAATTTTTAGAAATAAAAACTCCAATAGTAAAACACGCCTCAACCAAAGCCACTTTTAAAAAACACGCCCTCGGGAAGGACGTTAATTTCAAGTTTTTTAAAGTGAGGGAAGTCGGTCGAACATGAAGAATTGACGCCCTCAGGCGTGGGCGTCCTTTCTCCAAGAAACGCCCTAGATCAGGTCGTGTTTTAAAAACACTCCCTTACCCAGGTCGTGAATTTCAAAATATTCAGATAAATGCCCAGAAAATCCAAAAAAATAGGAAAAAGGAGGAAATGAGGGAAAAATAGGAGAAATTCAAGAAAAGTGAGAAAAACCACTCAAACAAGCTAATTTGAGGGTCAAATGGGGTATTGCACGGTAATATGAAATATACTCAAAATAATGTCAATTTTAGCGTGTCTACAGCCGGGGAAGGATCCGAACCAAAGTGAAAGGGTCTCTTCTTTAATTGGGAAGTTGTCGGCTAGGAGCCGATGATGGGGAAAACTGTCAGCTGGGATGCCAATAATCAGAAAGCTGTCGGCCTAGAAGCTGATGATGGGGTAGCTGTCGGCTTAAATACCGATGATTTGACATCCTTCGGTTGAAGCCCCAATGGCTGAATGTTTGTCAGTTGAAGCCCTGATGGCTGAACATCTGTCGGCGTGAAGGCCCGATGGCTGAATGTTTGTCGGCTTGAAGCCCCGAAGGCTGAATATTTGTCGGTTTGACGCCTCGATGGCGGAATATCTGTCGGTTTGACGGCCCGATGGTGGAATATCTGTCGGTTTGACGCCCCGATGGTGTAATGTTTATCGGCTTGAAGCCCCGATGGCTGAATGTTTTTCGGCTTGAAGCCCCGATGGCTGAACATCTTTCGGCTTGAAGCCCCGATGGCTGAACATCTTTCCATTTAATGCCCCGATGGCTAAATATTTTTCAGTTTAACGCCCGGATGGTGGAACATCTGTCAGTTTAACGCCCCGATGGCGAAACATCTTTCGATTGAAGCCCCGATGGCTGAACATCTTCCAGTTTAACGCCTCGATGGCTGAACATCTTTCGGTTTAACGCCCGGATGGCGGAACATATGTCGATTTAACGCCCAGATGACAGAACGTCTTTCGGCTTGAAGCCCCGATGGCTGAACATCTTCCAGTTTAACGCCCCGCTGGCTAAATGGCTTTCAATTTAACACCTCGATGGTGGAACATCTATCGATTTCACGCCCCGATGGCTGAACATCTTTCGGCTCGGACGAAAGGTCGTGACGCCGACCATGTCACGCCCCGAATCGATAGCAGCGGGAAGCGATGCTCGGAACGTGGCAGTTAACAATCATGATAACAAGAGCGGAAGATAAATAACCACAATTAAACCCAAGGAGGCCATACACACATATTGAAAATACGAGCTCTTATTAATATTAAAAAGGTATAATTTTGACCCACTCTTACAATATTAGATTCAAATTAAAGGAAGAAAGAATAAAAAGAAATAACCAGACTCACGACACTAGCTAGACTCAAGAAGATAAAAAAGACAGACTCCAAACTCTAGGTTCCAAGTTCACTCGATCACACTGATCCGATTCCCATTTGCAACGTACCGTTTACCGCATTACCTGAAAAGGATTGGAAGTAGGGGTGAGCAAGAAGCTTAGTAGGAATTATACTCTATCATCAGGCATAATTTAAGTGATTAACCAATTAATGAATATGCATGATTAACGCGATAAAATAAGCAGAACTAAATAATCACTAAGATAGAAAGAGTAACGATAATTAAAATGGAAGAAATAGTTGCATGTCGAGATATCAAGCAAGATTAACAAGATTTTCTAGTGAATGGCCATTTGCAGTCAATTTCAAGTCACGTCAAGTAAGCAAGCAAGCAAGTACTTCATACTTTAAGCATGAATAATAATAAGTTTCACGGGAATGTAGAATGTCGTAGACCCAACACGCTAGATAGTATCGGTGCTAAATGCCATACCTAATCATTCACCTCCCCGGGGATCAAGTACTTTTCGGGTGCTCCTCCCAGGACTAGACTGGGCCCTTCATTTGTTTGCCTTGGCATTGATTTCTTTTTGGATCGTAGATCCCACGAGACTAGACATCTACAATATTTAATGGCCAAGGGTTCTAAGGTCAAGTTCATGTAGTCAAGGTAAAGAACACAAGGATAATGATTCTTTAAGAGTCCAAACAATAAGATCCATAACCGAGAGGAATAATTGTCCCAAAGGACTATAATTAATGATCAATAGATCTAACAATAGGTAAATTCACAAAATACCATAGCCTACATTGGCTTGGTTAGCTCACATGATTCGAAATTCATGAAATAACCACTTTTCGGAAAATTATCATATAAATGGTCAGACAAGGGCCGCTCAAGGGTATATACGGTTAATATTGAGCCGCGCATGTCCGGAAGTCATTAAGACACATGAACAAGATATACGGTGATGCGGGACAGAAGTGGGGGGTCTTCTTCTTCCTTCTGATCATAGTCGCGCTATACCCATTACGCGCGTTCTGAAGAACGCGCTATATCGTTTACGCGCGTTCACAGACAGTAGCAGAACGAAGAACCTCGACGTTGGGGCTCCCGTGGATGACTCTTGGGGATCAAAACACAAGGGACAACACACAGGAGGATAGAGAACACACGGGGGATGCTTAAAACTAAATCAAACCAAGCAAATCCTATCTAGGATAACTTTTGTGAAGGTGGGTGTGGGGGTGAACGGCAAGGGAAGGAGGGTGGACGTAGATGATGTTAGGGCCTTGAAGAGGCTTGGCTGGGGCCTCACACCCGAACCCATCACAGGTACGGTGCAGCCGAGCTCCATCCAGATCGTAACAACACCTTTGGCGGAGATGGAGAGGTGGAATCGTGGTTAGAAGAAGATCAAAGCTCCGAATGGAGCCTCACACTCGACCCCGTCTCAGAGCCGATGCACTCGGGGCTTCGATCATCCACCATTGAAGGGGAAAAGGAGAGGATCAGAGGGACAGAATTGGGCCTCGCACCCAGAGCGGGTCGGAGGAAAGGGGGGTTTCCAAAGATTTGGAGGGATAGCCTTGGGCTACACTCAAGAACACTCATACTTCGATTTCATTCATTCATTATATGCTTAATCAAACGAAAGGGGTACATATATAGGGAAAGGGAAGACAAAACGACGCTAACACGTCGATTTACAACCATGGAAGACAGCTAACATCGAAGACTTTGAGGAATTCGGCGCCGGGAAGTTGGACTGGCTGCACCCACGTGTCTGCCTAAGATCGCGCTAGGGGAACCTAGCGCCTTCTTCAGGTCGCGCTAGGGACCTATAGCGCCTTCTTCAAGATTGCGCTTGGGACCTATAGCGCCTTCATGTTTGGCCCAGCAGCTTGCTCGATTTGCTTCGGCTTGACGGCTGGCTTGATTCCCATCAAAACCCCTCTACTTGGAAAGGTTCGTCCTTGAACCTCGTAGCTCAAGATCCCAGTCTGTGAGAACAGCCTGGTTCTCTAAGCTCTGATACCAATTTGATGCGGGACAGAAGTGGGGGGTCTTCTTCTTCCTTCTGATCATAGTCGTGCTATACCCATTACGCGCGTTCTGAAGAACGCGCTATATCGTTTACGCGCGTTCACAGACAATAGCAGAACGAAGAACCTCGACGTTGGGGATCCCGTGGATGACTCTAGGGGATCAAAACACAAGGGGACAACACATAGGAGGATAGAGAACACACGGGGGATGCTTAAAATAAAATCAAACCAAGCAAATCCTATCTAGGATAACTTTTGTGAAGGTGGGTGTGGGGGTGAACGGCAAGGGAAGGAGGGTGGACGTAGATGATGTTAGGGCCTTGAAGAGGCTTGGCTGGGGCCTCACACCCGAACCCATCGCAGGTACGGTGCAGCCGAGCTCCATCCAGATCGTAACAACACCTTTGGCGGAGATGGGGAGGTGGAATCGTGGTTGGAAGAAGATCAAAGCTCCGAATGGAGCCTCACACTCGACTCCATCTCAGAGCCGATGCACCCGGGGCTTCGATCATCCACCATTGAAGGGGAAAAGGAGAGGATCAGAGGGACAGAATTGGGCCTCGCACCCAGAGAGGGTCGGAGGAAAGGGGGGTTTCCAAAGATTTTGAGGGATAGCCATGGGCTACACTCAAGAACACTCATACTTCGATTTCATTCATTCATTATATGCTTAATCAAACGAAAGGGGTACACATATAGGGAAAGGGAAGACAAAACGACGCTAACACGTCGATTTACAACCATGGAAGACAGCTAACATTGAAGACTTTGAGGAATTCGGCGCCGGGAAGTTAGACTGGCTGCACCCACGTGTCTGCCTGAGATCGCGCTAGGGGAACCTAGAGCCTTCTTCAGGTCGCGCTAGGGACCTATAGCGCCTTCTTCAAGATTGCGCTTGGGACCTATAGCGCCTTCATGTTTGGCCTGGCAGCTTGCTCGATTTGCTTTGGCTTGACGGTTGGCTTGATTCCCATCAAAACCCCTCCACTTGGAAAGGTTCATCCTCGAACCTCGTAGCTCAAGATCCCAGTCTGTGAGAACAGCCTGACGTAACCGGTGGTTGACATCATGCAGAAATCCTAGACCTCCTAAGGTGGGCCATGCATGCATATGGGATGTGGATGTGGGAGGGCCAAGAGTATCTCCCCTAGATGATGGTGTATCTTGTAAGTGTACGGGCTTGGTGGGCATAGACGACCCGGCCCGTGGGGAAGGGGTGTGGTAGCGGACTCCCTCGAAGAAGTGAAGTGAATGTGGAGGGTCTAAGGATCCACTAGGGAGTGGGTCAAAGGGATCAAAGAAGGTATGACCCCTTATGGTGGGTTCCCACAAGTCACGGTCCCACGTGTAGAAGTTTTGAAGGTGTGGATAGTCACCTTCTTGAATTGTGACAGGTGGGACGGGGATTGTAGGCAAGAAGTATGATTCCTCCCACAGACAAAAGGGTATGAATTCGGGCTCGTCCGGTAGCGGAAGAAGTAGAAGAACCTCCGTGGTGACACAACCCACGGTGCACTCAGTGGTAATGGACCCGAAGGCCGGATGGGTGAAGCTAAGACTAGCGGGTTGGTCAAAGCCTCGGGCCAAAAGATGCGTCAACTCCCATTGTGAATCTAATACCATGACAAGATCGTCCAACATATCAACATGGTGACGAGATCGAAATGTGGTATGGAAGGAGTTGACCGGCACTAAAGGTAGGGTGGGGTCCATGGATGAGAAGGGAGATGGGACCGAGCCTTCCTTGAGCCATCTAAGAAGTGGCTCGACTATATAAAGAGTACCCGTTAGAAATACGGGGGGCTCGGGCTTTGGTAGTTCCAAATGAGATGGTTCCGAATCAAGTTCGGAAATAGAGAGTGACGACATTGGAGCTCTCATGGGTGAGGAAGGAATGTCCTTCTCGTGGTGAAGGGGTCCTTGGGGTGGTTCCGGGAACAACCAATCTACCCCGATAGACCGATCTAGGCTAGTACTAAACCGATCTAGGCTTGTACTAAACCTTTGCATTTGTCCCATCATGGCTTGGAACATTGCGCCCACTTCATCGGGACTATAGGCTCAGGATGTGGCCATGGTTGTAAAGATGGGGTTGGGTCCCCTAGGAATGGATATGCAAGGCCATTTTTTTTATTTTGTTTTAAAAGCAAAATGTTATGCTAACTAATGCACCTAGACATGACCAAAACTCGGTACGTGGTGGAGATAACCGATCCGAAGACCACTCGCGCAAGTGTGCGACCTTCCCGATAGGCGTAGCCTAACATTCGGACAACACCTTTTGATATACCGGGTTATTGGGATGCAATGCAAAAGACACTTTTTTTTTGACACCCTAGACTCAACCTCTCTGATACCAAATTGATGCGGGATTAGACCACGGACACGACAAGCTCGTGACTGTCCCTTAACGAGGGAAGCGTCGGACGTGCGCGGTTGAGAAATCGGCAATGAGCTAGGGTGATCGGCTCTCTCGTGTGCCCGGATCGGGTCACGGGACGGTCTCGCACTCTTTCGCAGCAGCGGTAATGAATAGATAAAGCGAGCTAGATATCCCTACACATGCTCTCTAGCAGCGGCATAAACAAATATATATGAAGTAAGCAAAATGCCAAGTAAGGGAGCGAATGCGATACCTCCATGCGCTCGGCGTGGGGAAGACGGACCCGGCTGAAACTCGTACTCCTGGGATAAATATTACACAATGATGACAGCAATGAAATATCACCCACTCCACGCAGGGAGGTAAGGGGCTACACAATTGGGCCCGGGAGAACCGAATTCGGGTTGACGGGCGGCTTCTCGCGTTGATTCGGCAACACCCGAACACGTGACAGTGGGGCCCACGTGCCGTCCGGAGGGGCCGTGTGGGACCCGGTGGCACCGCTATAGTGGTGGATGCCTGGATGAGCGCTCCCTGGAGTGGAGGCGCGCTGGTTCACCGGCCGGAGGCCAGGCGGCTCCGTTCGGCACCGGTCGGAATAACCGGCCACGGATCTGCAACTTCTGGTTTTCAACGTGCGTCCCGGCGAGAACGGGCGCTGCGATCAGCCCCGATGTCGGATCGACACGAGACTGGCGCCGTTGGAAAGATAACTTCAAGTCCTTTAATCTAGGCTTGAATATCTGGCCTGGATCCCCATGGATCTGGGCTTTAATGAATTGTTGATTTGCTGTTGTACAGTGACTGGGCTCTCAGATCTGTAGAGAACTTTTCTGAGAACTGCCTTTGACCGATATGTGAACGTCCGAATCTGAAGTGATAGTCTTCAGCAAGGTTGTAGGAAATCAAGCTAGAAAAATGGAAAAATGGGTTTGGACAAGTTTGGATGTGGTTAAGAATTGATAGGATTTTTGAACTGGAAGTGGGTCAGATCTGGAAATGGGCTGAAAGCACTGTAGCTGAGATAGAACACGAATTTTGAAAAATGGATAAATGGCGGATAAAAAATCAAGAACAATGGTGGATGTAAGGGATGATGGACAGAATGCCCAGTAAAATTTGGAGGGTTTGTAAAATTCAAAAAGGTGGTCGGAGATGTGAAACTCAGAGCTGCTGTCATTGTAGACAAAGATAAAATAGATCTTGGAATGCAAAATGAATGAAAATGAAAAATTACTAAATGGAGGAGTTTGGAAGTGAAAATTTAGGTGGAGGTGAGGATTCAATGCAAGAACACACCCTCAAAATTTCAAATCCATCTGAGCTCGTGTCTGACAGCAAGAATTCGTGGAAGTCACCTCTATCCAGCAGGACAGAACCTTGACGATGGCTCCGTGGCGGCTCGTAGGCGGCACGAACGGCGGCGGCAACACAGATGATCACCGGAGATAGAGGGGAGGGAGATATCACTCTAGAATGGGGGTTGGGGATGAAGAAACCAGAGGGAGAGAGAGGGGAGGTCGAAATTCACTCAAGGGGGGGCTCTTGCACAATGCTTTTTCTCATTTCATTAATTCTAGAATAATAGAAATACATGACTTATATAATAAATAAAAAAAGACCATGAATACCCTTAGATCTAGGATCTGGAGGGGCATTTAAGGGACTTCATATTTGATCTAAATAAAATTAAAAAAAATGAAATTCCTAATTAATTCTAATGGGGGGACAAGGTAGGAAAGGTAGGTAGCCTACCTTTGATTTTTTTAACCACTTGTCTACCATGTGATCAATTGGCATTTCAACCTTCTAGATGGCCACCTAGGATGGTTGACGAGCCCCACATGGTCTAGGTAGACCAATGGGAAAGGGGTGAGGGTCCCCTTGCTTGGGCCTACGAGAATTTTACATATAAACCCACTAAGACTTACAATTGCGTACCCATATAACACAAGGGTATACATACAAAGATGAAAAGACATAAATGCAAACAAAATGCGGATGGTCTTGTCTCGATGTCCCCATCAATTCTCCCCGGGTGGGAGGAAATCGACCCCGTCGAGTAGGGGTATGGATGCTCGAATACTCCGGCGGATCCGTCACCGTGCCAAGTAACGCGGGTATGCTCCACTCCAAGTGACCGTCACCTGCTCATTCCATATATACTCGATATGCACAAGCTACTATGAGCTAAAGGTGGACACTCCGGGTGGGGCACTCTCAAAAGGGGAGGTGGCGGCTCGAAGACTCACTAGGAATCACCGCTGAGTCCCTGTAGGTGACTAGATCTGGGTATAGATAGAGAACCGATCCCATACTCGTCGAGTGAGTCCAATCGCCTCTTACTCATAAGAGAATGACAACGAGCTGACACAAGACACATGCAGACAAACAAACGACACAAAAACCATTCAAACAAACCACACAAAGAAAAGGCACATTAACTCAACTATGACCCTAGACACTCCTAATGTTAGTCTGACCCGTACATGGATGATGGCGGACCAGGACACCTGAACGTGTGCCATGCATGCATCTGACGTAACCGGTGGTTGACATCATGCGGAAATCCAAGACCTCCTAATGTGGGCCATGCATGCATATGGGATGTGGATGTGGGAGGACCAAGAGTATCTCCCCTAGATGATGGTGTATCTTGTAAGTGTACGGGCTTGGTGGGCATAGACGACCCGGCCATGGGGAAGGGGTGTGGTAGCGGACTCCCTCGAAGAAGTGAAGTGAATGTGGAGGGTCTAAGGATCCACTAGGGAGTGGGTCAAAGGGATCAAAGAAGGTATGACCCCTTATGGTGGGTTCTCACAAGTCACGGTCCCACGTGTAGAAGTTTTGAAGGTGTGGATAGTCACCTTCTTGAATTGTGACGGGTGGGACGGGGATTGTAGGCAAGAAGTATGATTCCTCCCTCGGACAAAAGGGTATGAATTCGGGCTCGTCCGGTAGCGGAAGAAGTAGAAGAACCTCTGTGGTGACACAACCCACGGTGCACTCAGAGGTAATGGACCCGAAGGCCGGATGGGTGAAGCTAAGACTAGCGGGTTGGTCAAAGCCTCGGGCCAAAAGATGCGTCAACTCCCATTGTGAATCTAATCCCATGACAAGATCATCCAACGTATCAACATGGTGACGAGATCGAAATGTGGTATAGAAGGAGTTGACCGGCACTAAAGGTAGGGTGGGGTCCATGGATGAGAAGGGAGATGGGACCGAGCCTTCCTTGAGCCATCTAAGAAGTGGCTCGGCTATATAAAGAGTACCCGTTAGAAATACGAGGGGCTCGGGCTTTGGTAGTTCCAAATGATATGGTTCCGAATAAAGTTCGAAAATAGAGAGTGACATTGGAGCTCTCATGGGTGAGGAAGGAATGTCCTTCTCATGGTGAAGGGGTCCTTGGGGTGGTTCCGGGAACAACCAATCTACCCCGATAGACCGATCTAGGCTAGTACTAAACCGATCTAGGCTTGTACTAAACCTTTGCATTTATCCCATCATGGCTTGGAACATTGCGCCCACTTCATCGGGACTATAGGCTCGGGATGTGGCCATGGTTGTAAAGATGGGGTTAGGTCCCCTAGGAATGGATATGCAAGGCCATTTTTTTTGTTTTGTTTTAAAAGCAAAATGTTATGCTAACTAATGCACCTAGACATGACCAAAACTCGGTACGTGGCTGAGATAACCGATCTGAAGACCACTCGCGCAAGTGTGCGACCTTCCCGATAGGCGTAGCCTAACGTTCGGACAACACCTTTTGATATATCGGGTTATTGGGATGCAATGCAAAAGACACTTTTTTTTTTACACCCTAGACTCAACCTCTCTGATACCAAATTGATGCGGGATGAGACCACGTACACGACAAGCTCGTGACTGTCCCTTAACGAGGGAAGCGTCGGACGTGCGTGGTTGAGAAACCGGCAATGAGCTAGGGTGATCGGCTCTCTCGTGTGCCCGGATCGGGTCACGGGACGGTCTCGCACTCTCTCACAGCAGCGGTAATGAATAGATAAAGCAAGCTAGATATCCCTACACATACTCTCTAGCAGCGGCATAAACAAATATATATGAAGTAAGCAAAATGTCAAGTAAGGGAGCGAATGCGATACCTCCACGTGCTCGGCGTGGGGAAGACGGACCCGGCCGAAACTCGTACTCCCGGGATAAATATTACATAATGATGACAGCAATGAAATATCACCCACTCCACGTAGGGAGGTAAGGGGCTACACAACTGGCCCGGGGAGGACCGAATTCGGGTTGACGGGCGGCTTCTCGCGTTGATTCGGCAACACCCGAACACGTGACAGTGGGGCCCACGTGCCGTCCGGAGGGGCCGTGTGGGGCCCGGTGGCACCGATGTAGTGGTGGATGCCTGGATGAGCGCTCACTGGAGTGGAGGAGCGCTGGTTTGCCGGCCGTAGGCCGGGCGGCTCCGTTCGGCACCGGTCGGAATAACCGGCCACGGATCTGCAACTTCTGGTTTTCAGTGCGTGTCCCGGCGAGAACGGGCGCTGCGATCAGCCCCGATGTCGGATCGACACGAGACTAGCGCCGTTGGAAAGATAACTTCAAATCTTTCAATCTACGCCTGAATATCTGGCCTGGATCTGCACGGATCTGGGCTTTAATGAATTGTTGAGTTGCTGTTGTACAGTGACCAGGCTCTCAGATCTGCAGAGAACTTGTCTGAAACTGCCTTTGACCGATATGTGAACGTCTGAACCTGAAGTGGTGGTCGTCAGCAAGGTTGTAGGAAATCAAGTTAGGAAAATAGAAAAACTAGTTTGGACAAGTTTGGATGTGGCTACGAATTGATAGGAGTTTTGAACTGGAAGTGGGTCAGATCTGGAAATGGGCTAAAAGCACTGTAGCTGAGATAGAACACGAATTTTGAAAAATGGATAAATGGCGGATAACAAATCAAGAAAAATGATGAATGTAGGGGATGATGGACAGAATGCCCAGTAAAATTGGGAGGGTTGGAAAATTCAAAAAGGTGGTCGAAGATGGGAAACTCAGAGCTGTTGTCACTGTAGACAAAGACAAAACAGATCTGGGAATGCAAAATGAACGAAAATGGAAAATTACTAAATGGAGGAGTTTGGACGTGAAAATTTAGGTGGAGGTGGGGATTCAAGGCAACACATCCTCAAAATTTCTAATCCACCTGAGCTCATGGCTGACAGCAAGAATTCGTGGAATTCACCTCTGTCTAGCAGGACAGAACCTTGACGATGGCTCCGTGGCGGCTCGTAGGCGGCACGAACGGCGGCGGCGGCGGCACAGATGATCACCAGAGATAGTGGGGAGGGAGATATCACTCTAGAATGGGGTTGGGGATGAAGAAACCAGAGGGAGAGAGAAGGGAGGTCGAAATTCACTCAAGGGGGGGCTCTTGCACAATACTTTTTCTCATTTCATTAATTCTAGAATAATAGAAATACATGACTTATATAATAAATAAAAAAGACCATGAATACCCTTAGATCTAGGATCTGGAGGGGCATTTAAGGGACTTCATATTTGATCCAAATAAAATTAAAAAAATGAAATTCCTAATTAATTCTAATGGGGGGACAAGGTAGGAAAGGTAGGTAGCCTACCTTTGATTTTTTTAACCACTTGTCTACCATGTGGTCAATTGGCATTCCAACCTTCTAGATGGCCACCTAGGATGGTTGACCAGCCCCACATGGTCTAGGTGGACCAATGGGAAATGGGTGAGGGTCCCCTTGCTTGGGCCTACGGGAATTTTACATATAAACCCACTAAGACTTACAATTGCGTACCCATATAACACAAGGGTATACATACAAAGATGAAAGGACATAAATACAAACAAAATACGGACGGTCTTGTCTCGATGTCCCCATCATACGATCCATACAGGGCCATATTAAAGATATGCGGTCGTTATAGGGCCGCCTATAAGGATATACGGTCCACTGCTGGCCGCACATGCCTGTTCAGCCCTATTCGATCCAAGACTTAAAAACCAGTGGTTCAATCACGTAAATCGATGTTCTGATGGTTCATTAGGTTCATAACAAGGGTATAAAGAAATCTCGAGATGATGGTAAGTTCGCCGGATGGAGTTTCCGGTGATAAGTTCAAATTTAACGCAACTTAAAGGGGCTAATGACTTACTAGAAGTCCGTAATTTGGTCAACATTCTACTGGAATAGAATTGTTATCCAGCAACTAAAAGTTCATGATAAACCTGATTTCCATGTTAAATCATCAAGGATTAAGTTTTACATTTAATGTATTTACCAAAAAGATGAATCAAGATGATAAGATAATGAACAAGATCGTGTAGGAATGAACAACATGCAATTAACAGAAATTTAGTTACATAATTAACCACTAATCATGTGGGTTTCTAATTAACCATTGTGTGCGTTGAAGTGGAAATAGTAATCGGAATGGTTTATACACTTGGAATGAGTGCAGGGACCATTGTTCTTCAATTTTGGATTGAGGAACACCGGGCTTAATTTGAGATCATAGGGTTGCATGCATGGGTCATTGGTTCCTCAAAATATGGTTTTCAATTGGACTAGGTTGAATGGGCCGATCCCCTCACGGTCTGGGTCGATACTCGAGTCGAAAACACGTAAACCGGGTATTACAGCATATGGGTCGACCCCTTGGGTCGACCCCTGAAAAATCCAGGGATCTGCCTGCGTGTGGGTCGACCCCTGGGGTCAACCCCAGCAAGACAGACTGATGTCTGCCGAATGGGTCGACCCCATGGGTCGACCCCCACAAATTCTACCTTTTGGGTCGACCCCATGGGTCGACCCCCACCTGCCCGCTGTATGGGTTGACCCCATGGGTCGACCCCCGGGCGCTGCTGGATGGGTCGACCCCATGGGTCGATCCTCGGGTAGACTAGTTCTGCTTGAGGATGGGTCGACCCCTGCGTTCACAGAGCCGAACGCGACTTCCGTAAACCATTGAATCTCACCCAATTGGGGTCTAATTGGACTGAGATCTTAACCCCATGCTCCTGGGTTCTTGATGGACATACTAGGGTCATAATACAAGAGTTTGGAACACGAAATTCACCGAAAAATCAATCGAAATCACAATCTATCTAGGAAGAACACTTGAAAACATAGTTTTAGCATGCTTCTATTCATACACGAAATTCTCTAAGCTAGGTCTATGAAAATTGGGGCTTTATATATCAAAAGAAAGAGGACTAGATGTTGAACATTTTGATATATTACTTGCAGTTTGAGCCCGAGAGAACCTACCTCAATCAGAGAAGAAAGGAAGAAGAAAGAAGGAAGAACGGACGCCGACACGTCACCACTAAACTCCCGAGATCTCCCTAGATCGATCTCCACTGCAATCGTCGCTGCCACCAAAGGATTCTAGGGTTGCATAGCTTCATTTTTAAAGCTCATACACCTTCTGGAGCCTTCGGTGCTGGGAGAATTCGTCGAAACAAGTTGATTGTTTGAAAACGGCGCTGCCTTGGTTGACCTCACCAAAGCTCGGCCGACACCACGTTTTAGGGCTGGGGTTTCGATCAATTAACAGAGGGAGAATGATCCTTAGATCGTGGCCTTCCATTTGCCACCGATTTGGGGTCATTTGGTTGAGTATTAAGCTCTAATTCACGTTTTAAGTTAAGGTTAGGTAAGAGTTAGGTAAGTGTGCACTTTCGGCTTAATCCACTAATTAGACCTAATTACGGATTTTTTCTGGGTCGACCACAGAAGACAAAGTTGTTAAATAAATGGTCCTTAACCCAATTACCATTTTTCTAGATTTTTATAAGGTAGTCGAAATTTCACTAGTTCTATTTACTAAGGAATTAAATATTAAATTCTGAAATTCATTTATTTCAATTAAATTTCAGATATTTAAAACCGGGGTATTACACCCTCCCCCACTTTAAGGAATTTGGTCCGCAAATTCATCGGGTATTACCAATTATATGAATGTTTGAACTAAGATGATCTTATTTATCAAAATAACATGTTAATTATACAATTAATACTGAAAGAAATTAGCTATAGCTAGGGATAAAAGAGAACGATACCATATATAATTATTCATTCGATAGAAATTGGTTCCGATTCTTCTTGTAGTTTTGCTTGTGGAAGTAACTTAGGACAGTTAGCCATTGTATGATCCTGATCTCCGCAACGCAGACACGCTCCCTCCTTCGCCAGCACTCCTTCGCGAGATGACCAAGTTTGTGACAGTATAAACATTTCTTTTGCGTAATACTGCTCTTCTTCTTCTTATTACGTCGGGTTTCCTTACGACGGACTCGCCAGCCTCTAGCGGAACCGAATCTTAGCTTACCCATCGACCCACTCGCTTTCATTTTAAGAATGACTTAGAGACCTGCAAGATAGTTATATGGTTAACTTTTTCATTACCCTTACGCGTAATGCAACGCAATCTTGCATATATTTTATTACTTAACCCAAGATATTACCCAATCTCACTAGGTGACAAGGGATGACATGGGTCTTAAGACTTAGGGTAACCTATACTCTTGGACAAAATCCAAGGACTCGGGCAAGGAGGCTCTGATACCACCTCTGTCACGCCCCGAACCGATAGCAGCGGGAAGCGATGCTCGGAACGTGGCAGTTAACAGTCATGATAACAAGAGCGGAAGATAAATAACCATAATTAAACCCAAGGAGGCCATACACACATATTGAAAATACGAGCTCTTATTAATATTAAAAAGGTATAATTTTGACCCACTCTTACAATATTAGATTCAAATTAAAGGAAGAAAGAACAAAAAGAAATAACCAGACTCACGACACTAGCTAGACTCAAGAAGATAAAAAAGACAGACTCCAAACTCTAGGTTCCAAGTTCACTCGATCACACTGATCCGATTCCCATTTGCAACGTACCGTTTACCGCATTACCTGAAAAGGATTGGAAGTAGGGGTGAGCAAGAAGCTCAGTAGGAATTATACTCTATCATCAGGCATAATTTAAGTGATTAACCAATTAATGAATATGCATGATTAACGCGATAAAATAAGCAGAACTAAATAATCACTAAGATAGAAAGAGTAACGATAATTAAAATGGAAGAAATAGTTGCATGTCGAGATATCAAGCAAGATTAACAAGATTTTCTAGTGAATGGCCATTTGCAGTCAATTTCAAGTCACGTCAAGTAAGCAAGCAAGCAAGTACTTCATACTTTAAGCATGAATAATAATAAGTTTCACGGGAATGTAGAATGTCGTAGACCCAACACGCTAGATAGTATCGGTGCCAAATGCCACACCTAATCATTCACCTCCCCGGGGATCAAGTACTTTTCGGGTGCTCCTCCCAGGACTAGACTGGGCCCTTCATTTGTTTGCCTTGGCATTGATTTCTTTTTGGATCGTAGATCCCACGAGACTAGACATCCACAATATTTAATGGCCAAGGGTTCCAAGGTCAAGTTCATGTAGTCAAGGTAAAGAACACAAGGATAATGAATCTTTAAGAGTCCAAACAATAAGATCCATAATCGAGAAGAATAATTGTCCCAAAGGACTATAATTAATGATCAATAGATCTAACAATAGGTAAATTCACAAAATACCATAGCCTACATTGGCTTGGTTAGCTCACATGATTCGAAATTCATGAAATAACCACTTTTCGGAAAACTGTCATATAAACGGTCAGACAAGGGCCGCTCAAGGGTATATACAGTTAATATTGAGCCACGCATGTCCGGAAGTCATTAAGACCCATGAACAAGATATACGGTCCATACAGGGCCATATTAAAGATATGCGGTCGTTATAGGGCCGCCTATAAGGATATACGGTCCACTGCTGGCCGCACATGCCTGTTCAGCCCTATTCGATCCAAGACTTAAAAACCAGTGGTTCAATCACGTAAATTGATGTTCTGGTGGTTCATTAGGTTCATAACAAGGGTATAAATAAATCTCGAGATGATGGTAAGTTCGCCGGATGGAGTTTCCGGTGATAAGTTTAAAGTTAACGCAACTTAAAGGGGCTAATGACTTACTAGAAGTCCGTAATTTGGTCAATGTTCTACTGGAATAGAATTGTTATCCAGCAACTAAAAGTTCATGATAAACCTGATTTCCATGTTAAATCATCAAGGATTACGTTTTACATTTAATGTATTTGCCAAAAAGATGAATCAAGATGATAAGATAATGAACAAGATCGTGTAGGAATGAACAACATGCAATTAACAGAAATTTAGTTACATAATTAACCACTAATCATGTGGGTTTCTAATTAACCATTGTGTGCGTTGAAGTGGAACTAGTAATCGGAATGGTTTATACACTTGGAATGCGTATAGGGACCATTATTCTTCAATTTTGGATTGAAGAACACCGGGCTTAATTTGAGATCATAAGGTTGCATGCATGGGTCATTGGTTCCTCAAAATATGGTTTTCAATTGGACTAGGTTGAATGGGTCGATCCCCTCACGGTCCGGATCGATCCTCGGGTCGAAAACACGTAAACCGGGTCTTATAGCATATGGGTTGACCCCTTGGGTCGACCCCTGAAAAATCCAGGGATCTGCCTGCGTGTGGGTCGACCCCTGGGGTCGACCCCAGCAAGACAGACTGTTGTCTGCTGAATGGGTCGACCCCATGGGTCGACCCCCACAAATTCTACCTTTTGGGTCGACCCCATGGGTCGACCCCCACCTGCCCGCTGTATGGGTCGACCCTCGGGCAGACTGGTTCTGCTTCAGGATGGGTCGACCCCATAAGTCGGCCCCTGCATTGACAGAACCGAACGTGACTTCTGTAAACCATTGAATCTCACCCAATTGGGGTCTAATTGGACTGAGATCTTAACCCCATGCTCCTGGGTTATTGATGGACATACTAGGGTCATAATACAAGAGTTTGGAACATGAAATTCACCGAAAAATCAATCGAAATCACAATCTATCTACGAAGAACACTTGAAAACCTAGTTTTAGCATGCTTCTAATCAAACACAAAATTCTCTAAGCATGGTCTATGAAAATTGGGACTTTATATATCAAAAGAAAGAGGACTAGATGCTGAACATTTTGATATATTACTTGCGATTTGAGCCCGAGAGAACCTACCTCAATTAGAGAAGAAAGGAAGAAGAAAGGAGGAAGAACGGACGCCGACACGTCACCACTAAACTCCCGAGATCTCCCTAGATCGATCTCCACTGCAACCGCCACTGCTACCAAAGGATTCTAGGGTTGCATAGCTTCATTTTTATAGCTCATACACCTTCTGGAGCCTTCGGTGCTGGGAGAATTCGTCGAAACAAGTTGATTGTTTGAAAATGGCGCCGCCATGGTTGACCTCACCAAAGCTCGGCCGACACCACGATTTAGGGCTGGGGTTTCGATCAATTAACAGAGGGGAAATGATCCTTAGATCGTGACCTTCCATTTGCCACCGATTTGCGGTCATTTGGTTGAGTATTAAGCTCTAATTTCACGTTTTAAGTTAAGGTTAGGTAAGAGTTAGGTAAGTGTGCACTTTGGGCTTAATCCACTAATTAGACCTAATTACGGAATTTTGCTGGGTCGACCACAGAAGACAAAGTTGTTAAATAAATGGTCCTTAACCCAATTACCATTTTTCTAGATTTTTATAAGGTAGTCAAAATTTCACTAGTTTTATTTACTAAGGAATTAAATATTAAATTCTGAAATTTATTTATTTCAATTAAATTTCAGATATTTAAAACCAGGGTATTACAGACCATATGAGAGGTCTATTTGTTGGGTGGTTAAAGGCCGAAGGTAAAAGATCGTGTCTGCCTCAAGACCTTCTGATGTGGGACGGACACGCGACTCGACTCCAATTGGATATGCGACCCTTGGACTCTAAGCAAGCTTCCGATCGTCCCTAACAAGGGAAGCGTACGGACGTGCACGGTTGAGAAATCGGTAGTGAGCTAGGGTGGTCAATTCACAAATTCATACCCAGATCGGGTCATGGGACGGTCTCGCTCTCTCTCGCAGCAGCGGTGAAATAAAATATATCGAGCTAATGGCCCTAACACATGCTCTCTAGCAGCGGCATAAACAAGTATATACGAATAAAGCAAATGCCAAGTAATGGAGCGAACACGATACCTCCACGCGCCGGGCGTGTGGACGACGATCCCGGCCGATCTCGTACTCCCGGAACAATTACTACACAATAATTATAGCAATGTAATTTCACTGTCCACTCCACGCAGGGAGGTAAAGGGTGACACAATGGGACCCGAGAGTAGCGGATTCGGGTTGACGGGCAGCTTCTTGTGTAGCTTCGGCGGCACGCGTACTCACGGTCGTGGGACCCACATGCTGGTCAGTGGGTCCATGTGGGCCCGAAGCGGCACTGCAGTGACGGGGACGTCCGGAGGGTTGCTCCCTGGTAAGGCGGCGTGCTGGGTCACCGGTCGGAGGCCAGGTGGCTCTGATCTTCACTCGTCGGAGTTGCTGCCCACGGATCTGAACTACTATTTTAGACCTACGCGTCCTGACGAAATCCGCTGCTTCGGTCACTCCCGACGTCAGATGAACGCACAAGAGGTACCATTGGAAAGCTAACTCAAAATCCTTCGATCTATGGCTGGAGAAAGAATTTTGAATTTCCCGTTGATGGCATTTGTCGAATATTCAAGCTGCTGGTTCACAGGATCAGAAAACGCATGGCAGATTTGAGTTTTCCTGAGAACACGAGTTGACCATGGTTCAAATGACAGATCTAGAGGTTGACCTCTTCATCAAAGTTGTATATAAATGAATAATAAAGACGGGAGTGGTTTTTGAAATTTTTGATATGGAGGTTTGACTAAGGAAATGGAATTTCTAATGGACTATGGTCGGATCTAGACTGAACATGACAGAAAATAAGTTTGACTGAGTTTTAATTTTCTTATAAAGGAAAAGAATTTCTAAATTCGAAAAAAAAAATTTTGAGATGTATTTTGATGGGTAGAACACCCAGTGTAAATTTGGACTTGATCGGAAAATGAAAAGTAGGTCGAAGAGGGGAAGAACTAAGCTTCTGCTACACAGATCTGAAAAGGGACAGATCTAGAAGGTGGAAAGACACGAAAATGGAAAAATATAAAATGAAAGGTAAATGATGGGATAATTTTACTGGAGGTTGGAAATCAAGTGGGGAACCAACTCTGAATATTTCAGCTCCGGATGATGTCGGAGTTGGGAGCTAAAATTCTTGGAGTGAACCTCTATCCAACAAAACATAACCTTGGACAACACTTCGGATCTTGCTTCGTGGTGGCTTGATGGTGGCACGAACGGCGGCGGCGGCGGCAGAGATAGAAACCAGATGTAGAGGGGCTGAGATAGAAGGGTTCTACACCCTGAAATGCTGAGGGAGGAAGAAGGAACCAGGAGGAGAGAGAGGGGGGCGCAGCTTGCTCCAATGCACACTAATTTTTTCTTCTCATTAATTCACAAAAATATAAATTACATAGGCTATATAGTTCCACATTAATGACCCAAATGACCCCAGATCTAGGGCTAGGGGAGGGGCATACAAGGGAGTGGAAATTGGTAAAAAAAACACACATAAAAAAACCATTATTTTAATGGGGTTCGCCCCCCTCCATTAAGAGACCAAATGGGATTTGTTCTCTTTAATTAATCTTGGTCCAAGTCAATGTTTGGACCCTGGACCAGCCCCCATGGGCCCTAGAGTCCATGTGGACCAATAAGAGGGAGGTTGGGGGCCCTTGTTGGGCCTACATGCCCTTTTGCAAAGAAACCCAATGGCCTTTTGCAAATAAGCCCACTAAGACTTACAATTGTGTACCCATATAACACAAGAATATACATACAAATACAAAAGGACATAAATGTAAACAAAATGTGAACGGTCTTGCCTTGATGTCCCCATCACCTTCTTTCCTTTCTTCTCTTCTTCTTTTGTGTGAAGAGGCGGGTTCGAAGACCACATCTGTCTCATGACTTTTCTTTCCTTTCTTCTCTTCTTCTTTTGTGTGAAGAGGCGGGTTTGAAGACCACATCTGCCTCATGAGTTTTCTTTCTTTTCTCCTCTTCTTCTTTTGTGTGAAGAGACGGGTTCAAAGACCATGTCCGCCTCGCGACTGTTCTTTTGGTTCTGCTCTTCTTTTCTTATTATAGCCCCCGTACTGGGGTGTTGGGTTCTGTGCGCCCCCTCGTTGTCTTTGACAATGGTTTTGATGATTCTAATCTATTGTGTGTTTTATGCTCAATGGCATCTTCGTGATAAATAAGCTAATATGATGATATCTTGTTTTGCATGTAGAAGTTCAATGGTCCTTCATGGATACATTTCTGATGTTGAATCATGCGTGCTGTGCATGAGACTGTTGGGTATTGGTTTGATAGTCTGTTGGTAAGATCATTTGATTACATTGGACTGCTAAGGCATCTTTCAAATCTCCTTTGGATGGGTCGACCCCATGGGTTGACCCCTGGCTATTTGAGCCTTATGTATATATTCTTGATGTTAACTCTTGCATTGGTTTGTAAGAGTTCAGTTCTTCTTGGACTACTTTTGTAGGTCATGATTGTCTAGATCATGTGGCTTTTGTGGATTGCATGGTTGTCTTTGATAACTGAATCTAACTTTATGGATTAAGCCTTGATTATATTGTGTGAGCTGATGTGAGACCAATCATGTGAGAATTGCTTGAACATCTTCTTCTATAGATGCTTTTCTATAGGCTTGAGGTGTAATTTTGGTTAAAGTCATTTTCGGAACTGATTGTGTTATATGATGAAACAATGCTCAGATCTTGTTGATTGCATTGCGTGTTTAATATGCGAACATGCAGGTTGAACACATGTCAATTACATATTTGATTTCAATATGCATGTGGATAGTTTTCGATTGAAACTGAAATTTAGACTGAACATTGGATCCATGAAAGGAATGTATTTCACTTTACTCAAATGCATGCTTTTCACTTGGCTAAGTCAAGTTTTCATAAAAGGGTTGAAAATGGCTTCTTCAAGTGCTTTGACTCATAACTCTCATGACTTGAATTGGTTGAAAGTGCAGGTGTATAGATGCCCACAAACTTTTGTTATCATGGTAAGAATCTATCTTGAATATATTTCCATGTGCCTTGATTAGATTCGGATCATGTATTTTGGCTATGGGTCTATTTGGTTACTTAATGGTCCGTTGTCTATTGAGCTTCTTGATGCATCATGGTCTTTTTGATTCCCATTGTTGATTTCAATATCTGGTTTGATTTGTGTTTTAAAACCCCTCGTGCATGTCATTTGATTGTACTTGGATGGGGTTTAATTATGTTTTATTGGTCCTTAATGTTTTTCTTGGTTTCAATTGATTTTATTTGATAGTTGAGGACCTAATGGTTTGAAATTCAATATATTTGTCACTTTCATTGGCTTATGTTGAAACGTGCCTTAATGTATGCCAATACCATGTTTCAATACATGGTTAATTGTTTTTAATGTTTGGGAGAGGTTTTGTAAGGTTTCTATTGAGTTTTATTAAGTTTTCACTTATATCAGTAAAAGTGTCGACCCATGAGGTCGACACTTATTACACGGTATGCTGTTTAGTATTGATTTCTGTTATGCTGACAAAAAGTGTCGACCCTAGATATGTTGGGTTATGTTGTTTTAACTAAAACAGAACCTCCGGTAAAAAAGGTCGACCCCAGAGGTCGACACTTTTTACCCAGGGTCCTGATTTTGTCTCAGGACAGAACCTCATGACAAAAATGTTGACCCCATGGGTCGACACTTTTGTCTAAAGTCTAGATTTTGTGTTTTTGGCTGAACTTGTTGATACGAGTGTCGACCCTAGAGGTCGACACTTTGTCTGCTACGTCCGGATCGGGTTTTCCGGATTGGTTTCGAAATGCCCATTGTTTGATCTGATTTGCCTTGGCTTTTACCCTAACACCCTTAGAATTATACCATACAATTATGAGTCCTTTTGAGAGGGTTTTTAGAGGGGCTAATGTGTCTTTTAATCTTCTAATTCCTACCCCTTTATAACCTACGATTTTCCATCGGATGAAGCATCTCAAGTGCTAATTGTGCCCTATTTGCTGCAGGTAAAAGAGAGAGGAGTTGTAGAGGGGTTTCAGGCTAGATCTGATCTATTTCCATCGAGATTCGAAGCCCGTTGATGAAGAGAGTTGCAAGCGGAATGAAGCGCCGAATCTGAAGACGTCTTCATCGCAAGCAACCGCTCACATCAACCTGGAGATCAAAGGAGTTTGCAAAAAGGGGGGAAATCTCGATATCTATCCCTTGTTCATTTGAGATGTTTATCATGCTTCATTCTATATCTGGATGCCCTTGAGATCATATCTTGATCTTTTGTTTAGCACTTTTCTGCTCCATGTATTGTTACGATTTTCATCTTTTGAAATAAAGAAAAGCTAATGTGTTCCATCTTTTTGCAAGGGGCTTTGTGAACTAGGAGGAGGTGCTGCGCACCTTGAAGGAAGAGGAAGACAAGGAGGATGCCACTAGCAAGTCTCTGCAGATTGGAACTTGCTTGAATGCCACTGCTATATATCCTACTAGGTCGGCTCTTGCAGTTTCGGCTGGCTTCCACTTCATGATTAAGAGCGTCCAGCGCACCCATCTATCCTATCTATGGGACTCATTGCAGATTTGAGGGAGATTCTCTAGTCCTTCATTCTTAATCTTTTTATTTGATCATAGATCAATATCATTTGTGGTCATTGTATATCCTTGATTTTGTCAAACTCAGAATATCTGTGTGTGTGTGTGTACGAAGCTGTGTCTCCGTGTGGTTGTTGTGTCCGAGGTATATTCCCCGAACGTGTGTGTGTGTGTGTGTATGCTGCAGTGGCAGCGTTTTGAGGTAAGGCCTCGTCTGTGTATTGCTGCGGAAGCAGCGTGTGTGTGGTTGGGGTTCATCCCCGTGTTGCTACAAAAGTAGCGTGTAGTGAAGCCTCACCCGGTTGGGTGAGGGGTGGACGTAGGGAGCCCGTCGTGGTCCTGAACCACCTTAAAATCCCTGTGTCTTGTGTGATTGCCTGTGTGATTGTCATTTCTTCTATCTCCATTCACATGTACATTATATAGGTTTTAAATTCACTAAACTGTCACACACTGCTACCTCCGTTATTCGTGTTGAACGTAATTTCTTTGATTAGTTGCATTATCTATCCGTGTGAGATCGGGGAGTTTAAGAGAATGCCTTAATCTCACTTGAAGTTTTAGTTAATTAACATAGTTAATTTTAATTCAGTTGTAATTGGGTGAGAAAGTTTTTAAAATCCGCCATCTCGGCAAGGGGACAATTCAACCCCCCTTCTTGTCCGCCATCTCTCTGGGCCAACAATTGGTATCAGAGCCCTGTCTCTGATTTTTTAACAGACCTCACGGTCTAGGAGTAAAGATCATTTTCATGATGGATAGTGTAAATGTGCTTCCTATCTTTGATGGTTTTGATTACGCTGCATGGCTTGGAAAACTTTTTGTTTAGATTACTAATACTAATCCGAAGCTTATGAGTCTGATTACTCATGGTCCACATGTTCTGCCCAAAAATGAACTAAAATGGACCGACGAGCATAAAAGAATGAATTCTGAAAATGTTTATGTTTTGAATGTTCTTAAAGCTGCAATATGTATTGACAAATTTCCATTTGTTTCTAATTACAGATCTGCCAAAGAGATATGGAATGGGCTAAAAGAAGCCCAAAAAGAAAGTTGCAACGACGATGACTGTTTGGTTGCAAACAATCAAATCGCGCGTCAAAGCGAGGAGAGTTCGAAGGTAAATTCTAACTCTGATTCTGAGGAAGAAGATGAATTGAGTTATGATGAATTGCTAAATGCTTACGATGAACTAGTTGATATATACAAAGCACTAAAATCTAAAAACAGAAAAATGAAAAGGCAACTTGATAATGGTTCACATGTTAACTCTTCATGTGTAAAGTGCTTTGAAATTGAAAATGCTTGTGACATTAACTCACCATGTACTGAATGTTCTGAACTTAGGAAGTTGATTGAAAGTCTGTTGCTTGAAGTCGATATGCATAAAGAAACCGCTTCATGTTTAAAAATTGAAAACAAAACTCTATTGGCTAAAATTTCAGAACTCCAACAAATAAGAGAAGATAATGAGAAGCTAAAAATGTTGAACACAGCCATGTCTGAAAAACTACTTATTTTTGAAAAAGAGAAATCCTTGTCTATTGACAAATCTGAAAAGCTGAAGGAATTAAGGAAGGAAATAGAAAGCTTTAGGAATTTGAATGATAAATTTGAATCCAACAAAGCCATGAATGAAATTGTTAATGATAACGTGAGTTTTCAAATGAAAGAACTTGAACACACTTCCATGAACAAAAATTCATTTGAAAAGCTCCAAAATGAAAACAGTGCTATGTTGATTCAAATTTCACTGCTTGAAGGAGAATTGAAAAGTCTTAAAAAATTTGAAAAAGGAAAATGTGTGATTGATGATGATTGTGACAAACTGTATATTCTTGAACAAGAAATTGAAAGTCACAAAACTGTTAATCTCCTGTTGAATGAGAAGATTGCTTCATGTGAATAAGAGGTTGCTAACTCTAACTTGCAAATCTTGAATCTAAAAAATGAAATCAAGAGTTTAAATGAATCTTTGCAATTGTGTGATAAACGAATTGAAAAATAAAAACATGTTGTTGAATCCTCTTGTGTGCATGAGAAAACTTCATCTGTCAAACACAATCATGCACCAAGTAAAAGAAGGAATGTTTCATGTTACTATTGAGGATAATTTGGTCACGACATGTACGATTGCTTCTTAATGAAGTTTGATGATGATGAAGCTTTAAAATCAAGAATGAAAATGATTGTTGATTCTAAAAACCATGAGAAACCCACGAAGAAAACTCAGAACACTCACTGCTTTTATTGTGGGATGCATGGTCATGTTTTTGAAAAATGTTTAACAAAGAGAAATGATGATGAGTGGTCTTTCATGAAAAACATCTTTTGTCATTACTGTGGTGGCTTTGGACACAAGATGAACAATTGTTCTTTAATGGAAAATGATGAAAAGCTGTCCATGAAAAGAAAATCATCTCATTGTTATTACTGTGGTCTGAATGGACACTTAATGAATGATTGCTCCATGATGAGGGCCGATGATGAATGGTATGAGAGGAGAAACATAAAGAAAACTTTTGTTCATGAAAGAACTAACCCCTCGGGACCCAAGATGGCTTGGGTACCAAAATCTCCAAAATGAGGACTCGATTTTGTAGGGGCATCTTGAGATCACAGATTGGTAACAAATGAAGGGATCTCAAGGTGAGAAAGAAAAAATATTTGGAATTAAAATTTATTTTGCATAGACCTACTTTCAATGATCAACAAAGGTAAAATTTTGTGTTTTGAGCTATTTCACATCATGTGAACAAGTCTGGTTCTTGAATGCTCTTCTTTGGACATATATAGCTGGTTTTCATACACACCTTCTCTTTCCTTGCAAATACTGATTCATCATTGGATGCCCCAGTTTGTGCATAGAGTCTTTTACTCTTTTGCTTGCTTACTTCTTGCAAATGTCAGTTTAGGTTTAAAAGCTTTGGTCTGTGGATAGAATCTTTTACTCTTTTAATCACATCCTGTAAACAACAGTTCACTTTTTGTAAATAACAACTCACATGTGTATACATAGAACACATACTTAACTTCATGATACTCATTGCACATATCATACACATCTTTGCATACTTGTGAATAGGAATAATTTTTCAATCATCCTCTCAAGTTACATGCATATACTTCATACTCGTGTGCATGAATGCCATGATTTACCGGTATATCAAATAGTGTTAGTGGAAAGGTGGATCAAGTTCACCTAGAAGCTTTCATCATGTGTGAGTGTGGTCTTCGGACCTAAGTACTCCGCCAAGTACCGGTAATCAACTTGCTTGAAAATGTTAGTTCATTGCTTGTTTGAATGTATATAACATACAACCACTTTTTGACTCCTTCTATGACTCATCCCTTGCTAAATGAAATTGTATTGATTTAGTCATATTTGTTACATGACATATATTAAGGGGGAGACATTACTGTGTTGAGACTTATTCATCTTTTACATTCAATACAACCACCCACACAAAATACACCTTTTTGAGATAATGATTCAATCTAATAAGGATTACTATTTTCTATTCTACACTTTAGAGGGCTATTGATTCTCTACATAGAAATCACATGTCTCGTAAGGAAAAAGATGTTTACCCCTCCAAAAAAAAGTCGTATAAATGGAATGTGGATCCGAGTAGCCGAGAATCCCCCTTGAAATAAAGGAGGAAACTCGCGTCGAAAGGAGAAACTAATCCATATGAAAATAAGTGTGATTTGCCACCGAGTAGCCGGGAAGTGCCCCTGAGACAAAGGGTACAACTCGCGTCGAAAAGTATCTCATCCACATCATAAAAAGTGACGAAACTGAGTAACCGGGAATTATCCCTGAAACAAAGGGCATGACTCGTGTCAAAAGGTTAGTCACATCATTTTTAGTAATTAAAAATTAGGGTCATACATAGCTACCAATATTCGAGCATTGTGTACGAAAGTGTATGGATGAGAAGTTCTTTTTAGTGTTCTTTAGAAAATCTGATTTTCCATATTGACTTGACTTTCATTGCTCAATCTTCACTTATGCACCTTGGGTTTGATTGTTTGAATGTCGCTTATGAATCTGTTGTCTTTCATGGTTAATGTAGTACTTTATTTATGTAAGCACGACCTTCTTAGTATTGTTCATGCACTTCATGTTCAACGATCAATTGCATTATCCTTACACCCGTCCCGAAGGGACTTGCATGAGTCTATAACTTGTTATGCATGCTTGAGTGCATGAATGCTTGATTCGTTTGATCATCTCATATCTCATTCCATAGGTTGCATCCATAGGTTATACTTGTAGATATCAGGTTAAATAACCCATTGTCAGTTGGTTTCTGGTACTTGACAATCTGGGAAAATAACGTGCTTTTTAGCACTATACATTTTGTGCATACTTAGGTTTCATCTTTGCATATAGTTTCTTTATACTACTTATATATATTTAGTCATACATATAACAAAAACTTACAAAAATTGAGCATTTGCACTTATTTCACAAATCTTCTAATTGCACATAAAATTTCAAATTCCTATTTGGTTTTGGTCTCCACACCTTCCCTTCATGGGAGGTTAATTACTGGGTTCGTGCGCTCTTGCCGCACTCATTTTTGAAAACTTCATAGTTATCTTATCTATTCACTAAACCTATGCATATAGTTGGCCTATACTTCATTTTCATGACTAGGACAGTGGTAGTATGTTGATTTCTAGGCATGTTATGTTTTCATAAACCTTTACTTAGTTTACTGCCAGCAGATTCTCTGACGCACCAACGTAAGACCGTCACATGAATGTAACGGCCTTACGATAGACCGTCACATCCTGTTGTGCTTTTATTTGTTCTATTATCTCTGACGCACCCTATCAGGAGCGTTACACCACTGTAACGGCCCCTCGATAAACCGTCACACACTGTAACGCGCCTATCCTAGACCGTCAGACACATGTGTTCTGTCAGCCCAAGGCAGAATAATAACCAGTTAAGTTTACTTATAAATAAGCTTAGATAGCTAAGTTTGGACCTATTATCATGACTTTGAGTTTAGTTTCTGATTCATAATCAAATCGCATGATTAATGTGTCTTAGACTATTTTAAGTTATGCTAATTTCATTGGCTAAAACTCTATAGTTTTGTATTCTAAATCATGATTTTCCAAAGTTGTATTGACGGAGTTTTATCTTGGTTTCATAAATGTTACACATTCTTTCCTATCTATAGAGTCATTTCTTTAAGTATATGGCACATATTCTGGTATATTGTCCATTAGTTCACTTTGCACTATAGGAACATTATTCTTGGACATGAGGACCTCTCTATTGGATATTCCTTCCAATGGACTAGGAAATCTTGTTTTAAGGCCTCCGTAATTCTCCGCGAGCCTGGGATTCCCACTAGGACACCGAGTTGGTTGTACCATTAAAGCCCATTGATTAGATTACACTATCGATATTTTTGGTTATCAGTAATGTAACGGCTCTATGTTAGACCGTCAGGCACAAGTAACGGCCCAATATACGACCGTCACATTCCACTGAGTCCGATTTCTTGGTTCTAGATTTAGACTAATGTAACAGCCCAATACTGGAGCGTCACATCATGTAACGGCCCAGTACATGACCGTCACACTACTTGAGTATTTTAAACCAAGGTGGACCAAGGGTTGATATTCCAAGGTTTCTAGATGGACTATTAATGATCTAGAACTTATCATATTGATCAAGAAACCTAATATAATGAATGGAAGATAGAGAACGTATCGTTATGCTACCGATTTATTTCCATAAGCATAACCTTGCTTAAGTCATTCTTGATTTTTCACGATTCTTATTGAAGCATTAATTCATTGAATTATTGTTATCATGAGCTTATTTGGACTCATTATATTCTTGGCCATACTTTATTGTTACATGCGTGGAAAAAGCTTGATTTATACTTGAAATGCAATCAAGGGTTCTATGCTAGTCCCCTCGGCTGATTGTCAGAAACATACTATTTTATAAACCATGGGGTATGATGCTACTGGCGTCGCATTGCGCTGGGAGTACTTTCTCTATAAATAAGTGAAAATCCACGGCACGACATGACATTCTTGTACATGACTTTCTTGCTTGATATTCCACAGAAATTCACGAAGTACTTACTCATAAGCAAAAGATACTGGAGTGATGATTATGTGGCTTGCTAGTACATTCTCGATACATTCTTGTTCATGAAAGGCCAATATCATGTTCTTGTTACATTCTTACTAGTTCGTATTTGTTCTCATTCTAACTTACATGATCATCTTGTTACTTTAGTTTAATCGCATGATTGATCGCATTCGTATGATTTTTACCTTATTCTTTAGAGCTAAATTGTGAATTACTTTAATAGTGCCTTCATGTTGATGCGAAGATACCTATTGGGCAAGTGTGCTCATTACCTATTTCCAATCTTTTTAGGAGATGAAAGTGATTAAAATTCGGATTCGGGTTATACAAGTAGCGGGTCCGAGAGCGAATGAAAGTATTGTCAAGATGAGAGTGAAGACTTAGGAAAGTCTATATTGTTTAGATTGAGTCTATGTAATTTTCCTATTTCTTGAGTCTAGTACATAATGGAAGTTGAATTAGTGATTGTAATTGAGGGTTCAATTTGATTATCAATGAAATAAAGTTGAAGTTTGAATATATATTGTGCAATTGCATCTTTATGTGTGATTGTCTTACGCTCTGATCGTTCTTGCTTGAAAGAGGACTTACCATGCCGGCTGTTCGCGCTCCCCGAGTTAGTCTTCCGCTGTAATAAAGGCTCGGGGCGTGACAGGTAGAAATGGGGTGAAGCGGGCTGGTTAGGGAATTGGACAGCCTAGATCTGCTCGTTCGTTTGCACTCCTTTGGTAATTGGGCCCTGGGACTTTCTTGTGGTTTTGGATTTCTGGGCCTCGAAAAGGGAATGAATAGGGGAGTCTTTGAATTGTGTCTGGATGAATCGGGCCCGACTGTACAATTGGTGCATATTTGAAATGTCGTTCATTGCCAATATGTTCCGGAATGTCGGAGTGGCATTAGAAATCAACAAATTAACTTTTTCTTCTTCCGAGATCTGCCCAGGCACACGCGAGGCCATCTGCCTCCATCGATCTGCATATGCAGCAAAGTCCTCAGTAGCTTTCATCTTTTCTGCAACTAGGTCTGTAAAAGAATACTCAGGACCAACCCGATCCTAGAATCTCTGGATAAACTTCTCCTTCACGGTCTTGAAACTCTCTGCCTCCTCCAGAGGCAAGGTGTAGAACCATTCAAGGGCAACCCCGTCCAAGGACCGGTGGAACAAATACGCCATCAGGCGATCGTTGTATTGGAACTGCGCCGATTCATAAAGGAACTCCCTGACATGAATAAACGGGTTGCCATTCCCGTCATATTTCCGGTATACGGGGAGCTGAGACTGGGGAGGAAAGTGAATGTCCCAGAAATTAGGAAGGGGAACATCGGCTAGAGACTGCGGGCCGACCCGCTTGTGGAGGAGGTCAATCTGCTGCTGCATGGCAGCCCATTTGTCGAGAAGTTCCCGTTCCCGGGAAGGAGGAGATACAGCAGGAAAAATAGAACCAGAGTACAGAGCGGAAGGATAAACTGACTGAGGTGGCAGCCCATAAAATGGATAATGGGCCATGGAAAGGCCCATATCCACATGAGCGAACTGGGCAGCCCCTGGTTGCAGACGAATGTGAAGTCCCGCGATCAATGACACCCAAGAGGGGGGTGAATTGGGTGTTTACCAAATTTAAGGTTACTTTTGGTCTTTTATAAAATATGTGATACAAAGCTAGTTAGGAGATCCAAAGCTATTTGAACACAAATTGGATTTAATAAAATTTATATGATAATATATAGATTATGCAAGATAAACAAAGATAAATCCAGAACAACAATTTAAACTAACGTTTATGTAGAATGGAGATAGAGGAAATGGAGCAAACCACATAAAACAAGTACAATGCACAGCGGTTTTTAAGGTGGTTCGGATGCAACGACGGCAATCCTACGTCCACCCCTCACCAAACCCGGTGAGGCTTCACTCGGGGATAAATCCCCAAACGGAGACGACGCTCCAACCACACACGTAGGACGACGCCTGCCCACACACACGGGGACGCGCCCCAATACACACACACACACACACACACACACGGAGATGAGGTCTCCAACACGATCTAACAAACGGATCAACAAGACACACACACGCTGCAACAAGTGCAGCAAACCACACACTAAAACAACTGGATCTAAGTAGATCCACACACACACACACACACACACGTAGATCTAGGAAGATCTATGCACACATGAATGGAACAAAATGACCACACACGACCACGGATCCACAACGATCCACACACACACGAATGTTTCCAGATTGTGAAGAACACAAATATAAAGCCTAAAACACAACAACAATGAGGCACAGTTTAGAAGACTCCTGATTTGGCTTCCCTTGAGTGTATGATATAGAGCTTGGAATGATGCTTCCTGCTTCACTTGAATGGCTTCAGATTAAGCTTGAATGGGCTTGGAGTGGATGTAGAGTTGCTGCACGGAGTACTGTTCATGGCTACAGTACTCTTCCTTCTTCACTTGGATAACCTCCCTTTGATCTCTTCTTGAAACTCTTGCTAGCTTCTTGATAGCCTCCCCCTTGATCTCTCTTTGTTGGTTGCTTGATTCTTCACTTCATAGATGCTTGTGAGCTTGAGAAGTACCTTGAATGGCTTGTAGATGGATGAAGAACTTGCTGCACGAGGTACTGTTCACGGAGCTACAATACCTCTTCTTCCTCCTTGGATAGCTTCCCCTTAGATCTCCCTTGAAGCCCTCTTGGTTGGTTAGGGTTATGGCTTCAATGAGATGTTTTATATCTCTTAAATGGTCCATAGACAAGCCCCAGACCAGATCCACAAATCATGGTGGATTGGGTGTCTTTAGGATTAAACAAATGGGTGGAAAGACCACTCCTCGAGCTTGAAATAAAAGTCAACAAAAGGGGGCCTCGGGGCTGGCGGTCGACCGGTGGAGGGTTGGCGGTCGACCGAAATTTTACAGGTTTCAGTCCGTTGCTTGCTGGGAAAACTGGTTGACCGCCCCTGTCTGGGCGGTCGACTGCTGCTGGCGGTCGATCGATCCTGGACCGGCGGTCGACCGCTGGCAGGGGAAGCCCCAGGTTTCTCCCGTTCAGCCCTTTAAACACTTGAGCAGCTCATTCACGTTTGTGGCATCAAACTCCTTCGACCTTGAGGATTTGTACTGAGTATATGGATGTTGACACCTAAAATATACCAGAAGAGACCATAGCAGATTCACAGTTTTGAAGATCAGTCGAGGGCACATCTCATGTACCATCCCTGGGAGATCTGAGAGTCTGAATAGAAGAAACCCACTACCCCTATCATGTTGTTCGACTAAAGCAGTCTTTGGCTAGGTCGCTGTCCAGTACTGTTGTCATTCAGATAGTCAGACTGATAAAACTATACAACATTCAGGAAACCATCTGCCTGCTGAAACAGATGTTCAGACATCTCTGATACTCCTGAAACGGGATGTACAGCGCCTCGCACATGTTTGTGAATGCAAGGTGTAAACAGTCCCATGGAGTCTTAATATATACATGCCAAGAGTCCCACTGTCAAAAGGAGTCCACTGAGTGGATCCTGGGTCGAATGGGCCAAATGACAGGGAAGTGGGCCAAACCCAAAGGTGAAATGGGACGCGCCGAGGTCCGCCACGCTGGGAAGATGATGCTGGCGCGCCGGGAAGCTCAGGCCGAAAGGGTGAGGGACTGGCCTCTATAAGAGGGCGGCCCTTCGAACAAAAAAAGAGGGTAAAAAAGGGAGGAGGATCCTTCGAAGAAAAAAAGAGAGAGCCCTTCGAGAAGGAGGGAAGAGGGTGCTTAGCCACCAAAAGAGAGGGGGGAGCTCGAGCGCCCTTCATAGAAGCTGAAGAAAGAGAGAGGGGTTCGAGGAGAGAATCCAGGTGTGAGGGCCGTGCAACTGCAGCTTCTTTGCTCTCTCTCTCTCTTCTCCGTCCATCTGAGTATTTCCTCTTTTGTTTTTTGCTTTCGAGCATCTTTGCTCTAGTAGCATCGAATGCTAATGTAACCCTGTTTGCAGGGATGAAGTTCGGATTTCTTTTCCTTTTGGGTTAGATTTCTTTCTCTTAAATCGCATATGTGTAAGCCATTTGGCTGAAGTAGTTAATAAAAGAATGGGATGAGTTCTGATATGCTGGATCATTCTCTTCCGCTTCCTTCTGTATCCGAGGTTTTAATCTATATACAGCCACCGCCAGCTGCAAATGTCTTATGTTTAAATTCTTCTATCTGTTGAGGCTTCTTTGCCATCGTTCTTTATCACTGCCCCCAGCCACATTTCGAGGGCTTGAGACAGTCTATCTCATGGCTCCTCGTATGTGGAATGGAGAGGAATATCTTCAGGAGTTCTGGTTCATGGCTCTGCTCCTAGTGAGGCCCCAGAAGAGAGTTCGTCTCCCCCTCGAAGCCTCCTCTCTGCGATCATCCGAATAAATAGCCCAGGTTGCTGAATAAACCTCCTCGCTTCGAATGCTCAAAGCCTCTACCTTAACAAACCCTTAAAACCCCCACTTCAAAAGCCTCCCGACGTGAGCCCCTCTCGGCGCACGTTTCACGCCGAGGGCTAGCCGCGCCGGTTGAACTTCAAGCCTTCACGCCGAAAGCCATATTATTCTTCTCGCCAATACCTTCATCCCTTCTATGCCAAGGATGGCCATCTTAATACGTTCACGCCGATGCCATCAGGCCGTGCCATCTTTGCTTTAAATGCCCTGTCTTCCTGTGGAGAGGCATCACCCTTTCCTCTGTCCTCACGGGAGCCATATCAAAGGGGCCGAATTCCCCCACATTCTGCAACCCATTGAGCCACGGAGCCCTGCCATTGCAGGCTCTCCGTTGACTGCATCGGGATATTATAACAAAGGGATGAAGTCCCATGTGATCTGGACCCTTTGAATCTCGGGCTACGCCCGGCACTCATTTCGGTTTCTACTCCGGCACTCGTGAGTAGATAGCCTATAATATTCTCTTGGCACACTCCCAAAGTAAGGGGAGATGCTGTCAAATTTTACCCAGAGCTTTACTCTACCACACGGCACGATGTTTCATCAGGAATTGCGTATCTAACCCCTCAATACGGCGAGAGCCTGGGCTACATCATCTCATGACATCTTGCCATCACAGGGAATACATCTCGTAATTGGTGATCTCCTTGGACCCCCTCGTGAAGGAAGCCACCCTGATCCTCTGTTTCCATTCATCCATCACCCTGAGGTCCCCATTAAATGAAGAAACCCTCACAAGACCTGAGAAAACCAACAAAGAAACGGCTCCCGGCGCCACATGACTCCCGGCGCCGTCCCCTCCCGGCGCCAATCTCGCGCCGGGTGAAGGGCGCGACGAGAAGCCCACCGCGCCGACTGCCCCTTCGTCCCAGCCACGCCGGTTGCCTATCGCGCCGATAGCCCTTTAGCTTCCCGTCGCGCTGGGATCCCGTCGCGCCGTTTGGCCTTCGCGCCGGCTCCAATCCATACCATTTCATTTCAACAATAGCTGCCACCCAAATATCTGATGTCTCAGCAACTTCATTGAACCCAAATCCAATCTAAACTCAATGTACCACTCCTGTCAACCTTCATGCCAGCCTTCATTGTCTCACGAGGGAACTATGGTTCTTCACCCAGGTCCATGGGAGATACATTAATGGGGGGTTTCACCCCTACATTACACCGAATCCGACATTTCTTCTGTCACCCCGCTGACCCTCGGAGTTCTGCCACCGCATGTCCTCCAACGGTCCTTAGAGGGGAATATGAACAAACGACGCGATGGTGGACACTGTCCCGTCATATGTGGATCCTTCTCGGACCCAGGGCTACGCCCGATCCTCTTTTGGTTTCCATTCCGGCTCTCCGTGGATGGATGTCCCATATTCCCATTTGGCATAGTCCAAAGGAAGGGGACGTGCTGCCGAATTTATGTTACAACATCGTCGTCACACCCCGCATATCACGGTTCCTCGTGCATGGCTGCATCGACCCTCGGGTATATCAAATGGCGTTGACAGAAGGTCGGGTTGTGCCCAACCAGAAATCTCCGCTATGCGCGATGGTGGTCTTCGGGCCCACATCCTCCGCCACGTACCAAGGGTCCATAATTCTGTGAACTATGCATCCTTTGTATGATAAATAAATACATCCCGCATGCCTTCGTCATGGTCGTTATGTAGTTTTTTATTCGGCTCCGATAGCCCACTATCTCGGCAATTAATCAAAGGTGTTCCCTCCTCGTGGGGGATGTAATTAACGCCATAGCCTTTACGGTGTGGCGGACTGCTGGTCCCGACCGAACCTCACTTTTGCCCGACACGGGTCAGAATGAGCGCATAATAAGATCGTCACCCACGTGACTGGCACGCCCGCGTCGTTAATCAGCCAGTTAGTTACCAGTTAGCTAATTGACCGATCGACACACGAAATAATGAATAAACAAGAAGAGAAAGAAAAAAAAAGTCACGAAACAAGTCTGGCACGTCCGGTGGGACCAGTGTCACCTTTCATCTCTTTGCCGAGATATTCGGGCTTCGAAGCCCTCTCAAAGGCTACTGATTATTGCCTTGTTTGACATTGCAGGCAAACCAATGACGATCAACGGGATAACTGGTGTCGACTTCGATCTTTTGATAGTCGCTGGACACGCGCAAGGGTATCTGGCGGTACCCATGGAATTCGGCAGCTTCCCTCCCGTTGTAGGCTTCCCCAACTTTTTGGGGTTGGCCTTCGTCGATATCCTGGAGGTCGAAGCCCCAGTGCCTGCCAAGGAAGCTGTGGAGAAAGCGAAGCCTCTGAAGGTTCCCTGCTGCAAAGACTCGTCCGAAACTCCGGCCCCGGTTGCTAGCTGTCTGGTGCACCACGTCATACGTGGGACCCACCCCAACGTCATCAACAAACACCCTGGAGGATGCCAGCGTCGCCTAATCCACAAGAATCTTGCTGTAGTTACCGGAACTCTGTCTCAGTCCGGGAAATCTATGCTAGTCGGGGGTATGCGTGTCTTCCTCGACGGACGCACTGCACGGGTGACCCCAGACCGAGTCATCCCCAACATTCCTGTTTACAATGCCTATCAAGCTCTCGCTGGAAGGAGGGCAGAAATAGAAGAAACTGGCCACTATGGGCAAGGAAGCCCGGCACCCAGGCCGAAGAAGTTCAAACAAGTGTGGGTTCCCAAGCGAACCCGACCTGCCTACCAGCTAACACCTATCCGCCGCCGTCTTGTGAACGACGAGGCGGAAGTGAGAAGAGAAAGGGGCCTACCCCCAAAGGAGGAAGAAGAGGTGGTTGCGGATCCTCCGCGCCACAGAAGTTTCCGGGCTGCGGCCCGTCAAGCCAATGTCCCTGCTGCGAAACGAAGATTCCAACTGCCAGCCGACAGAGCTCGGCTGGCCTATATCCCTCCTGCCGGAGGTCAACAATCACCCCCCGTACTATATCAAGAGCGGGGTCAAGAAGAGATGACCTGTTTGGTCAGAAATTATTTCCGAGGCTTAGGCAATCCCTCACTCGGACAGCAGCGACTGATGCAGACAGTCGCCATTGAGAAAGATTACTACCCATCAGCGCCCGAAGAAGGAAATATGGAAGATAGAATGATGGTGTCGTCAATCGACGACAATGGATATAATGCCGGCTTCGTGGTCGAAGCCAATGAAGCCTTCCCCGAGCGGGAAGAAAGAAGAAGAGTTTCTGTGTTTGAAAGACTGACCTTCCCGCAGCATGCTAGAAGGAGGGTCTATCAACAAAAGAGAAGGATGTAGGTTTTCACCTACAACATGGCTGGAATATCTAACCAATATGGGGAGCTTCCTGAAGACCCCCAAGAATTGGCTCAATTGGCCGTACGGCCGGGGCCAACTACCCGCAGAATAGAAGCGGCAAAAGAGCTTCTGATGATGGTTAGAGGGAAATAGCCCCAGGTCTATCCCCACTGGGATGACAAGGCCCCCGTCTTGACCGCTAATGTGGTGACGCAGAAGAAGAAGACGACGTCCTCCTCGACATCCTTCTTGAGGATACGTCTGGGGAGACAACAGAGGTTATCCCCACCACTATAGACCCATCAGTTCTGATGCTACTACAAAAATATCAACGGGAGATAGATTCTCTGAAGAAGCAGCTGATGGAAAAGACTGAACATTCATCGGCTTCTAAACCACCCGAAGTCCAGGGTGAGTCATCCCGGGGAGCGGCTCGTCGTGACGACCCTCCACCGCTCTATACATTGTCCCAGCCGTCAGAGCCAAGCATGGCGACGGCACAACAGCGGCCGCCACAGCTTCAGCCGCTGCTACCTCCGGTGCTCCCTCAGGTGCACCCGACACCCCCGCTGCTGCGTCCTCCACAGGCGACCACCCTGGTCACCCCATACCTGCAGCCAGCGCATTTCTATCCAGAACCGGTTGACCCCACGGTCGTGAACCGGATGATGGTGGAGAGGATGATCGAGCTGAAGCTCGCAGAGAAAAGTGAAGGCGACTACGTCGCATTTGATGCCTATCGGGTACCCTACCCGCAACACCATGCGGCTAAACGACTTCCCCCGGGGGTCAACAAGCCGCCTAAGTTTGACAAATTCAACGGGAAAGGGTCCCCTAAAGAGCATATTGCATATTATATGACCGTTATGGGTGATCTGGCCACCGACGAGTCATATTTGCTGAAATTCTTCGGGTCCTCGCTGACAGGGCTCGCATTTGAATGGTACTCTAGCCTCTCGGCCGGGTCAATCAGTGACTGGTCGGATATGCAGAGAAAGTTCAGAGAAAGATTCCATGTCACAGAGAGGGAGGTCACAGTGGCCGAACTCTACTCAACAAAACAAAGGGCAGATGAGACAGCCCTTGATTACATCAAGAGGTGGAGGAACCTCGGAATGAGATGCAAGCGGCCCCCGCATCAGGAGGACGCGGTACAAATATGCAAACAAAACCTCAGGAGGGAGGTCCTGGAGAAGATGATTGGAATGGAAATACGGTCGTTCGACCGGCTGAATAATGTAGTGGCCGAAGTGGAGGCTTTCCTAGCCAAGCCTATCCCGGCGTCAGCTGCCAGCACAGCCTAGAAAAGTAAGGCTGCGGAACGACGCCCCACACCTAAAGAAGCGAATGCGCTTGATATCAAGGCGTTTGAACAGCAGAAGGAGAAAGGCAAGAAGGCGGCTCCCCCGCAACCTGCAAAAGCTTTAGATGATAAAGAAGGTCCTTCGCTGAGGGACAAAATGAAGAAAGCCTATTCCTTTCCAAAAGACAAGACCCGAGTCCTGTTCGACTGGGTAACAGAATACAACATGGTCACTTTGCCTGAGCCAAGGAGACCGGAAGACCTGAAAAGAAAAGACAGTCCAAGATTCTGCACCTACCACCAGATGTTGGGACATCCAATCGAAGACTGTTATGTTTCAAAGATATCATCGAAGGGATGGTAAAGAAGAATGAAATAGAGCTGGGAGAGTACAAAGTAGACCCTCCTCAGCCACATGAAGCCCCTCTCAGGAGAGCAGCAGTCAACATGATCTCCCTCTACCAGGCCTTACCTGAGGAGATCTCTGAAGCAAGCACACGGAACACCTACGAAATCCATTTCCTGGAGCCCGTGAAAGAACAACAGGGGTGGCAGCAGATCCCTGTAAAGCACAAGAAGAGGAGGGCACCCCGCCCGAAAGAGGGGGCACATATCCGTGGCATTACACCCCGGCCTGTTCCGCCAGTGGTAGCACCCGTGTGGGTCACTCCACCTACAGCTGTCAGAATACATACACCTAACAGGAGGAGACAAACTCCGCTGCCAGCAATCAAGGAAACCAATCCTGGGGTCCTTCGACTACAGCACCTGATTGAAGGGCTGGATGAATATGTGCAGCCCGAATTGAAACCTCTGCTGGTACGGGACCACGTCCCATGGCAAGAGCTGGAACAACTCTCACTCAAACAGGTGGAGGAAGCTGAAGCAGCACCCCCTGAAGAAGACAGCCTGTTCTGGGGGCAGGCACCCGCAGAAATCAAAAAGAAGAGAAAGCAAAGGAAGAAGAAAAGAAAGGCCGCTGGGGCCAATAAAGCACAGGTCGTCTCCTGCAATACCCTATCAGCACTCTTCATCCTAATCGGAGAAGAGGAAGAAGAAGAAATTTGCTTCACACCCCATGCCGGGGGAGGCAAAACCGAGGTCGCAACTGCTGCGCATGCCACTCGGTCAGGCAAAAAATGGGGGCGTCAGCCACCACCCAATCACAACATCATGTTCAGAGGGGAGCAACCCTACAAGACACCTCCGTCGGAGGTTAAGGGAGTCCAAATCCCTCCTCCGTCGGGCCTATACAACAAAAGTGGGGGCAAGGCAGTCCCTTCATTCCTTGAATTTATGAAGATGTCAAAAGGGAAGCAGCTCTGCCAAGATGCTAACCCTACGCCCGGGGCCATTCACCTGCAGCTAGCGCAATCTACTGAGGATGCGAATGCAGATGAAGCTTGCCCTACGACAACTAATAAAGAAGACCCGACAGCCGGTGCCAGTCAAGAGGGTGCCGAGTCCGAGGAAGATGAAGCAGGTCCGTCTGGACCCGCAAATCAGAACTTCCCCAAGCCCAGATGGGCTGAAGAGATGAAGCTCTCCAATGTTCGGGCTGGGAGCAGAATAATGAAGCTGCTCAAGAAGCTCCCCGCTCGATTTATGATCTGGGAAATTCTCTCCTTGAGTGAAGAAACTCGACAGGCGATCATCACTGCTTTGCAGACGCCTGCTCATTTTGAAGCCTGCATAGCTGAGGCTATACCAGAAGCCAGTATGACCTTCTCTCCAGAAGACATGCTACTACCTACTGCCAGCCACAACAAGCCGCTATATATTAAAGGGCACCTGAATGGGAGAGAACTGAACCGGATCCTGGTCGATCCCGGTGCAGCAGTCAACATCCTACCATACAGAATATACGAGAGGTACCACTTTAATGTGCATCTCGAGAAAGTCAGGGATATGCGTATCGCTGGCTTCAACCAAAAATGTGAGGTTTCAATGGGAGTGGCAGAGTTCACACTGACCCTGGCAGATTTCACTACAACGGTGCAGTTTCATGTCATCGACTCTCGCACCTCCTACAAAGCGCTGCTCGGCCGCCCATGGCTGCATGAAAATATGGTGGTGCCCTCCACGCTCCACCAATGCATCAAATACAGCCTCCAGGGGAAGGAGGAGAGGATATTTGCTGATATCCACCCATTCGAGGTGTTTGAATGTCACTTGGCGGACGCCAACCTGTATACGGGGCCTCCCCGGAAGGTTTCTGAAGCTGAGGCCCCCGTAGGGGCGTCGAAGAATAGATCGGGTGACGGTTGGTACCCACCACCGCCGCGCGGATATGTCAAGCCGAAGGTGGTCTCCCACATCACAGCTTCTGGAGATGTCGGCAGAGCGACACCCCCAGCATTGTACCCCAAGGCTAAGGAAGTGCAGGTCGATCGACAGCACGACCGCATCGGAGTCCCGGCCGGCCTCACCAAGCCAGTCCCCGGCCTCAATGATCCCACTGTCGAACCTTTCAAAGCCTGGGAGGTGACACAGGAAGATGGGCCCAGCAGCTTGTTCTATACAGCTGAGGAGCATCCCACTCGGGAAGATACAGATTGCAGCCTCCCTGAAGATCTAGGCAACCCGCGGGTTCCTGTCCAAGGTCTGGCATTTACAACTGATCGGATGGCTAAGATGTTTCAGAAGCAACACATCCCTCCCGATCAGTCTCAAAAGCGCAAAGAAGCTTTCCAGAAGATGTGGCATCCTGCAAATCTGGATAAGGAAATGAGGCGTGTCTCTCAACATCCAGGGTTGGGCTTCACCCTGGAGGAATATTATTACAGTGGGCGGTATGAGGTGGATACTATCTCCGCCTTCTATCCTACTGAAGATGGCCCTTTGAGGGCAACCTTTGATGAGTATCCGGCGGAAGCCGAATATCTTGAACTGGCTCAGTCCGGAAATCAAGAAGTAGAAACCTCGGCCCCTTGCCGATGCTGGGAGCAGGTTCACCCTGAAGAAGCGGCCCTTCGAGCCGAATTTGATACGGCTAGCAGCAGCGAAGCCGAAGACAGTCAAGAAGCAGGAGTCTCTCCCTCCATAGAGGTCATACTAATGACAACTTCAACACCCTTTCTGCCAATCAGGGAGGCCTTGGTCAACTCCAATCAAGGGGAGCCAGCTACCAGGAAAGAAAAAGCCACTTCTGCGGAAGATACAACTGTCCCAGAAGGCGAAACTTCCTCAACTTCTGCTGCAAAATCAGCATGCTGTCCGAGCCTGGCAGTAAACAGTTACCAGCCCGTCATGGCTGCAATCTCATCTGCAAACACCAAGGCTGCTCTCTCATCCTTGGAAGCTGCGACGGCAATGGATTTGCTAATAGAACAATCCACTCAGCCGCTGGCACAAGAAATCAAGAAACCTCAGGAAGCTCCGGCGGTGTCTGACGAGGAAGTCAAAGTGCTCGACCCTCAAGATGGCATTCCAGACTTCATCGACCTCCAACCAGCACTTCCGGAGATAGAAGACGGAGGCCAAGCCACAGTCGATGAACTAATAGAAGTCAACCTGGGAAATGAGAAGGACCCTAGGCCTACCTTCCTCAGCGCCCAACTATCCCCAGAAGAACGGGAGCTGTACATTCAGCTGCTGCTAGAATACCGGGATTGCTTCGCCTGGACTTACAAAGAGATGCCAGGTCTAAGCCCCGCTGTCTCGCAACATGAGTTGGCAATTAGCCCTGACGCCGAGCCGGTGAAGCAACCACCGCGGCGCATGAGGCCAGAGCTCATCACCCAAATTTGTGCTGAAGTCGACAAGCTCATTGACGTGGGATTTGTTGAAGAAAATCAGTACACCACGTGGCTGGCAAATATCATCCCCGTGAAAAAGAAGAATGGACAGATCCGGATATGTGTCGACTTCCGGGATCTAAATAAAGCCTGCCCCAAAGATGACTTCCCGGTGCCAATAACCGAGGTCATGATTGATGCTACAACCGGCCATGAGGCCCTATCATTCATGGATGGGTCTTCCGGCTACAATCAGATTTGGATTGCGGAGCATGACCGAGTCCATACTGCTTTCCGAACTCCTAAAGGCATTTATCATTACAAGAGAATGCCGTTCGGACTGAAGAATGCTGGCGCAACCTATCAGCGAGCGATGACCAAAATCTTTGATGAGCTACTCTACCACATGGTTGAATGCTACATAGATGACCTGGTGATCAAAACCAGAAGAAAAGAAGATCATCTACAAGACCTCCGGATTGTCTTTCAGAGGCTAAAGCAGCATGAGCTAAAGATGAACCCTATGAAATGTGCGTTCGGAGTGTCGAGCGAAAAATTCTTAGGTTTCATCGTCCGATATCGGAGAATTGAGATAGACCCCACAAAGATCAAGGCAATTCAGGGGTTACCTCCGCCTAGGAACATCTCCGAGCTAAGATCACTACAGGGCCGCTTGGCTTATATCCGGACGGTTCATTTCAAATTTGTCAGGGCGATGCCAGCCCTTCCACAAGCTAATGATGAAAGATGTCCCCTTTTATTGGGATGAAGATTGCCAGGCAGCCTTCGACAAGCTAAAAGACTACCTGAAAACTCCTCCAGTGTTGGGCGCACCGGTGAAAGGACGACCATTGATACTGTATATAGCAGCTACACATAATTCTCTGGGGCAATGCTGGCCCAGAATAATGAAGAAGGGAAAGAGCAAGCCCTCTATTACCTCAGTCGGAGACTGGTCAGAACTGAAGAGAAATATACTTATATTGAGAAGATCTGTCTGGCGCTGGTCTTTGCAGTTAAAAAGCTCCGACACTATATGTTGTCGCATGAAATCAGCTTGGTATCCAAAGAGGATCCCCTGAAGTACATTATGTCTCAACCGGCACTCAAAGGCCGCCTGGGCAAATGGGCGGTAATCCTTATGGAGTTTGATATCTCCTACGTGCCGCGCAAGGCCGTCAAGGGCCAAGCTATTGCAGACTTCTTCGCTGAGCACCCAGTGCCCGGGGATTGCCCGTTGGAGCCGGAGCTTCCTGAAGATGAAACCCTAGAAGCCGTGCAAGTACAGCCCTCCTTATGGCAACTATACTTTGATGGCGCTTCCAGAATTGACACCTCTGCCACCGGGTCAGCCAGGGTCAGAGCAGGAGCAGGCATAGTCCTGAAATCCCCAGAAGGAGAAGTGGTGCATACATCCTGCTCCATAAACAAACAATGCACAAACAATGAAGCAGAATATGAAGCCCTGATAATCGGGTTGCAAATTGCTCTGTCCATGGGAATTCAGATGCTGGAAGCATTCGGAGACTCCATGCTAGTTATAAAACAGCTGGAGGGAGAGTTCGATGTGCGAAAGCAAGAGCTCCTCCCCTACCACCAGTTGGCAACTCGCCTGATGTCAAGATTTTACTTCATCAGCATCAAGCACATCAATCGAGGCCGGAATGCTCAGGCAGACGCCCTCGCTAAGCTGGCCAGTTCATTGGCGGTCCCGCCAGACACAAGCCTGAATATAACAGTGATCAACCGTCGACAGGTCCCCAGTGTAACAGAGGTCCTAACTGACGAACAAGAGATTGAGGTGGTAGCCGTCGAAGAGGTTCAGCAGCCCGACTGGCGAGAGCATCTCCTGCGCTGGTTTCAACACCAGCAACTCCCAAAAGAAAGGGAACAAAGAATGAAGCTCCTAAGGGTCAAGGATTCTTACGAGATGAGAAGCGGGACCCTGTTCCGAATTATGGCAGATGCCCGAAGGAAAGTCCTACTCCGTTGCTTATCTTCAGCAGAAGCAGGACAGGTGATGCAGGAGGTCCATGCAGGATCAGCTGGGGCACACCAGGCTGGCCCGAAGATGAAAATTGAGATAAAGAAACTGGGTTACTATTGGCCCACCATATTTGATGATTGCTGCAAATTTGCCAAAGCTTGTCAGAAATGTCAAGAACACGCTAATGTGGCAAGGAGACCTCCAGTGCCACTGCATCCCACCCTACCAAGCTGGCCGTTTGCTCAGTGGGGCACGGACGTAGTAGGGCCGCTACCAGCATCCTCATCAGGGTGCCGATATATCTTAGCAGCTACAGATTACTTCTCCAGATGGGCGGAGGCAGTAGCACTAAGAGATGTGACGGGAGAACTAGTTGCAAGATTCTTCCGGCAGAATGTAATATTTCGGTTCGGGATCCCCAGCCGAATCATCTCTGATAATGGCAGTCACTTTAGAAACCAGAAGGTTTATCGGCTGGCCGACAAATATAAAATCGACTGGAGGACATCGTCCCCCTACAACCCTCAAGCCAATGGACTCGCAGAAGCCTTTAACAAGACACTGTGCACGCTGCTGGCAAAGACTGTTAAGTCTAATAAAAAAGATTGGGAAGAAAGGATGTACGAAGCACTTTGGGCCTATCGTACTGTCTACAAGACCCCAACCGGCTGTTCACCTTTCTCCCTCGTCTACGGGTCAGAAGCTGTGGTGCCAATTGAACTTGAAGTTCCTTCATTACGAGTTGCCATCCAGCACGGACTAGTCGGTGATGAGCAGACCAATGCAGAAAGGAGATTGAAAGAGCTCGCTGATCTCGAAGGAAAACGCCTCCGGGCGCAGCAAAACATCCAACTCTACCAAGCTCGCATGGCCCGCGCTTTTGACAAGCTAGTCAAGGGTTGAGAATTCAAGAAAGGAGACCTAGTGATGGTCAAAAGAAGAGAAGTGATGGCCTCCAACCCCAAAGGGAAGCTGATCGAAAACTGGGTCCGGCCGTACATCGTCCGCCGAGTATATGAAGGGGGTGCCTACGTCCTGGTGGACCACAAAGGAGTCGTCCAGTTCTCTCCCCTCAACGGAAAACATATAAAGTTGTATCATGCAACGCAACCAACATTCCCCGAGTGATCGGTCGGAATGCCCTCATCTTGGTTTATTAACATTCCGCCTTAACCAAGCTACCTTTCTTGGTTTAGTGGCACTCCGCCCTAACCAAGCTACTTTCTCCTTGGTTTAGGCATTCCGCCCTAATCGAGCTACCTTCATCTTGGTTTAGTGGCATTCCGCCCTAATCAAGCTATTTCTTGGTTTAGTGGCATTCCGCCCTAATCAAGCTACTTTCTCCTCGGTTAGCGGCATTCCGCCCTAATCAGCTACCTTCTCCTTGGCTTAGTGGCGTTCCGCCCTAATCAAGCTACTTTCTCCTGGTTAGCGGCATTCCGCCCTAATCAAGCTACTTTCTCCTCGGTAGCGGCATTCCGCCCTAATCGAGCTACTCTCCTTGGTTAGCGGCATTCCGCCCTAATCAAGCTACCTCTTCTTGGTTAGTGGCATTCCGCCCTAATCGAGCTACTTCCCCTCGGTTTAGCGGCATTCCCCTAATCGAGCTACTTCCCTCGGTTAGTGGCATTCCGCCCTAATCAAGCTACTTCTCCTCGGTTTAGTGGCATTCCGCCCTAATCGAGCTACTTCCCCTCGGTTAGTGGCATTCCGCCCTAACCAAGCTACTTTCTCCTCGGTTAGCGGCATTCCGCCCTAATCGAGCTACCTTCTCCTCGGTTAGCGGCATTCCGCCCTAATCGAGCTACTTTCTCCTCGGTCAGCGGCATTCCGCCCTAATCGAGCTACCTCTCCTTGGTTAGCGGCATTCCGCCCTAATCAAGCTACCCTCTCCTTGGTTAGTGGCATTCCGCCCTAATCAAGCTACCTCCCCTCGGTTCGGTGGCATTCCGCCCTAATCGAGCTACCTTCTCCTTGGTTAATGGCACTTTGCCTTAGCCGAGCTACCCTTCCTTGGTTAGTGGCATTCTGCCCTGACCAAGCTCCCGAAAGAATACACCACGCTGTTGCCGTTACAGGCCTTACGCCCGAATCGGCGAGAGATCACTCCTTTGCGTTAGCATTCAGCCCTTGCTAACGAATGAACTGTTCTGCTCGGCGCAAGGTCTGGTGCTCCAGCCGACAGCCATCTACTATCAACCAGGGGTCGAACGTCACACTTCGACCTGCCACCCTATACAAAAAAAAAAGAAAAGAAAATGGGGTTAAAAATAGAGATACCCGCCAGACTTGCTCCTATACCAGGACAAGTGCAAAAAATGGCTATAACCCAGCTGTGGCGAAAACCCGAAAGGGCGTCTCAGGCAAAATCGGGTACCCCGCCGCGTGAAAACCGAAAGGGCACGTGGGCAAAAGCAAGAGGGGGCTGGCTTCGGCGAAAACCCGAAAGGGTGCTTAAGTCAGTAAAGTGGTAATTTCTAAGTTCCGCTCCTATTCTCCGCTCAAGGGAACTCCGAAAGGGACATTCATCAAAGTCCCACCGGAAATCCTTTAACGAACCTTGTTCGACCCTCGTCATCATCGGCGAGATCGGTCGATCTTTACCCTCAACTTGGACCTTACGTCCCTGTCGATAATCCCATCCTTGTTTCGGCAATAACCCATGCCGATGAATAAACCCACATTCGACCCTCGTCATCGTCGGCAAGATCGGTCGATCTCCACCTCTAAACTTGGACCTTCTATCCTCGCTAACAAACCCACCTTTGTTTCGGCGATAACCTATGCTGGTTAATAAACATGTGTTTGACCCTCGTCATCATCGCGAGATCGGTCGATCTTTACCCCTAACTCGAATCTTACATCCTTGTTAATAGACCATATCCTTTGCTTCGACATCTAGCCGGTGTCAACGAACCGAAGCAGGGTTCAATCCTTGTCATCATCGACAAGGTCTGTCAACATTTTCACGATCCAGTTCTTCTGTATCCTATACAAATAAAAAAAAGAAAAGAAAATGGGGTTAAAAATAGAGATACCCCGCCAGACTTGCTCCTATACCAGGACAAGTGCAAAAATGGCTATAACCCGGCTGTGGCGAAAACCCGAAAGGGCGTCTCAGGCAAAATCGGGTGCCCCGCCGCGTGAAAACCCGAAAGGGCGCGCGGGCAAAAGCAAGAGGGGGCTGGCCTCGGTGAAAACCCGAAAGGGCGCTTAGGTCAGTAATGTGAATAAAAAAAATGAATGACAAATAGTGATGAACCATCCTCCGTCCAGAAGGCCATTTACAAGGTCGAGGCGGAGTCTTCATCCGATATCCCACTTACATACATCTATTATCTACCTTTTTCGACCCTTGTCACCATCGGCAAGATCGGTCGCTACCCTTTTCGATTTTTGTCACCATTGGCAATACCGTCTACCCTTTTCGACCCTTGTCACCATCGGCAAGATCGGTCGCTACCCTTTTCAATTTTTGTCACCATCGGTAATACCGTCTACCCTTTTCGACCCTTGTCACCATCGGCAAGATCGGTCGCTACCCTTTTCGGTTTTTTGTCACCATCGGCAAGACCGTCTACCCTTTTCGACCCTTGTCACCATCGGCAAGATCGGTCGCTACCCTTTTCAGTTTTTGTCACCATCGGCAATACCGTCTACCCTTTTCGACCCTTGTCGCCTTCGGCAAGATCGGTCGCTACCCTTTCAGTTTTTGTCACCATCGGCAATACCGTCTACCCTTTTCGGTTTTTGTCACCATCGGCAAGACCGTCTACCCTTTTCGACCCTTGTCACCATCGGTAAGACCGGTCACTACCCTACCCGGTTCTTGTCACCATCGGCAAGACCGTCCACCCTTTTCGACCCTTGTCATCATCGGCAAGACCGGTCGCTACCCTTCTAGTTTTTGTCACCATCGGCAATGCCATCTACCCCTTCGACCCTTGTCACCATCGACAAGGTTGGTCAACATCTCCCCCAATCAGGGTCAATAATGGAATTACCACAAGCAACCAGCAGTCACGATTTTGACGCCTCTTGTCAGCAAGACCTACGTCTGCGCCAACCTGGCAGCCTCTGGAACCCCGTCCCGCGGTGGAGCGAGGCCCCCATCCTTTCTTTGAAAGGGTGGACGCTCTCCTGCGACACGGACACGAAGGTACTTCCAAGCAGGTCGCCAGAATTGCCACAAGACACTACAGAATGTGAGTGTGAACGTGGACACCAAAAAATATATAGTGAAGGAGATTTCTATTCCATTACAAAAAGGGGATGTGAATACAAAAGGAGCCCTTCTGGGGGGACAGATTACAAAGGCGGATCAGTTAAGATCGCTTGAAAATATCTACAAAGTCAATAAGCCCAACATGAGGAGCCGCCCCCAGTTCATGGAGCTGCATTTCCTCTTTCTGAAACTGAGTCACCTCAGTCTCCAAAGACGCAACTCGGCCCTCCAGCAAAGAAGTTCTCTCGATGCCTTGGACTTCCGCAGCCTCCAGCCGCGGTATCTCAGCCTCTACGGTAGCCAATTCAGCACGGAGGTCTTCCCGTCGGCTACGTAGAATATGTGCCTGGGTTGCGGAAGCCTCAACCTGAGCCCTGCTCTCCTGAAGACCAGAGGTCAGAGACGTCAGCTCCGCCTGACAGTCAGCTTTCTGCAGCTTGAGGGCCGCCAGCCGGTCGCCCATCATCTTCTCAAGAAAATCCCAGCGGTTCACAAATTTCAGTAGGAAAAGCACCCGCTGGGCCCAGATGTCTAAAGGGCAGCCTAATGCCTGCAGTCCGATCGTCAGTCGCACAGCTACCTCCTTCAACTGGGAGTAAGATAGTGTCGGCTGAGATTCCACAACCTGACGCAACATCTCTAGATGCTGCCAAACAAATTCCTCCGATGAGGTAATGCCCAGGGAAGCTGCCGGAGGCACCTCGAAAGTCACTTCCCCGTCTATAGAAGCCCATAAGCCGGTATCCAGCTCGGAAGAGGAAGATGGAACGGCCACCAAAGGCGAAGAAGCAGATACCACGACAGCATGTTCCTGCTCCGTCAGACTCCTGTCAGGGCTTCCTTCCACAGAGCCTAGGAGGGACGGAGGTTCTAACTCTGTCTCCGGCACAAATGGAGCTGCAGAATCAGGCGCGATCGTCATTATGGCCGCCGATACAAAAGCAGACCCCCTTTGCGGGTCGGCCTCAGCCCTCAATTCTGTCGTCGACGCCAGAGCGAGACTCTCCCCTGACTGGCTCGGCTCCGAGGGTAATCCCCCAGCAGCCGCATGTATCCTCACCGGCACGGGGCGGAGTAGGGTGGTTGTCCCTGAAGGAGATGCGGTGGCCAGCGGTAGCAGATCCGAGGCCTCTGATGAAACCACAGTAGTACCAGAAGTCGATGCCGGGGAATGAATAGCGGCTTCGGGTTCCTGGAATGAAAATTCATGTAAACACCAAGGTGGCAAAAAAAAGAGGGGGATATACGGCTCTGTAAAGGGGCGGACAGGATTTACTATGATGACAGTGTCCATCTCTTCAAGCCCCTGAATAGAAGATTCCAACCCTACAGATGAAGCAGCAAAAGGAGGGGTTATCTCCACCTCCACGTCCAATCCAGCAAATTCCTCCTGCAACACTCCCTCGGATGATGCCCTCGGCAGCCTCGGAGGACTGAAAATCAAAGCATCGCTTGACAGTGTAAAGGGAGCCGTTGCCCCTTTGCTGTCTGCTGCAGACACTTGTTCATCACCTTCTGAAGAATGATGGTCAATCTCTTCGTCAGAAGGGGTGGCAGAGCTACTCGAAGAAATATCTATGCTGATCTCGGGTTGGCCCGCCTCCTCCGTCGCCTGACGGGACGCTGAGCGGGTGAGCACACGCCGCAATGGGATAGCACCCTTCTTCAGCACAGTCTTATGTCCCGCGGGCTGTGAAGGAGCTTCCACAACAGGCACCTTAACCGCCGTGCTGACCACTCCTGCCATCACAACAAAACAAGTGCATAAGGCAGGACGGAAAGCTCAATAAAAAGGGGAGTCTAAAGAACTATAGTTGTTCGGCTCACCCTCAGCCTCGCCGGCAGGCGTAGGAGAAGGAAGTCTGACATCCTCCTCAACAGCGAGGAGACTCTTCCCTGCTGCTCCAGCTATCTCAGTCGCCCCTGCTGTGGCTGTGACGGAAGGCCCTATCTCTCCTGCTTCCAGGAAGGATTCCTCAACACCCGTGGTGTCAACCACTCCGGGAGCTGAAGTTATACAAAGAAGACGTCAGAAGAATGAAAATGTCATGAAAAGAGCATTCCTTTAGAACCGCAAAGGGATAACGATGTCACCTTCATCTGCTTGCTGGCTGACCTCTTTCTGAGCAGCAAACTGCTCGAATGATGGCACCTCGGGCAGGGGAGTCTTAGCCGCGTCAGTCGAAGGCCGCTTTGAAGAAGTCTTCCGAGCTTTCTTCGCTCGGTTTATTGCAATCTTCATTGCGGAGGCCGCTCTCTTCTTGCCAGGTGGCAGTGGAGTAGTAGTCGGCGCTGGTGCAGGAACCTCAAAATATTCCGGTTTCTGCCCCTGAGAGATAATTTTTCTATAAAGTCCCTACTGCTTGATATCCGGATGGTCTGTCAAATGAAACACATGCCATTATGAAGGAGCCGAGCAACAAACTAATCTACATGTCAACGGAGGAGCACTTACCTGCCCGGCCCTTGTAAAAAGATGAGAGTGGCCAATACTGATAAGCCACCTCCTTACTTCGGGAGGCAGCCTCCCGAACAAGCCAGCATATGTCACCGATCTTTTTGCACCTGTCAACCAGGTCGGCCAAGTCCGCATGCCCGTGGGAAGCTATACAATGATATAAGCCGAGGTGGTCAAAGCCCCAGACATCGGCATAATGAAAAGATACGAATAGGGGCTTGTCCAGAACACTAGCTACAGGACTCTCAAGAGTCAGTCCATGGATGCTCATCAGGACGAACAGCCAAGACGTATGTTGATAGTATGTCGGGGTTCTGTCCTCTCTATTAACAAACGCCCGACACGGGCAAAAGCGATCCACCTCGCACTTCCATGAAACTGCTTTGGAGAGCGGCTCCTCGATAGGGAACGGGTACTGCTGAAGCTCCAGGCGTGAACCACCAATCTGGCATAGATGTTCTAAATTCTGCGTGAAAGCATCTTCGCTTATGTCAGCAAGCACGGGTATCAGTGGTTCAGTTACTCCCTCCTTGATGGCTTTTCTGCTCGCTATATATGCCTCTGCCTCCTTCGGGCGGTGGGAAAATAATCTCTTCAAATGGGCTTCGTCAATGTCAAAAACGGGCCCAGGCTGCTGGCTCAGAAATGTGCGCTCAGCCACATCCCAACATGTCATTCGGGCATTGCGATAGAAGCTCGTGCGAGCATTCCACCATTTCACATACTCTGGAGTGACCCTGGGAACTCGGTTCGGCATCGGCACTCTGAAAATGTTGGCATCCCGGCGGTGAAAATAGTCCCACCAGGAGCGACCTTCGGCCACAACGGTCGAGCCATGCTTTGACCTGCTGTCCAAAGGGAAAAGGGCGACCGAGGGCGGAATATGCTGATCATAGCCGAAATTCTGACCGAACCTGAAGGGATAGTAGGGTTCTAAATAAACTGCGCCCCCCTTTCTGAATACTAAAACACTGGGACGAATTGATAAAGCCCAGTCAATGAGTTCGGGCTCCAAGACTGGCCGGGTCACAGTGTTGCCCGAAATGAAGTGTGGGAAAGTCTCCACTGCCTCGAGCTTACACTCACGCTGATGGTTCACTAATGGAGATGAATGTGCGGCCAGATTCCAAAAGTGGATAGTCCCCGCTGAATCCATCAGAACCCTTGCCAGTCGGCCACGGATGGAGAAGAGTTGCTGGGACACTGGACCCGGTTCAGCACTTGCAAACTCCAGCATTCTGGGATACAATGTCATTATCTGCAAAGTCCGGGGAGCTAGCTCTGGAAATAAATTGCACACCCAGGCATTAAAGAAATGAAACAGCCCCACCGTTCGAAAAGAGCGGGGGATCCGATGCCTATGAATATCTCCAATGGATTTGTAAATCAGGCACAGTGCGGCTGGACATATTGCAAGCCGTATGCCCCAAGCCATCTGACAAGCCGGGTATATTGCCTCCGGCCTAATAACTGTCTCATCCCCCTGCAGGAGGGCAAAAGTACACAGCCAGAAGGTAAGGTAGGCAGCACAATGGGTAAGGGGATCCGCCCCCATCGGATTCGGCCCCCCGCGGCTTATCCCCCGAAGAGAAGCAGGCAGCTCTGACTTGAACTTAGGTGGCCTGCTGGGCTTACCCGCAACAAGAGCTACGTGAGGGAACTCGCTGTACTTCAAAGGGCCGCCGAAGAAATACTGAATCCAATGTCCCGCTCGGACTCTCAATTTACTGCTCTTCTCCCGGGGCTGGTATCCCTTCGAGGATCCCCTATTCAGCGTCAGGCAGAGGGAGCGGTATGCCTTCATCAAGTACCGGTACGAATAGCCGAAGTAATATTCACCTTCGCCGTCTGTTTCGTCCTTGATGAAGTCATGAATGCAGACCTCCTCATAGGGCTCTCCGTCAATTGGCAGACCCGATAACTGTGATAGGCTCCAAAGATTCAGAGAGGTTTCACCTTCCGCTGTATAGAAAGTATTGAACTGCGGGCAAAATACTTCGAACATGCCGCAGCACAGCCCTTTTGAAATGGGATACCTGAAGCGAGATGCATACACACTGTGGTACACCCCGGCCCTGACCAGCAGCGGTGCATACTCTTTCAGAACATATTCTGTAAATTCTACTGCCCCTATACGGAAGAGATGAGCATCTGTCACCTTCGTGTCTGCAAACCACCCAGGTGCCAACTGGAATTTGAACTGAACAGCCAAGCAATTCAGCACAAATGGTTCGTCTCTGTAGCCCCACTTGATGGGTGCCAAAAATAAACCGTAGCCGGGCTTCTCCCTGTTGACCCGACCTACGGTGTTGTCCCACCTGGCTGGTGTGAACTCTGGAGCCCGTGTTAACATTTTCTGCTCTGCCTCCAGCTCTGTTACTCTTAAGACGGCGTCCCACTTACGCCGCTCCCCCGGAAGGTAGATAGTATCGCCACGATACACAGAACCTTTCAAGCTGTCCCGGTCCAGTAACATGGCCCGCTCCACCATCCGAGCCAGCATGACGTCCCTCTTCCCAGAGACGTTGAAGGTGCAAATGAAGGGCGCGAGGTGACGGTCCTTCAGAAAGTCCGGGCGATAGCCGTCATCGCGACAAAAGTCCAGTCCCCCCTCGACAGTCACAATGCGAGAGGTGGATACTGTATCTGTTTCAGAGTCAGAGGACTCGTCGATTATGGCGATCCTCCCAAGGCCCCGGTCCAGCTGTCCGACATTCCTCCAAGTCACAACTGGACCGGAAGCCCTGCCCTGGGGAGAAGAGTCAACATCAGCAGTGCCGGAAGCAACATGGCTAGAAGAAGAAGCCATTTTCAGCGAGCTGTAAGCACAAAACCAAGAAAAGGAGATAATAAGATGATATGAAGAAGAACATAGAAAAGAAAATTTCAGAAGAAAATTTTGACAGCACCCCCCCTTATTCGGAGTATGCCCAGAAGTCAAATGGGAGAGCACCCACCAGGAGGGGATGACTCCGCAATGAAGAGGGACGGAGTCCCAAGGAAGAAAATGGTCGAGGGAATGCTCCCCACGCCGACCACAGAAGCAAAGGGAAAAGAAGAGGTCGAAGAGAGAGAGAGCTCGGTGAGAAATGAGCTTCTCTCTCCCCCTCTCGGTGCCTATATCGGCCCAGCCAAAAGGCGCGCCGAGAAGGGGGTCGCGTCGACGGTTGAGCGCGCCAAAAGGCGCACCAAAACGGCCTCTGCGCCGAAAGTCAAAAATGCCAGAAGGCGCGCCAAGAGCGTCACAGCGCCAAGAGCGTCACCGCGCCAATAATTCCCACGCCGAGGCCACCACCGCGCCGAGAAGGTAGTGCCGGAAGCGTCCATGGGGCCAATTATCCCACCAGGGGTGATACTGTCACCGGATCAAACCAAAAATGCTGGTGTTCATCCAAATTTGCTTAATAAAGCATGGAAATCACGTAAGCAGAATGAAGACTCAGAGTCAAAAGAATAGCCAATGCACAGGAGCAGGCCTGAAGAGACCACGAAGCGCAGTGTGTGACGTGATGTACACCCGCATGTCCCGTGTCACTCATGCTTCGCTCACGCCACCTACGGGTGGGGGGCATTTGTTGACACCTAAAATATACCAGAAGAGACCATAGCAGATTCACAGTTTTGAAGATCAGTCGAGGGCACAGCTCATGTACCATCCCTGGGAGATCTGAGAGTCTGAATAGAAGAAACCCACTACCCCTATCATGTTATTCGACTAAAGCCGTCTTTGGCTAGGTCGCTGTCCAGTACTGCTGTCATTCAGATAGTCAGACTGATAAAACTATACAACATTCAGGCAACCATCTGCCTGCTGAAACAGATGTTCAGACATCTCTGATACTCCTGAAACGGGATGTACAGCGCCTCGCACATGTTTGTGAATGCAAGGTGTAAACAGTCCCATGGAGTCTTAATATATACATGCCAAGAGTCCCACTGTTAAAAGGAGTCCACTGAGTGGATCCTGGGTCGAATGGGCCGAATGACAGGGAAGTGGGCCAAACCCAAAGGTGAAATGGGACGCGCCGAGGTCCGCCACGCTGGGAAGATGATGCTGGCGCGCCGGGAAGCTCAGGCCGAAAGGGTGAGGGACTGGCCTCTATAAGAGGGCGGCCCTTCGAACAAAAAAAGAGAGGAAAAAAGGGAGGAGGATCCTTCGAAGAAAAAAAGAGAGAGCCCTTCGAGAAGGAGGGAAGAGGGTGCTTAGCCACCAAAAGAGAGGGGGGAGCTCGAGCGCCCTTCATAGAAGCTGAAGAAAGAGAGAGGGGTTCGAGGAGAGAATCCAGGTGTGAGGGCCGTGCAACTGCAGCTTCTTTGCTCTCTCTCTCTCTTCTCCGTCCGTCTGAGTATTTCCTCTTTTGTTTTTCGCTTTCGAGCATCTTTGCTCTAGTAGCATCGAATGCTAATGTAACCCTGTTTGCAGGGATGAAGTTCGGATTTCTTTTCCTTTTGGGTTAGATTTCTTTCTCTTAAATCACATATGTGTAAGCCATTTGGCTGAAGTAGTTAATAAAAGAATGGGATGAGTTCTGATATGCTGGATCATTCTCTTCCGCTTCCCTCTGTATCCGAGATTTTAATCTATATACAGCCACCGCCAGCTGCAAATGTCTTATGTTTAAATTCTTCTATCTGTTGAGGCTTCTTTGCCATCGTTCTTTATCACTGCCCCCAGCCACATTTCGAGGGCCTGAGACAGTCTATCTCATGGCTCCTCGTATGTGGAATGGAGAGGAATATCTCCAGGAGTTCTGGTTCATGGCTCTGCTCCTAGTGAGGCCCCAGAAGAGAGTTCGTCTCCCCCTCGAAGCCTCCTCTCTGCGATCATCCGAATAAATAGCCCAGGTTGCTGAATAAACCTCCTCGCTTCGAATGCTCAAAGCCTCTGCCTTAACAAACCCTTAAAACCCCCACTTCAAAAGCCTCCCGGCGTGAGCCCCTCTCGGCGCACGTTTCGCGCCGAGGGCTAGCCGCGCCGGTTGAACTTCAAGCCTTCACGCCGAAAGCCATATTATTCTTCTCGCCAATACCTTCATCCCTTCTATGCCAAGGATGGCCATCTTAATACGTTCACGCCGATGCCATCAGGCCGTGCCATCTTTGCTTTAAATGCCTTGTCTTCCTGTGGAGAGGCATCACCCTTTCCTCTGTCCTCACGGGAGCCATATCAAAGGGGCCGAATTCCCCCACATTCTACAACCCATTGAGCCACGGAGCCCTGCCATTGCAGGCTCTCCGTTGACTGCATCGGGGATATTATAACAAAGGGATGAAGTCCCATGTGATCTGGACCCTTTGAATCTCGGGCTACGCCTGGCACTCATTTCGGTTTCTACTCCGGCACTCGTGAGTAGATAGCCTATAATATTCTCTTGGCACACTCCCAAAGTAAGGGGAGATGCTGTCAAATTTTACCCAGAGCTTTACTCTACCACACGGCACGATGTTTCATCAGGAATTACGTATCTAACCCCTCAATACGGCGAGAGCCTGGGCTACATCATCTCATGACATCTTGCCATCACAGGGAATACATCTCGTAATTGGTGATCTCCTTGGACCCCCTCGTGAAGGAAGCCACACTGATCCTCTGTTTCCATTCATCCATCACCCTGAGGTCCCCATTAAATGAAGAAACCCTCACAAGACCTGTGAAAACCAACAAAGAAACGGCTCCCGGCGCCGTCCCCTCCCGGCGCCAATCTCGCGCCGGGTGAAGGGCGCGCCGAGAAGCCCACCGCGCCGACTGCCCCTTCGTCCCAGCCACGCCGGTTGCCTATCGCGCCGATAGCCCTTTAGCTTCCCGTCGCGCCGGGATCCCGTCGCGCCGTTTGGCCTTCGCGTCGGCTCCAATCCATACCATTTCATTTCAACAATAGCTGCCACCCAAATATCTGATGTCTCAGCAACTCCATTGAACCCAAATCCAATCTAAACTCAATGTACCACTCCTGTCAACCTTCATGCCAGCCTTCATTGTCTCACGAGGGAACTATGGTTCTTCACCCAGGTCCATGGGAGATACATTAATGGGGGGTTTCACCCCTACATTACACCGAATCCGACATTTCTTCTGTCACCCCGCTGACCCTCGGAGTTCTGCCACCGCATGTCCTCCAACGGTCCTTAGAGGGGAATATGAACAAACGACGCGATGGTGGACACCATCCCGTCATATGTGGATCCTTCTCGGACCCAGGGCTACGCCCGATCCTCTTTTGGTTTCCATTCCGGCTCTCCGTGGATGGATGTCCCATATTCCCATTTGGCATAGTCCAAAGGAAGGGGACGTGCTGCCGAATTTATGTTACAACATCATCGTCACACCCCGCATATCACGGTTCCTCGTGCATGGCTGCATCGACCCTCGGGTATATCAAATGGCGTTGACAGAAGGTCGGGTTGTGCCCAACCAGAAATCTCCGCTATGCGCGATGGTGGTCTTCGGGCCCACATCCTCCGCCACGTACCAAGGGTCCATAATTCTGTGAACTATGCATCCTTTGTATGATAAATAAATACATCCCGCATGCCTTCGTCATGGTCGTTATGTAGTTTTTTTTTATTCGGCTCCGATAGCCCACTATCTCGGCAATTAATCAAAGGTGTTCTCTCCTCGTGGGGGATGTAATTAACGCCATAGTCTTTACGGTGTGGCGGACTGCTGGTCCCGACCGAACCTCACTTTTGCCCGACACGGGTCAGAATGAGCGCATAATAAGATCGTCACCCACGTGACTGGCACGCCCGCGTCGTTAATCAGCCAGTTAGTTACCAGTTAGCTAATTGACCCATCGACATGCGAAATAATGAATAAACAAGAAGAAGAGAAAAGAAAAAAAAGTCGCGAAACAATGGACCAATGGTTCTTGATAGTAAATGACATATACCACCTGTTTTGGATTGTAGAGGAGCAGGGTGCTTATCCACAAGTTTAGTTCACCAGGTGACTGCCATGTGTTTGATCCTACAAGAAAGATAGTTAAGGTTAATACCATGCTTGTTCATATTAAAGAGGTTGTCAAACCTCTTGCCTCTTGTAAAAACAAATCAATCAACCATGAATCAAGACCATGTACCATTGCCATTTACCATCTCAAACATATTTAAACATGAATGTGCAATCAACCATAAGTTTAGTTATCATCACTCAATCACACATTAAGTTTAGTTATCATCGAAACCATAACGCCAACAATCATCAAAATCATAACTCAACAATCTCCCCCTTTTTGATGATGACAAACTTAATGATGATACAATAGAATGACACAAATAATCTTCCCCTCCTGTCACACATAATCATCAATTTTTCTCAGAAATCAATATGAGTCCAATTAGAGGAAACCAATTGCTTATTGTTCTCAGAAATCAATATGATACCATCCAAAGCGAATACAGTCAAGCATGTATGGATACCAATTGAAAGTGATGAGTGGCCTCAAGGATATGAGCCAATGTAGAAAGATGTTCACAAATAAGGTGTTCAACATGATAGCATTCAAAATCTAGAGCCCATGGCAGATTTTCACACAAACAAGAGCAGGAGGACATATCAAAATGATTTTCTTTGATTTTCAAATTTTTGATTTTTACATTTTCTGTTTAAATGCATGAAGCTATGTATATGCAGATGATGACTCATGAAATGCACACAAAGTAATCAAACAGTTACATATAAACATACATGCAATCTCCCCCGTACATATATGAGAAGAGAATGGGTATAATAAAGATGCAAGAGAGTCATGCTCACCAGAATGCACATGTGTAGCACATGGGAGATCGTGCAATCATATAGGAGATTCGTGCAATTGCTGATGCAGTCAATCAATTTTCTGAATACATATTAAATCAAATTTCTAGATGTGTAAGTGAGGAACATGAAAAATGATAGTTGCAATATGGATATTCATATTTTCAGATAAACACAATGAGACATTTCACATACTGCACTTCAATTTTTGAGAACAGCGTATTGGAGGCTTCACTCTACCACAATGAGTTTTCACCACATTTTTTTTACCGCACCAAGATCACATGATAGTCAGAATTTTTCAAGAGTGATCAGGTTCAAATGATTCCTTTTTACACGAGTAGACTCATGGAGCTCATGCCAGAATCCCCGGTTACTCAGAGTACAGAACCATTTCACCTCATTTTGAATAAAGATACTAGTCAACACTTTTCAGATATGAACCACATCACGTCTCAGGTGACATGTGCCCAGTTTACTCAGTGAGACCGAGCATTGCTCTATCTTTCATTTTTATTTCAGATTTTTCAATAAGGATAGGTAGGCAACTTTTTCCTCAACTGTCTCTTCAACATACATGCAGCAAGTTTAACATCTCGAGAGTGTTGAAAAGAAATTCATATATCCTTATCTTTAACACTCATTTTCACATTTTGTGCATGAAGTGTGTGAATTTGATTCAGCATGTACACCAAAAATATCATGAATACACAACAGTGCAACTCCCCCGAAATAGATGCACTTATGAAATATAAACTCTCCCGGAGTATACGACATGAAACACTCCAATAATGACGCAAATGTAGCATTATGTATCAAGAAAATATATGGCCATAGAAATGCCAAGGGATGGGGGTGAATAGCATATAATACCACACAAGCACACATTAGGAGCTTATGCAAATGCACTGTGACATGCATGCGAGCAATGCGATGTAAATTTGATACCAATTGAATGGATGCCAACTGAATGAACTAAGTGCGACTAATACATGAGTTTCAATGCAATACAACATATGAGCATATGAGAATGCGATGTAACGTGCAAAGTGATTCAAACTTTTGATTTTCATTTGCATGATCTAAAAACACCTTATGCATTGAATTATGATGTATGCAACCTATAACTATGTGAGAATGGAATGCAAGATGAAAAATGACACTATGTACGAGAGAGCAGTTCAGATTTGAAGGACGAGCATGGGGCATTATTCATCACAAGTGGTTCATATACAAAGGTGTAGAAATCATTTGGTATGTAGTGGAAACCATTTATTGTCAAAAATAGTTAAGAATAGATTTTCAAAAGTTTTGAAATCAATCACAAGTAATTCAGGAGACATATCCATGGCAGAACTCTTCACTTCAACAAGGATCAATTTTAGAAATTTTGAAGTAATTCATCATGAGCATGTTGTATGTTTCAATTAGAGATCACTCATTCAATAGAGAATAGCATTCATTTCAACTTGTTTAGCTAGCAAGACCCCCATTGACAAAAACATGAATCTTAGAAAAATTCAGTGAAAGTGCAATGTTTCTCTTATGACATGGGGCTACCTAACAAGGAGCAAATAGTAGCATCAGAAGAAGTCTTTCAAGGCCAAACAATCAATTTCTTCCAGTTCTGGTACAAGGTGGAGAACTTTGGTCCAAAGACCAACTCACGCATAGTGAGAGTTTCTAGGTGAAGATAATCCACCTTTTCACTACTCAGTATTTGATATACCAGATACTCAATTAAGTTTAAATGTGCTCAAGCAATCAGATTGAAGGATGTTCAAAGGTCAACATGAAATTCAAGATTTTTAGTTTCATTTAACCAATAAGCAGGTTAATCACAGCAGAATGGAGGAGCAATCATTTCAGGTATGTAGAAACAATACCTGTCATCAGAATAACACCACAAAGTCCCATAGACTAATGCATGAATTTTCATTTCCATAGTAAGAGGGTGAATTACCTTAGTTCAAAGAACAATACCGAAGGCCTTCAAGCACCAAAATTACTAACCTCACGAAGGTTAGTATTTTAGATTTACTTTCTTACCTTTTCCTTGAGAATTCATTTTCTTCCGAGCCTTCCACCTATTGAACCCATTCTTGGTTAAAAGAGATGCGCGCCTTTCATACCATGTCTTGGGTACTTGCTTCAACACGTACAAGACTTTCACCACCTTGTACTTGAGTCGATCCTGGAGGTTGTTCTACACAAAATACCCCATCTTCTTGTAGCAACTTGAGAGGGTTCTCATCATTTTCATCCTTGCAGGGTATTCTTCCAGTTGATTCAAGCTTGGTCATGACTAGCCCATCATCATTTGGATCTTGGAAGTATAATATGCATCCAAAGACAAAAAGGTTTGATTGTCAATTTTGATTCAAATTTATTAATAATGATATGACAAATAATTTTAACAACCAACACCCCTAGACAGCTCTAGATGCAATGCATGACTTATGTGTGAACCTGAACATTAAGCCCATATGACGAATGTGATTGCTCCCCCTTAATGTGTGTATGAATGCAAGATGTTCGGTGACAATCCGATCCCATATGTAGCCTTTTAAGTAAATGACTCATAGTACCAGGCGGAGAACTTAGATCCGAAGATCACCTCACGCGTAGTGATAGTTTTCAAATAGGCTTAACCTACCCTTCCACATGTCACCATTTGATATACTTTGTAATCATGGATGATGAAGGAAGGGGAATTGCAATGCATGATGGCATGAATACACAATATTCAACTTATGTATGACAGAGTATGAAAGTGTATGCAAACTCAATATGTGTAGTAAAAACATGATCTGAAGAATCTTCAAGCTCTCCTATCACAAGATGTTATATGACAAGTGATATATGCACGAGTATGCAAACAACAATGAATGGAATGCATGTACGGACATGTGCATTATCACAAGACTATTCAGCACAATATGAATAAAGCCATGACACCATTACTGAAGAGAGTGAGAGGGATATCACCTGAGTTTCCAAATTCCATTTTTGATTTTCTGTTTTAGCCTTTCTTGAGTCACTTGACTCTGTGCCTTACCTTTTTGGTGAAAATAAATTTCATACTTTACATTCTCAAGGCACACCTGCAAAATAGATTTCTCATTTGGCCTTCTTAGGTACCGAAATCTTTTTGGGTCCTTGTGGGTTAGCAGCAACATGGGCATGTGGTTTTCAACTTTTGACAACATTCAAATCATCATTTTTCTTTAGAAAATAATTATGCTTAACATTCCCAGATTTGCCAAAGTGATGGTAGAAGTCACGTGACAGCATATTCTTCCTTCTCATGGGTTCTACTGATTTATGTGTGTGAGCATGATGTGTTGAGTGGGAGTTCTTTCTCTTCAACAAGAACCAGCACTGTGAAGTCGTATGACCCCATTTACCACAATAATTACAATGCACGGAAAGTTTTGTGGTGGATGCTTTCTTTTCATTTTTCAAGGCAGCTTGGTTCCTACATGCTCTCAAGTCATCATTTTTCATAATGAAGCAATCATGCATGGCATGTCCATATTTACCACAGTAAAAGCATGAAAGTTTGTTTCTAATTGGTTGTGTGTGTGTGTGGAAGAGGTATGTTCAACATGCATGGAGGTGCTAGCAGCATTTTTGAATTTTTGATGCAAATTGATTTTCATTGTGGAGACGTGTGTGTGCAACATGATTTTTCTTTTCCAGATTTTCATTTGATCCTTTTATTGTCTGTGAAAAAGATTGATTTGGGGACCCATTTGATGTGCTGGCTATGTTTGAATTGTGCGCAAAAGATGTATAAACTTTATTTTCAAACTTCTTTTTGTTCACAGGATTAAAGCCCAGCCCTTCCCTTTGAAAATTCACTTTCGTCGCCAATAATTTGTCCAAATTTTCTTGACCATTCACAAATCTAGACATTGAAACATTCAAGTCAAGAATTTCAGATTGAAGAGATACAATGTGCAATTCATAGGAAACCATCTTATTTTCATAGGAGTTGACTTGTTCATGTAAAGTAGCATTGATGGTTTTATGATTTTCAATTTCTTGCAACAAAGCATGCACTTTTTCAGATTCATCATTATTCACAAATTTTCCTTTTTCAAGAGCAAGCAATCTTTCAGAAATGGTTCTATTCAATTCCTTCAGTTTCTCATTTTCTATTTCAAGATTTTTATCATGAGCAAACTCATTTTGACCATTGCTCATAAGACTAACTCTCTCTCTCAGCTCTTTATTTTCATTTCTCAAGGAAGAAATTTGATCTTTCTGAATTTCAATGTCGAACACATGACCATCAATCAATTCTTTCAAGTGTGAGCATTCTTTACATGGAGAATCACATTTATTTTGTCCAACATTCATTTTCAATTTTTTATTTTCAGACTTAACCCTCTCATATTTATCAGCAAGCTCATCATATGCAATCAATAACTCCTCATAGCTAAATTCATCTTCATTATCAGAATCAGAATTTACCTTTGACCTTGATTCAACTTGTTGATCACACCCTTGATCACTCGTGCTTGCCACAAGACATTGGTCTTCATGCTCTTCCCGGACTTCGGTTAAGCAATTTTAGAACCAACTGCTGATGGGAGAATGGGAGACAAAAGGGAAATGATTAGAATCAACTGCAGCAATAAGCAATTTTAGAACCAAATAATTTTGATCATGTTTTAGCTTAGAATCTGTGATCCAGACAGATTTGTCTTTAGGCAACTCATAAGGACCATGTGAGATAAGCTTCCATAGCTTAGGATCATATGAGTTGACTAGACTACACATCCTTCCTAACCACAAATCAAAATTACAACCATCAAACACCGGTGGAGAATTCAAAGTGTACATAATGGTAGTCATTGATCTGGATCACTCTAGATCGTTAGATCTATGAAATTAGAGCCTTGGCTCTGATACCAATTGAAGTCCCGCAATCAATGACACCCAAGAGGGGGGTGAATTGGGTGTTTACCAAATTTAAGGTTACTTTTGGTCTTTTATAAAATATGTGATACAAAGCTAGTTAGGAGATCCAAAGCTATTTGAACACAAATTGGATTTAACAAAATTTATATGATAAGATATAGATTATGCAAGATAAACAAAGATAAATCCAGAACAACAATTTAAACTAACGTTTATGTAGAATGGAGATAGAGGAAATGGAGCAAACCACACAAAACAAACACAATGCACAGTGGTTTTTAAGGTGCTTCGGATGCAACGACGGCAATCCTACGTCCTCCCCTCACCAAACCCGGTGAGGCTTCACTCGGGGATAAATCCCCAAACGGAGACGACGCTCCAACCACACACGTAGGACTAACGCCTGCCCACACACACGGGGACGCGCCCCAATACACACACACACACACAGAGAGAGATGAGGTCTCCAACACTATCTAACAAACGGATCAACAAGACACACACACGCTGCGACAAGTGCAGCAAACCACACACTAAAACAACTGGATCTAAGTAGATCCACACACACACACACGTAGATCTAGGAAGATCTACGCACACACGAATGGAACATAATGACCACACACGACCACGGATCCACAACGATCCACACACACACGAATGTTTCCAGATTGTGAAGAACACAAATATAAAGCCTAAAACACAACAACAATGAGCCATAGTTTAGAAGACTCCTGATTTGGCTTCCCTTGAGTGTATGATATAGAGCTTGGAACGATGCTTCCTGCTTCACTTGAATGGCTTCAGATTAAGCTTGAATGGGCTAGGAGTGGATGTAGAGTTGCTGCACGGAGTACTGTTCACGGCTACAGTACTCTTCCTTCTTCACTTGGATAACCTCCCTTTGATCTCATCTTGAAACTCTTGCTAGCTTCTTGATAGCCTCCCCCTTGATCTCTCTTTGTTGGTTGATTGATTCTTCACTTCATAGATGCTTGTGAGCTTGAGAAGTACCTTGAATGGCTTGTAGATGGATGAAGAACTTGCTGCACGAGGTACTGTTCACGGAGCTACAGTACCTCTTCTTCCTCCTTGGACAGCCTCCCCTTAGATCTCCCTTGAAGCCCTCTTGGTTGGTTAGGGTTATGGCTTCAATGAGATGTTTTATATCTCTTAAATGGTCCATAGACAAGCCCCAGACCAGATCCACAAATCATGGTGGATTGGGTGTCTTTAGGATAAAAGAAATGGGTGGAAAGACCACTCCTCGAGCTTGAAACAAAAGTCAACAAAAGGGGGCCTCGGGGCTGGCGGTCGACCGGTGGAGGGCTGACGGTCGACCGGAATTTTACAGGTTTCAATCCGTTGCTTGCTGGGAAAAACTGTTGACGGCCCCTGTCTGGGCGGTCGACCGCTGCTGGCGGTCGACCGGTCCTGGATCGGCGGTCGACCGCTGGCAGGGGAAGCCCCAGGTTTCTCACGTTCAGCCCTTTAAAGCCTTGAGCAGCTCATTCACGTTTATGGCATCAAACTCCTTCGACCTTGAGGATTTGTACTGAGTATATGGACCAATGGTTCTTGATAGTAAATGACATATACCACCTGTTTTGGATTGTAGAGGAGCAGGGTGCTTATCCACAAGTTTTGTTCACCAGGTGACTGCCATGTATTTGATACTGCAAGCAAGATAGTTAAGGTTAATACCATGCTTGTTCACATTAAAGAGGTTATGAAACCTCTTGCCTCTTGTAAAAACAATTCAATCAAGCATGAATCAAGACCATGTAGCATTGCCATTTGCCATCTCAAACATATTTAAACATGAATATGCAATCAACCATAAGTTTAGTTATCATCACTCAATCACACATTAAGTTTAGTTATCATCAAAACCATAACGCCAACAATCATCAAAACTATAACTTAACAATCACAACAATCATCAAAATCATAACTCAACAGAATGAAATCTATAGGGGCCAAAAGGGCCTGCTGCGCTGGAGAGACAGTGGTGTAAGGATCATCATAAGAACTAGAGGGGATCTGGGTCTACCCCTTGTCAAGTGGCTGATGGGCCGAGGTAGAAGCCTGGTCCGCTTCCATGGTGGAGAATCAAAGAGCCTGAGGATGGATGGGGGTGAGGTCGATGGGGGCTATGTTAGGATCGGTGCGGAGGATTCAGAGGGGGGGTGAATGAATCCCACCCTTAAAAACTTTTCGGCTCAATAATAAAACTAGAACTCTAACAAAGCAAGACAACCAATCTGAAGAATAGGTAGAATATCCTTTTAAACCAAAGATCAAATACGTAACATGCACCCAAATAAACAACTAGCGGAAGCAGCACAGATATAAACGAGAATGCAATGTAACCTGTGAAGTAGATAGGAGATATGGAGCAACCAACCACTGCACAGAGATTTTTAGGTGGTTCGATCCACGGACCTACATCCACCCCACACTCAAACCGAGTGTGGCTTCACTAACAGCTGGGCAACACAGCTTGCCAACAGACGCTGATACACAGCTTACCCAGGGGAACAACCTCCCCTCTTCCTCCTACACGGAGGGAACCTCTAGCAACCCACGGTGACTAGAAACCAGAGACTCACGTCTCTCTTCCTCTATACCAAGAGGGAACCCCACTAGTAGCAGCCCCGCTACCAGTGAACCAGCCAGTAGCACTCTGCTACCAGCAATCCACCAGAGGCCTAGCCTCTCTTCCTCCTAGCCCAGAGGGAACCCACAAGCAGCCCCCCTGCTGCTTGCAAACCGGAGATCAGATCTCCCTTCTCCTGTCCCACCAGGAGGAACCCGACCTCAGTCCAGATCGGAAGAACAATAGCAATAGGAGTATATAAAAAATAAGAAACATGAAAAGCACAGCAACGAAAGCTGGAAATGAACCACAATAGTCCATCACAGCTGCTCCACATGAGATCAACGTAGGGTTTTGAGTCTAGCTTCTTGCGCGTTCCGTTCTCCCTGCTAGGGTTTTGGCCCTGCCGGCCATGGCCGGACCTGGGGGGGAGCCTCCGCCTCCCCCTCCATGCTCGTTGGCTCCTCTTGGAGTTGTTGTTCTTGCCAACGATCAACCTTCGTCCCTTGCTGCTAGTTTTCTTCACGATGGTAACCTTGAAATTTCGTCCCATGGACTCGCGTCATGCAGGCCCCTTGCTAATAATGCTTTAACCCCTCCTACAAAGGAAGGCACGGTTCGTGTATCCCTTAATGCGCCTGGTGTTTTGGGAAGCGCAAAACCACGCTATGAAAGTGCAGGGCCAGTCGTTGCTCCTTCTCGAACACATGTAGTCACCGGTGCATGGCCAGCTCTTCCTTCGTCATCTACTGCTAAGGACGTGAGAGGTGGTAACCCCTCGGCTGCGCCTCCCTCTTTTGCACAGGTTCTGTTAACATCTATCTCCCCACCGTCTGTGCCTTTATCAGTGCACTCATTCGCATATACGGACCTTGGGGAGCCAGCGGCCTTCTTTTCTATGGAAGAGATTCAGTTGTCTTGTAAGACTCTGGAACACGCTATTGTTGCCAAAACTCCTTTGGGGAGGCCGGCGTTTCAAGATATAAGGCAGCACCTTGCACAGAGGTTCATCTTCAAACAAGATTTTTACTTAAGCGCTCTTGATGGTCGACATCTGCTCCTTAGATTTCAAAACCATGAAGATTTTTTACGTGTACTCCTCAAAGAGTCTTTGTATATCAAGGGCAAGCCTTTCTGGTTCTCCAAATGGACGATGGAATTCTCACCATATGAGGATTCACCGATTGTCCCGGTGTGGATGGAACTACCAGGGCTTCCTGAAAATTTTTATAACGAGGCCATGGTTCGATCTATTACGGGGAGTGTAGGCCCTGTTCTCCAGGTGGATAGAAACACCTTGTGCCTAGCACGCACTCATGCTGCCCGTGTTTGTATTCAAATTGATGTCTCCAAAGATTTCCCTCGTCGGGTATGGGTTGGAGCTGGAAACAATGGTATGTGGCAACCCCTTGTGTTCCCAGCCCATCCTATGTTCTGTTCCACTTGCAGAAGGCTTGGGCATCTTTCCTCCAAGTGCAGAAAAAGGTTAGAGGAAACTGATGCTACACATCCGCCTATTGCTGCTCATGCTGATATTGAAAAAGATAAGACTAGGCCACCTGTTCAATCTCGACAAAAGAGAATATGGCGCCCTGTCCATGATTTGTTGCCTGATACAGAAGCTTCGGTTCCTGCAGATATATCAGCCCCTGTGCAATCAATTTCCTTAGTTCCCTCGGATGATGGAGGCCCCCCTGGTCTACTCAATTTAAATACCGAGGCCTTAGGTGGCTCAAATCTTGCTTCTGCCAACCCTGTTACAACAGACAAGCTACAAAGTACTAGTTTGGCAATGGCTACTTTTGTTCCCCCTGCACCTTGCCCTGTCACTAGTGATGATGGACTTGGCACTTCTTCTAAGGAGTATTTAGTTAATGCTTTGGGTGAGGAGGATGGCTGCAATGTTGGTCTTCTGGATTCCACTATTGCTACAAAGGACACTCAAACTATTATTGAGCTCACTTCAATCCAAATTCCTTCTACTGTTAATGCCATTGTTCCAGTCCCAGAGATTGAGATTGTAGACTCTCAGTCCACTTTGCCAGGTCAGAATTCAAAAATATTGCTAATTTCTGTTGTGAATTGCAGTCTGAGGAGGTCCTTAGAAAAAGGAAGGAAATAGCTGAATTGGCTGTCGTTGATAACCTGAAGGCTATGCATGGTGAGAGTTCTCGTATCACTACTAGATCCATGACTAGAAGTGGATCTGCTGGTAACATTCCTAATATTATCCATCCCAAATGAATTTCATTTCCTAGAATATCAGAGGAATTGGTAATGACATTTCTATTGGTCGTGTTAAATTGCTTATTAAAACTTATAACCTTGATTGCATTGCTCTGATGGAACCCAAGATGCACACTAGCAACATGGTCAGAATTTGTAGAAGGTTGGGTATGTCCAAAGCTATAGCTAATGTAGATGGTATGGCACACATTTGGGTTTTATGGAAAGACCATCTGGATTATTCTTTGGTTGCAAGAGATGAACAGCAAATCACTCTTCTTTTGTCTTCCACTGTTCAAGCAGAATTACATTTAACCTTTGTCTATGCTAAATGCAATGTGGCTGAGAGGAAGGCTCTATGGACTTCCCTGTTCAATGCTCACTCTAAAATTACTGGGCCTTGGTTGGTGGCAGGGGACTTCAATTGCATCATTGATGTTGGGGAAAAACTTGGTGGCAATGACCCAAATTATTCTGCTATGGCAGACTTCAAGGATTGTATATCTGACTGTGCTCTCATTGATGCTGGCTTCAAAGGTTCAAATTACACTTGGCATAATAATCAATCAGGTGGTCGTGGCATTTGGGCAAGATTGGACAGGGTTCTTTTAAATGCTGAATGGTTGGCTTGTTTTCCCATCTCTGTTGAGCACCTCTCTAGGGAAGCATCCGACCATGCTCCCTTACTAGTGCAACAAGTCTCTCAAAACAAAGTAAGGAGCAGATTTTGCTTTCATAAAATGTGGACCTACCATGATCATTTTCTGGATGATATTAAAAAATGTTGGGATACAAGTCCCTTGGCAACTTCTCCTACAACCACTCTATATCTCAAGCTTAAAAGCCTCAGGAAAATGCTGAAAGACTGGAATCATCATGTGTTTGGCAATGTTCATGTTAATTTAACTGCAGCTGAAGATGCTGTCCTTAAAGCTGAATATGAATATGATCTCCAGCCTTCGGCAGACAATTCAGCTACTCTTGATGAGGCCAAGTCAGTGCTGTCTAGGAGACTTCTTTAGGAAGAGTGTTTTTGGAGGCTGAAATCAAGAGTCCGTTGGCTCACTGAAGGTGATAGAAATACAAAGTTTTTTCATTCTACCACTATGGCTAAAAGGAAAAAAATGTGCATCTCTCAGCTTCAGAATTCAGCTGGGTTGCTCACTTCGGATCCTGAGGAAATGAAATTCATTGCTGTGTCTCACTTTCAGCAAGCTTTTACAACCCAAACACATTTTATAGAGAGCTCCTTACTGGAATGCATTCCTCAAGTGGTTGAACAGTCGGATAATGAAGCACTTTGTGCTATCCCTTCTGAATCCAAAATTCAAGATGCTGTCTTCAGGTTATCTCAGGATAGTGCTCCGGGGCCGGATGGGTTTTCTGGTGCATTTTATCAATCAGCCTGGGTAATTATCTCATCTACTGTGGTAAAGGCTGTTCAGGAAGTCTTCACTTCACAGGAAGACCTCCCCAGATCTGTCACTGCAACATTGGTAGCTTTAATACCTAAACAGGTAAATGCCACAAAGATTTCTGAATTTAGACCTATCAGTCTTTACAATTTCTTCTACAGGATTATCTCCTCCATCATCAATTACAGATTATCCAACATTCTGCCTAAGATAATCTCCCTTGAACAATCTGCATTTGTGAAAGGAAGGAATATAGTTGAGAACATTGTGCTGGCTCAGGAACTAACCCATGAACTGGGTAAGAAAACCAGGGGCTCTAATGTGATGATAAAGATTGATATGGCCAAGGCCTATGAGAGAATAGAATGGGATTTCCTTTTTGCAGTTCTTCACAAGTTTGGGTTCAGTAATCAATTCATATTCCTTGTTAGGAAAATGGTGACCAACAACTGGTTTTCTATTCTTTTAAATGGAGTGTCTGCTGGTTTCTTCAAATCCTCAAGAGGAGTCCGTCAAGGTGACCCAATTGCTCCCTCTCTATTCATCATAGCTGAAGAAGTTCTTAGCAGATCACTGACCAGAGCTTTCCGAAGTGGACTTGTTGAATGGTTTGCTGGCCCAAGAAATTGTCCCAATTTATCTCACCTTCTTTTTGCAGATGATACATTGATCTTTTGCAAAGGAAGTATTGTTTCAATCAGGAACCTACTTAAAGTTCTCAAAGCCTATGAAAGGGCTTCGGGGCAGATGATTAATGCTGGCAAAAGTGGTTTCTTTATACATTCCAGACATAACAACACAGCTGCCAGGAAAATTGAGGAAGCAACAGGCTTTGTAAGACACTCATTTCCTCACAGATATCTTGGATTTCCCCTGGTAAAAGGTAGATGCAAGAAGGTTCATTACAATGGTATTATTAATACAATTCAGAAACGGATTTCAGGCTGGAAATCTGGGATGCTATCTCAAGGTGCTAAGCTGGTTCTCATCAAACATGTACTGTCCTCTATGCCTATTTATTTTTTAACTTCCTCATCTCTACATATTGGCACCCACCAAGTGCTTGAGCAGACTTTTGCAAATTTGTTCTGGGGTTCATCTGCCCAAGGAAATAAGAAGCATTGGAGATCCTGGAAAGCAATTTGTAATCCAATTTCGCAAGGTGGCCTTGGTATTATGTCTCTAAAACATATGGAGATAGCTTTGAGAGTTAAAATGTTGTGGCAAGCTCTGCATTCAAACTCCTTATGGGCTGTTTATTTCAAAGCAAAGTACATTAGGGACTGTCCTTTAATCAAGGTTCAGTATAATAACATGAAAGGATTTGAGAGGAGGTGTTGGCTTAAGGCGAAAAACCTTATCATTCAACATAAAAGGGTAGTTGTTGGAGATGGCAGCCACACTAGCTTCTGGTATGACAGATGGTTAGGTAACTCTCCCCTTGCTGATTTTATTTCTGAAAACAATATACCCAACCCTGGCTTGTCTGTCTGAGACTATTTACTACAGCAGACAGTGGAAGAGTCATCCTTGCATAACAGGATTTTCCCTACTGATATTTGCATTGCTTTAAGGAATACAAAACTTAATCAGGAGCATGATCAACATGCTTAGAGTCTTTCTTCTTCAGGGAACTGTACTATTTCATCCACCTACAATTTTATCTGCAGCAACCACAGGTTACACTTCAATAACCAATGGAAAAGGTTATGGTCTCCATGGCTACCTACCAAGATTTCAGTTCATCTCTGGAAGATTCTTCATACATGTCTTCCATTGGATTCCAATATACAACGGGTTGGTATTCATCTATGTTCAAAATGTTGCTGCTGCAAGAGGGCTCAAATTGAAGACTACAGCCACTTATTCAAACAGAGTGATTGGGCTTCACACACTTGGTCTTATTTCACATCCTTAGGCTTGCCAACTGATGCAAATTCTGTAAGCACCATAATTCTTAACACTATATGCAATACTCAGAAGAAGTCCTTGTTCGGGTTGTTCAGCCTTGCTGCTATTGGTGTTGGCATGTGGGAGATTTGGTGTGCAAGAAATTCAGCAAAGTATGAAGGGATTGTAGTTTCAAAACAGGGACTTCTCCATAAAATTTGCTACAAAATCAAGGAGATTTGCCAGGTTGTTGATTTAACCGAAGCCAATCATGGTAACATTAAAGTATTAGAAGCATTTGGCCTGCAGCATTACAAATCCAGACAGCATAAATTCATGGCCATCAAATGGATTTGTCCTCCTTGGCCTTCTCTCAAGCTAAATACAGATGGTGCCTCAAAACAAAATGGTGAATCTGGTGGAGGTGGAGTCATAAGAGATTATAAAGGAAATGTAATGCTTGCATTTACCCACTATTATGGCATATCTAACAGCATCATTGCCGAGGCCCGTGCTCTCCTGGAAGGTCTAAAATACCTAAGAACGATTGGTTCTAAAGCCACCATTATAGAATGTGACTCAAAAACTCTTGTCCACATCATAAGTAGAAAAGCTATGTGCCCTTGGTCTATCCTCACCTTTGTCAGAGAGATATGGAGCACTCTTACCCCTGAAGATTCCATCACTCATATTTTCAGAGAAGGGAACACGGTGGCGGACTCTTTGGCTTCTCTAGCTTGTAACTTGAAATGTAACTCTTTTTATTCTTTCCCTGAGATACCATCCTACATAAAGGGTGCCATTAGACTAGATAAGCTGGGCATGCCCAGTGTTCGAGTGATGTAATTTTATTTTCTATCTTTTTCATTATTTAATAAAATTTCCCCCTAGTGGTAAGGTGTTGGAGTGGACACCCTACTCCTCCCCTTTCTCCTTAGGCAGGGCTTTAATCTAAAAAAAAAAAACCACAATAGTCGTTCTGGATTTGATCCATGAACAGACTGAACAGATCTTCAATAGACTCTCTCCTCTTCTTCTTTTCTTCCTCTTCTTTCTTCTTCTCAACTCACGCACTCTTTCTGTTCTGCTCCTTCTCTCTTTCTTTCTCTTCTGCTCTCCTTTTCTCTCACGCTGTTCTCTCCTTCTTCTCTTCAACTCTTTTTCTTCTTGCCGGCTCACTCTTCTTCTATTTCTTCTTCTTCTCTTTTTGTGGATCGAAGGGCTTTCTGCTCTCCAGGCTTTTTCTTCGATCAGCCTCCATCTGAAGACGAAGGCTCCAATATATACCAAAAGCGGCTAGGGCGTGTGTCTTCCACATTTCCTACCCAATACTTGGCCCACGTGTCAGCAACTAGAGTCAGGTGGCGTCAACTCACTTGCTCAAAAGGGTTGACGCAGCCTTCAAGGACATTCTACAGCAAATCTCAAGTCTACTGCATTGACTCCATCAGCCTGCTACGTTGACGCATCGGTGATCCAGTGATCAAGTCTTCAACAGATAGACGTGCTGCGTCGACGCTCTCAGCATGCTGCGTTGACGCATTGGTGTTCCAGCATCTGAACTTAGATGGCTTCAGCCCTCTCACGTTTCGTGTGGAGTGCGTTGACGCATTGTGCAACTGCGTCCACCCTCTGGTCACCTTGTCGATCCATCAACCTGCTGCGTCGACGCCACTTGATGAAAGCGTTGACGCACCAGAGTAATCCAGTAAGCCATTGGCTCTTCCTTTGTAACTGCTGCGTCGACGCTGCTCTATTTTGGCATTGACGCAGTGAAACAACTCGTGAGGGTCTCTGCTTCGTGGAGTTAACATTGTGGATATCAGTGAAGGCTTCTTCAACTGATGCGTGGACGCTTTAAGCTCCCAGCGTCGACCCTATTCCTTTCTAGCAACAAGAATGAAATCAAGTGAAAGTATTATTGAATGAGAATTTAATTCATCACTGAATTGAACACATCATTCATATCTCATGGTTGTCATCATCAAAACCAGGGGCACAACAATCTCCCCCTTTTTGATGATGGCAACTATGAGGTGAATGTCATTAATGCCATTGCATCTAAACAACCATGGTTATTCATATCAAGCAAGGAGCTTTAGATTAACAGGAAATCTATTCATTGACTGAATCGAGCATTAATTTTGTCGTCCATTCAAGTTCAAGACTTTACATCATTGAACCAGACAAAAAGAAGAAAACATATAGTTAGTCAGCAGGATTGATGCAGATGCAATGAACTCTAGATGCAATGAACTCTAGTTTAGATTCCAGCTTGACTTCATAATTCTCCTCCCCCTTTGACATCATCAGGAAGGGGGGTAGATGTGGGAGAGCTATGGAAAGTAACGATTATATTTTCTGGCAGAAGAAGGTGTTTGTTGCTGACGAGAGGATTACCCTTGAGGTGGCTAATAAGACTACTGTCCTGAGGCAGATTGATCTCTGGCCAGTATATTCCTGATATCCTGAGAGATTTCGCCCAGCTGGTGACTTAGAGTGGTGCGTACACTGTCAATGGCAGAAGAGAGATCAGCTGTGACAGATTCCTTATTGTGAAACTTGTCTCCAAGTGACTGAATTACTGTAGTCACTTTGTCAATCTTTTCTAACACAACTTTGAGGCATTGGGGAAGTGCATTGACAGGACTCTTGATGGTTTCAACTGCTATTCTCACATCATAGCACAGATCAATAATCTTGGCAAAGGATGAAAAAGTTGTAGCTTGTTGGCTGTGCATCTCTTGCACCAAAGTGGCTAGTTTGTCAAGGAGAGATGATATGTGCTGCAAGACGGACCTTGTAGCTTGGTCAGATAGCATCTTGGAGAGTAAAAATTTCTGCCACTCGGATAAGACAGAAACTTCAAATTGTACAATCCGAGCTGTCAGTTTGTTGAGATGATAGTTTGTAAACTCCATTAATTTGTCCATCTTTGCATCCTGACGCTGCAGCATCATAGACATGTGAGCGAACATCTCTTCAACAGTGGCTGGTGGTGGACCTGCATCAGAAGTTGGAAAAGGTCTCCTATAAACACCAATGGTTCCAGTTATAAGGGGTTCCATTGTAGGTGTAGAACCACTGGGTTCCCCAGTTTCCAACTGAGGGCTAGATGATCTAGCAAATGTGTCCTCAACCTCTGGTCTTTCTTCTCTCACATCTGATGGAATCTGTATCTCTGTCCTGTTCACTTGACTTTCATCCATAGTGGCTGTTCTTGATGCCTGACCTGTTTCTGATGGAGCTGTTTTCTGACTGGGAAGAATTCTAAATGGCTTACCATCAATGACTTTAAATCCCATGAACTTCTGAATGTAAGTAAGGGTGTAAGCATTCCCTTGAGGAATGATTATTTTCTTCTCAGAACCAAAGTCGACACCCACTTTTCTAAAAATGGCAGTTAATGGAGCAGCAAAAGGAAGTGTTCTGGACTGTGTCAGACAAGACCCCATAGTTTGAATCACTACATCAGGCAGGGAAATCGATATTCTCTTCAGCATACAGTAAAGTAGAAACCTTTGCATCTCAGTCACCCTTTCTCTACCACTGCTCTGTGGTGTGATCATTGAAGTGCAAATGTGGTGGAGCAGTCTATTCAATGGAGGGAATTGATTGGCTTTGAGACTGGCTAGATAGGTTTCCCTGACATCAGAATGATCACTGGGTTTGTCAGTCAGGAGCGCAAAAGCATCGTGCTCATTGTACTCAAAATCATGCAGCTGAACTCCATTTTTGGGGATTTTCCAGGCTCGGGCAAACAACTTATTTGTTAGTTCGAAACAGACATTCTTGACAGATGATGTAAGTTTTGGAACTTGTGGTTCATATTTTAAATTTTTGTAGAACTCTCTGACCAGGGTAGGATAATAGGCCTTATGGTTTGTGACAAATGACCACCAGCCCTGATAGTCTGTAGCAACCCTAATAAATGAATAATTGAAATGAATTAAAACATATATATTACAGAAGTAATATATATAAAAGGAATAGGGTTAATTGGACGAAATAAAACAAATTAAAAATAACGCCTCTTATTAGGGCGTTAATTCAAAAAGAAACGCCTCTATCAAAGGCGTGACTAAAGAAAGGACGCCCACACGTGCGGTCGTCAACTCTCACGACCAAATGGGTAAGTAAAAGAAACGCCTCTATCTTGGGCGTGTTTTAAAACACGAAACGCCCTTTTTCAAGGCACTTTTTAAGAAACGCCCTTATGCAAGGCGTTAATTCAAGAATACACGCCCTGACCAAAGGCGTTAATTCCATTCGAGTTCCGTTCGACACGGGAGCTTATCCAGGGAAGGATTATGTTAATCCAGTAAGTATTTAATAGGGCAAGGACTCTATATTGGAAGCATTGCTTCTACTAGAACACTAACCTTAACAGGACGTCCAAAATCCTATAAATAGTCTTGATCGAGCAAACCCTAAACCTATTTGATTCAAGCCTCTGCCACGGTAAGTGAAGAACAGAACTGTTCTTCTTATTCCTTTCTTTCTGTTTGGAGTGTATGAAGAACTAACGTTCTTCATCTCCTTCTCTTCTTACAGGTTGAAGAGAGAGCACACGCTGTGAAGAACATAGGTAAGGTTCTTCTAAAACTTTTCCTAACTACGGTTATGTCCCCATCTTCCTCATCTTCTTTTCTTTTCCTTACAGATCGATTGTTGGGTGAAGTTCCTGAAGACAGAAGATCAATATCTTCATCATCCTCATCAAATACAATCACCTTCTCTTCTTACTACTACCAGCGGGATTCTTCGTCCCTTCGATTAAACCAAATCAACCATTAAAGGTAGGTTTTCTCAAGCTACTGTAGCCCAAATGAAATTAATGCAAGATATATATATATATAAGCATGTCATGCATATGATTATTATAGTTTTCGTGCGTTTTCTGAAATATTTTGAAAGAAACGCCCTTGATTAGGGCGCTAATTTAAAAGAAACGACCATACTAGTGGTCGTCAATTTAATATTTGACGCCCTCTACGCAGGCGTTAATTTCATAAGAATCGCATGTGATTAATAATTGATCCTGTTTAAAAATTACAATACATATGAAATATTGATTTTTAATATCTTGCATGACTCTGTGAATTCCTGTTAAATTTTACTGCCATGACATGTCTCCTGTCTCTCGAAATATTATTTATTAAAATATCGTAAATCCCTTGAAATTCACGACTTGGACAAAGTCGTTTTCCATATTCTAACGCCCCAGTACAAGGCGTGAATTTGAAAAGTAACGCCCCTTCCTAGGGCGTGTATCTGCTAAAATCCTGAAATTCACATATTCTGTAAAATGGAATTAGAAAGTAACGCCCCTTCCAAGGGCGCGTTTTTGATAAATTTCTGAGAATAATTATATCCTGTCGAATATGTAAATGATGAGACGCCTGCCCCTGCAGTCGTCAACTTTTAAGAAACGCCCCCAGGAAAGGCGTGTTTTTGATAAATTAATGAAATAATGGAAATTCTGCAAATTGGCAATATATGTAAACGCCCTTCAGTTAGGCGTTAATTACTTGAGACACGACTTGACCTAAGTCGTTATTTTACTGTAAACTGATTTTTCCTCTGATTTGCTAACCGATGGTTTATATATTATACATATATATATATATCGGCACTATTCTCCACTCCGTGAGTATAGTCCCACGTTTCATGTTGATTTATCGATCACACTCAACTCTCATTGACATACAAGCTCTCCATTGGACATTCCGTTCCTTTGGACTAGCAAGTTAGTCATAGAGACCTCCGTAAGACTCCTCGTAGCCTTGGATTCCCTCAAGGCCGACTGAGCTGGTTGTACCCTAAAAACCCATTACACAGTTTTTGCCATGTCAATCTAAAGAAACATGGTATACCGGCCCTTATGATTATACAAAGAGTATATCATAAGAAATTCTTAATGGGATGATGATATCATGCCATATCATGTCGTTCTTGTAAACCTCAATTCTATGATAAGAATGAGGGTATCTTGCTTGATCTAATGTTCATGTGGACCTCAATTCTATATAAAGAATGTCCATATTGATTTGTCATGGTACCTAAGTTAAGGGAACCATATTCTACCTAGTTTTATCGAACTCGTGATTATACCGTTATTATCGCCATTCTATGTCCTTTGTCATATTTTGGACTCTATTCTATCAAAGTTGTCATACGTATCTACAAGCTTGATTATTGAAATTCTATATTGGCTATATAAACAAGAGTGGATGTCAAAACACATGATAAATGCCTGCGCATATAGGGCCCGATCTGGTCCTGGGAGGAGCACCCGAAAGTACTTGTGCCCATGGGAGTTAAAATGATAAGGTATCTGGCATTATACCGAGTACTTGACTTGCTTGATTGGACATTCCACACACATCTTGTACTTGAATCGTACTTGACTTTACATGAAATGCGTGGCCCGAAAAAGGGTAATTTACTTGCTTGATACATGATAGCCAAAGTTCTTGACATGACTCGATAATGGTACTTGCTTGAATATCTTGAATAACTTGTATCTTGTTCATGAAAGTTCATCTTATTTCTTTGATATTACATTCTCTCTATCTTGTCGTTTCATGCGAGCATGCATAGCTTTATTGCATCCATGAAAATGTAATTACTTAAACCACTTGCTAGTACTTGAGATATAATTTCCTACTGAGCGTTCGCTCATTCCGTTTGTCCCTTTTTACTTTTCAGGTAAGTCCGACGACGATGGAAGTCAATCGGATGGGAATGGTCAAGAGTGAAAGTGATAGAGCTTCTACAAGTGTCGTCTAGTCTTTTCTATAGTTTCTTGAGTCAAATATGTATTCTTTTCCTTTTTATTAACAGAGTATTGGATTTGTAATAGTCTATCCATTATGAAATAAAGGATTGGGTTATCTTGCTATTTTGCGCATCTCTGTCTTTGTGTCGAATACACGACCACTCTGATTGACATGATTGATATAGACACGTCGCGCATCTCCGGGTATCTTCCGCGCTCGGGGCGTGACAGTCTTTGTGGTATCAGAGCCTAAGGTATTCAATTCCTAGGAAACCCAAGTCCAAGGATAGGTTTCAAAACCTTTAACCAAGTGAGAGTGGGTAGAACCAAGGGTTAAATGATCAATGAGTCCTTTATAAGATCATAGTGACATAATACTAACATAGCTATTGTAATTGTAGGATAATGGCTGCCGAACGTGCTCAATGGCGCAACATGCAGCGTACCCTTCAAGGGATGACCCAAGTGCTACAACAGGTAGCACAAGGTGGTGCTCCACGAGCTGGAAGCTTACACCAAGCATTCAAGAATATGAATCCCCCGAAGTTCATGGGATCGACCGATCCAGACGATGCCGAGCATTGGGTTCGGGAGATTGAACGTATATTCCGTGTCATGCAATGCACGGATCAGGACAAAGTCTTATTAGCTACTTTCCAGTTAGAAAAGGATGCTAGATGCTGGTGGGAGTCGATTGAAGCTACTATTGACCCAACTCAAGTTACATGGGGTGAATTCGTTGAATATTTCAACGCCAAATATTTCTCTGATAGGGTCCAGGAAAGGAAGGCCGCCGAATTTGCCGCATTAAAGCAAAGATCTTTATCGGTGGCTGATTATGAAGCACAGTTCTCTAGACTGTCTAGATATGCTAAGCATTTAATTGGCACGGAAAAGATGAAAGCCCGTAGATTTCTTAATGGGCTTAGGCCCCACTACATTACTCAACTGGCGCCTATGGATATTCAAGTTTATACTGAAATAGTGCGCCGAGCTCAGTTGCTTGAAGATGCCACGGAACTATCTGATAGGATCCGTGGGAAAGACAAAAAGGAGCAAGTCACAAGTTCGGGTTCTTTTAAACCCAACTTTAAGAAGAGGCCCAATAATGGAGGTTCTTCCTCTCAAGATCAGAAGTACAAGAAATCCAAGCCTTTCTCTATCACCACTACCCCTTCAAACGTAGTATGCAAGCATTGTGACAAGGCTGGTCACAAAACAGAAGAATGCTGGAGGAAATTAGGAGCATGTCTCCGTTGTGGGAGTCGTGAACATCGGATTCCCGATTGTCCATTAATGAATGACCAAGACGGTGAGGGTAAACGCCCAGTGACAAGGAACGCGCGTCTTCATGCAATCCAAGAGACCGAACCAGAAGAAGAAGGCGGATTGGTGGAAGGTACATTAAAAATTTGTTCCAAATATGCACATGTCTTATTTGATACGGGTGCATCGCATTCCATTATTTCCAAGAAGTTTGCTGACCCATTACCTCTAGAACCAGAATGGATGAAAATAGTGTTGTCTACTCCTCTCGGAAACGAGACGGATATCACGCATCATTACCAAAACTGTGAGGTGTTGGTTCGAGGAAAGAATTTTCCTATTGATCTTATCTGCTTAGATCTAAAAGAATATGATGTTATACTAGGAGCAGATTGGTTATCTAAGTACCAGGCAACGGTTGATTGCCGTAATAGCAAGATTGTTTTCAAAGAATTTCCAGAACTGACTTATACTAGTCCTAAGAGTCGAAGCAAATCCCCTCTTATTTCGGCTCTTCGAGCAAGCAAGCTCGTCAGGAAAGGATGTGTATCCTTCCTTGCTTTTGTCACTAATAAAGAAGCTAAGGAAACCAAGATAGAAGACGTTCAAGTAGTACGAGAATTCCCAGACGTATTTCCGGAAGAATTGCCGGGATTACCCCCGCAAAGAGATGTGGCCTTTACCATCGACTTAGTCCCTGGTGCTGGTCCGGTTTCAAAGGCACCATATAGAATGTCCCCTGCTGAACTCAAGGAGTTGAAGGAGCAGTTGATGGAACTAATCCGAAAAGGGTTTATTAGACCAAGTACTTCCCCGTGGGGAGCACCAGTCTTATTTGTAAAGAAGAAGGATGGATCCATGAGATTGTGTATTGACTATCGACAGTTGAATCATCTTACTATCAAGAACAAGTATCCACTGCCGAGAATCGATGAATTGTTTGATCAGATTTCAGGATCCAAATATTTCTCCAAGATTGATCTCCGGTCGGGATATCATCAATTAAGGATCAAGGATGATGACATTCACAAGACCGCATTCAGAAGCAGGTATGGCCATTACGAATTTGTTGTTATGCCTTTTGGACTAACAAATGCCCCTGCTGCCTTTATGCAGTTAATGAATAGCATATTCAGGCCTTACTTGGATCAATTCATAGTAGTCTTCATCGATGATATATTGATATATTCTAAGACTAAGGAAGAACATGAAGAGCATTTGAGGATTGCATTGCAAGTCTTGAGGACAAATCAATTATATGCTAAACTCAGCAAATGCGAGTTCTGGCTTGAAGAAGTGGCTTTTCTCGGACATGTCATATCCAAGGACGGTTTATCTGTGGATCCGTCAAAAGTTGAAGCTGTGAGAGACTGGGAGAGACCCACTAACGCAAGCGAGATCAGAAGTTTCTTAGGTCTTGCAGGCTATTATCGGCGATTTATCAAAGATTTCTCTAAGATCGCCGTACCACTTACAAGATTAACTCGTAAGGAGATCCGATATGAATGGAGTGAGGAATGTGAAAGCAGTTTCCAAACTCTCAAGGATCATCTCACCACAGCTCCGGTCTTAGCCCTACCAATTGAAGGAGAGAAATTCGAGGTCTACACTGATGCTTCTGGCATTGGCCTCGGATGTGTTCTAATGCAACATGGGAAGGTCATAGCATACTCTTCTCGTCAACTGAAGAAGCATGAGGAGAATTACCCCGTCCATGACTTGGAATTGGCCGCGGTAGTATTTGCCCTAAAGATATGGAGACACTATCTCTATGGGGTACAGTTTACTGTATACTCCGATCACAAAAGTCTCAAATATCTATTTTCACAAAAGGAGCTGAACATGAGACAAAGACGTTGGCTAGAATATCTCAAGGACTTCGACTTCAGTATACAATACCATCCCGGAAAGGGTAATTATGTGGCTGATGCCCTTAGTCGAAAGCCGAGAGCAAGATAGCCAATTGTATGATACAAGAATGGAGGTTACTTGAACAATTCTCCGAGCTCAATATAAGCTTGGACACGGAATCCAAATTTGTCACACTATCTCATGTAAGCATACAGTCAGATTTGTTATCTGAGATACAAACACTTCAGGATGATGATCCTATGTTAGTAGAAATCAAAGGCAGATTAGAAGGACAATCTGATTTTCAACTAACTTCTGATGGAAGATTATCGTTCAAAGATAGAACTTGTATACCCGATTGTCCGGAATTAAAGAAGAAGATCTTAGATGAAGCTCACCGATCAAGATACACTATTCATCCTGGATCAACTAAAATGTACCAAGATGTAAAGAGGAACTTTTGGTGGCCCAATATGAAAAGAGAAATAGCGGACTATGTATCACGCTGTCTCACATGCCAACAGGTCAAGGCGGAACATCAAAAGCCTGCGGGAAAACTACATCCTCTAGATATTCCTAAGTGGAAATGGGAGGATATTGGTATGGACTTCATCATGGGTTTGTCTAAATCTAAAGGAGGACATGATGGAATCTGGGTTATCATTGATCGATTGACTAAATCGGCACATTTCTTGCCAATCAAAAGCCGATGGTCGATTGATGTGCTAGCTGCACTATACATTAAAGAAATAGTCAGGATACATGGAATTCCTGTCTCAATCGTGTCTGATAGAGATCCCCGTTTTACTTCTCATTTTTGGAAGGGATTACAACATTCGTTGGGGACAAGGCTCAACTTTAGTACTGCTTTTCACCCACAAACGGATGGTCAGACCGAGCGAACTAATCAAGTTGTTGAAGATATGCTGAGAGCATGCATTATTGACTTTGGAGGAAGCTGGCATGACCACTTACCTTTAGTTGAATTTGCATATAATAATAGCTACCAAGCTAGTATCCAAATGGCACCTTTCGAAGCCTTATACGGAAGGAGTTGCCGATCTCCCATATGTTGGAACGAAGTTGGAGAAAAACAACTATTAGGTCCAGACATGGTAAGGGATACAACCGAGAAGATACAAGTAATCAGAGAAAGATTACAAGTTGCTCAGACAAGGCAAAAGGCTTATGCTGATACCAGGAGAAGAGATCTTGAATTCCAGGTTGGAGATCATGTATTTCTTAAAATATCCCCTGGACGTGGCATACGAAGATTTGGTGTTAAGGGCAAGCTTACGCCAAGATTCATCGGACCATTTGAGGTACTCGAAAGAGTTGGCGAGGTTGCTTATCGCATCGCGTTGCCTCCTCAGTTGTCCGAGGTACACAATGTATTTCACATATCTATGTTGAAGAAGTATGTGCACGATCCGTCACATATTATTGAGCATGGAGATCTGGTGATCCAGAAAGATCTCACATATGAACAAAGGCCTTTAAAGATATTAGATCGAGAAATACGAGCTCTAAGGAATAAGGTTATTCCCATGATCAAGGTGCAATGGAATAAGAATCCTGAACGCGAAGCGACATGGGAGACCGAGGAATCTATGAAGAAACGATTTCCCGAGTTATTCTAAGAGGTATATGTCCTACACTCTCCGCGTGTATAATTATATATATATTGAATTTGGGGACCAAATTCTTTTAAGTGGGGGAGGGTGTAGCAACCCTAATAAATGAATAATTGAAATGAATTAAAACATATATATTACAGAAGTAATATATATAAAAGGAATAGGGTTAATTGGACGAAATAAAACAAATTAAAAATAACGCCTCTTATTAGGGCGTTAATTCAAAAAGAAACGCCTCTATCAAAGGCGTGACTAAAGAAAGGACGCCCACACGTGCGGTCGTCAACTCTCACGACCAAATGGGTAAGTAAAAGAAACGCCTCTATCTTGGGCGTGTTTTAAAACACGAAACGCCCTTTTTCAAGGCGCTTTTTAAGAAACGCCCTTATGCAAGGCGTTAATTCAAGAATACACGCCCTGACCAAAGGCGTTAATTCTATTCGAGTTCCGTTCGACACGGGAGCTTATCCAGGGAAGGATTATGTTAATCCAGTAAGTATTTAATAGGGCAAGGACTCTATATTGGAAGCATTGCTTCTACTAGAACACTAACCTTAACAGGACGTCCAAAATCCTATAAATAGTCTTGATCGAGCAAACCCTAAACCTATTTGATTCAAGCCTCTGCCACGGTAAGTGAAGAACAGAACTGTTCTTCTTATTCCTTTCTTTCTGTTTGGAGTGTATGAAGAACTAACGTTCTTCATCTCCTTCTCTTCTTACAGGTTGAAGAGAGAGCACACGCTGTGAAGAACATAGGTAAGGTTCTTCTAAAACTTTTCCTAACTACGGTTATGTCCCCATCTTCCTCATCTTCTTTTCTTTTCCTTACAGATCGATTGTTGGGTGAAGTTCCTGAAGACAGAAGATCAATATCTTCATCATCCTCATCAAATACAATCACCTTCTCTTCTTACTACTACCAGCGGGATTCTTCGTCCCTTCGATTAAACCAAATCAACCATTAAAGGTAGGTTTTCTCAAGCTACTGTAGCCCAAATGAAATTAATGCAAGATATATATATATATAAGCATGTCATGCATATGATTATTATAGTTTTCGTGCGTTTTCTGAAATATTTTGAAAGAAACGCCCTTGATTAGGGCGCTAATTTAAAAGAAACGACCATACTAGTGGTCGTCAATTTAATATTTGACGCCCTCTACGCAGGCGTTAATTTCATAAGAATCGCATGTGGTTAATAATCGATCCTGTTTAAAAATTACAATACATATGAAATATTGATTTTTAATATCTTGCATGACTCTGTGAATTCCTGTTAAATTTTACTGCCATGACATGTCTCCTGTCTCTCGAAATATTATTTATTAAAATATCGTAAATCCCTTGAAATTCACGACTTGGACAAAGTCGTTTTCCATATTCTAACGCCCCAGTACAAGGCGTGAATTTGAAAAGTAACGCCCCTTCCTAGGGCGTGTATCTGCTAAAATCCTGAAATTCACATATTCTGTAAAATGGAATTAGAAAGTAACGCCCCTTCCAAGGGCGCGTTTTTGATAAATTTCTGAGAATAATTATATCCTGTCGAATATGTAAATGATGAGACGCCTGCCCCTGCAGTCGTCAACTTTTAAGAAACGCCCCCAGGAAAGGCGTGTTTTTGATAAATTAATGAAATAATGGAAATTCTGCAAATTGGCAATATATGTAAACGCCCTTAGTTAGGCGTTAATTACTTGAGACACGACTTGACCTAAGTCGTTATTTTACTGTAAACTGATTTTTCCTCTGATTTGCTAACCGATGGTTTATATATTATACATATATATATATATCGGCACTATTCTCCACTCCGTGAGTATAGTCCCACGTTTCATGTTGATTTATCGATCACACTCAACTCTCATTGACATACAAGCTCTCCATTGGACATTCCGTTCCTTTGGACTAGCAAGTTAGTCATAGAGACCTCCGTAAGACTCCTCGTAGCCTTGGATTCCCTCAAGGCCGACTGAGCTGGTTGTACCCTAAAAACCCATTACACAGTTTTTGCCATGTCAATCTAAAGAAACATGGTATACCGGCCCTTATGATTATACAAAGAGTATATCATAAGAAATTCTTAATGGGATGATGATATCATGCCATATCGTGTCATTCTTGTAAACCCCAATTCTATGATAAGAATGAGGGTATCTTGCTTGATCTAATGTTCATGTGGACCTCAATTCTATATAAAGAATGTCCATATTGATTTGTCATGGTACCTAAGTTAAGGGAACCATATTCTACCTAGTTTTATCGAACTCGTGATTATACCGTTATTATCGCCATTCTATGTCCTTTGTCATATTTTGGACTCTATTCTATCAAAGTTGTCATACGTATCTACAAGCTTGATTATTGAAATTCTATATTGGCTATATAAACAAGAGTGGATGTCAAAACACATGATAAATGCCTGCGCATATAGGGCCCGATCTGGTCCTGGGAGGAGCACCCGAAAGTACTTGTGCCCATGGGAGTTAAAATGATAAGGTATCTGGCATTATACCGAGTACTTGACTTGCTTGATTGGACATTCCACACACATCTTGTACTTGAATCGTACTTGACTTTACATGAAATGCGTGGCCCGAAAAAGGGTAATTTACTTGCTTGATACATGATAGCCAAAGTTCTTGACATGACTCGATAATGGTACTTGCTTGAATATCTTGAATAACTTGTATCTTGTTCATGAAAGTTCATCTTATTTCTTTGATATTACGTTCTCTCTATCTTGTCGTTTCATGCGAGCATGCATAGCTTTATTGCATCCATGAAAATGTAATTACTTAAACCACTTGCTAGTACTTGAGATATAATTTCCTACTGAGCGTTCGCTCATCCCGTTTGTCCCTTTTTACTTTTCAGGTAAGTCCGACGACGATGGAAGTCAATCGGATGGGAATGGTCAAGAGTGAAAGTGATAGAGCTTCTACAAGTGTCGTCTAGTCTTTTCCATAGTTTTCTTGAGTCAACTATGTATTCTTTTCCTTTTTATTTAACAGAGTATTGGATTTGTAATAGTCTATCCATTATGAAATAAAGGATTGGGTTATCTTGCTATTTTGCGCATCTCTGTCTTTGTGTCGAATACACGACCACTCTGATTGACATGATTGATATAGACACGTCGCGCATCTCCGGGTATCTTCCGCGCTCGGGGCGTGACATAGTCTAAGGTCGGAAATAGTTCCAGAAAAACTGCAAGCATCTCATGGTCGGTAGCATCAACATACCGGGAGATGAGAACTTTCAGAGGTTCTTCTGCTGTGACTGGAAGAGATCTGTCCGCACCTTTTTGACCGGTTGCAGACCCTGAAGATGAACCCTTCTTTTCTTTCCTGACATCAGATGCCTTCCGCTTTTTGGTTGGCGGACTAGGATTGCGGGGACGCGTCTCCTTCCTCTTCCCTTTATCGTGATCAGCTATGGAGCTGGGCTCCATTATGCCTTCGACTGATGCTGAACGTCTGGGAGGTTCCTCTGCCCTCTTCTTCCCCTTTGTAGTGGATGTCGGAGGAGCCATTGCAGCGAGGTGAATGGAACAGGGAAAAGGCTATGAGGGTTTTGGAGAACACGAAAGGTGGAACGACCAAGGGTTTTTGAAAGGAGTGGAGACGAGCAGTGGTCAAGCTACGCTTTTAAAGAAGCTACGAAGACCCTTTTTGTGAACGGTTCAGCCGTTTCAAGTCGGTGAACCGGATTGTGAGGAAGGTTGTATTAGAAGTAGTGCGTGGACGCCAAGGGACATTGCGTCTACGCAGTGAGGCAGATATGAACAGAAGAAACAAGATAAGTAGCCAAAAGGACATCCGTTCAAGGAATTTTCTTAAGATACTAAGATAATGAGTTGACATACTTATATTCATGAATTTAAGAGTTGCAGATCAAGTTCCCATGAAAGAGATGTATGTAAATAGGCTCCAATTCATTTAATGATAAAGAGAGGAAATAATCTTAAAACATCAAATTAAAAACTATGAACCACTAAAGCCACCTGTCTGGAGAAAAAGTGGAACTCTTTTCACACTAGAACCATTTTCATATCTGTCCCTTATATCTGTCAATTTTAAGAAGCCTTTCAGAGAGAGAGAAATTTAACTGGCATTGATGATAGACTCAGTTGAATAAGGAGCTTCAGATCAAACATACTAACAAGTTTTGATTATTTTCACATTTTCAGCATTTTCAACTTATTTTTACGTTTTCATTTGCAGTCAAGTATAGCTAGCCTTTTGACACGAGTACACATGTTTATCAGACACCCGAGTCCCCGGTTACTCAGCATAGCAAACTATTCTGCATATACGAACCAGAGTTGGCAACTGACGTCATGACATGCCTATCAGCACTTCATAGGTGCATGAAGGTAGTTTCTCAGTTAATAGTTACCATTGCTCTGGAATAATCTATTTTTCACTTGAAGACAGAGATAGTAGAGCACCTCATGACTTGCTCTTCAGCACTTCTTTGGTGCATAGGGCTAGTTTCTCAGTGAAAAACTACCATTACTCTGCATTTTATTACATGTGTAATATATTGCATCTTCAGCGTTTATAAACAATTTCTGAGTTCATTATCAATACAAATATTAAATTCCTCTGCACACATTGGTTTCTTTACTTTTGAGCAATAAGGATCGAGAGATGATAAGGTCCTGGTTTTATTAAAATGTTCAGCTTTTGTTCCATACATAGTGCATTATTGGGTTCAAAAGTTCTTAAATTCAAATATCATAAGAATTATAGATCTCCTATCATTAGCATATCATAGAGCTATTCAGAACATATCTCATACTCAACAAGAATTATCACTTTAACTCCCCCTGAATTTAAGACATCATCTACATATCTCAGTGCTCTAGAGTTCTTCCCTCATACTAAGATGTCAAGGAGGCTTTATTGTGGGATAAGAATGGAAGGGACGGAATTGATGGACAAAACAAGTTGATGTGAGATAGAGAAGTTTCCAAAAGAAAGATATAACAGAGAGATTTTACCATGGCATAGCTGTTTTGACTCAGTTCTAGCTCACAAACCAATCCAGTTTCCAAATTATATTCCTCAGTGCGTTAACTCAACCTCAGTACTGCGTCAACTCATCCAACTAGACAGCACAAACATTTGCTCAAATTCAGAAACCAATTGTCCACAGCATTAACTCAGTTTCATCATTGCGTCAACTCACTCAACCAGAGGCACTTCACATCAGGTTCTCAAGGAATAAGCTGTCTGGTGCGTTAACTCTATTTCCACACTGCGTTAACTCACTTATCCAACCAGCAGTAATAACTCTGTACTTTATTCATCATTTTGTCACCGAGAAATTAATCTTAAGCTAACTCCCCCTCAGACCATGTATGAAAGAAATTATAACAGCCAATAAAATGAGTATCAAGCTGAAACTGTATTCATGATGAGATGATTGAAGGAAAGAAAGACACAACAAGCAAAGATGACTAAGCTCCCCCTGAGAACATGCAATGTTTGCCATGAAAACTAAACATATGAATTTATGATTTATGCACATTCAAAATGAGGAAAAATTTAGAAACATCAATTCAGACAATGCAGATGAAGAGTGAATAAGAAAAAAAACATTTAACATGCTATGCAATAACACTAAAACCAGGAAGTGCAAGAAATTTACCTGAAAAGTTCGGGAAGGGGTTTTTCTTCTTGAGTGCCTTGGTTCATTACCCCTCTTTATTCTTCAGCTTCCAAGGCACACCTGCAGGTTAGCAAGCTATCTTGCATAAATAGGCACCCAAGAAATCTTGGGTCCTGAATTAGTAGTGACATTCCTAGCAGATTTTCTAAATAATCTCCTAGCAGCATGGTCATCAGATTTCATCAGGTAGCAATTATTCATTGAATGACCAATTGTACCACAATAATGGCAAGATGTAGCAGGTTTCAGATTGGATTTATGCACATTCTTATTAACATGATTTTTATGTGCATATGTATGAAAATTTCTGTTTACAGAATTAAAGTTCTGTTTACCAAAACCAGCATTGCTTTGGTATCCTACCAGCCAACAGGTTGCAGCCCTGTGACCCGGCTTTCCACAATTAAAATAATGAGAGGAATTTATTCTCTTAAAATTCTCATGAACAGCATGTCTATTTGCAGGGATTTTAGCATGTTTAAAATTCTCTTTTCTACCCTGAGCATGCCAACAGTCCTTGACTGTGTGGCCATGCTTTCCACAGTGAGATCATTTGAGAGAATTTCTTTCAAAAGTACCTGACCAGCATTCAGAGGTCTTATGACCAATTTTGTTGCAGCTAAAACAGATGATGTGCTGGTTCATTGAAATAGACTTGTTTCTATTAAAAACATGTTGGTTTGCAAGGAATTTAGCATGACATGAATAGAAGGTTTTCTTACCACTAGCAAACCAGCACTGAGCAATTGAGTGTCCTAATTTGTCACAATTAGAACATGTGACACTCCTTTTCTGAGATGAAAGTTTTTTAACATGATATTTCCTAGCACTCAGATCATCCTTTTCCATCAATCTACATTCATGCATCAAATGACGAGGTTTATAACAGTAATGGCATGAGGTTTTCTTTTTAGATACATGTGAGTTTGTGTGAAGACTGTGATCAGCATGCACTGATGGACCCTTTTTATTCACTTTCTGTTTTCCAATCATTTTCTGATTTTTATCCAGTTTTTCTATTTTCTTAGCCTTATACTGAGGTGGAGATGATGAAGTAGAAGGTTTTTCCTGTTCAGAAGATTTAACAAATACGGTTTTCAAATTGGATCCATCGACCTTCCTCATGACTAGACTGTAGCCCAGTCCCTCTTTCTTAAAATTAGAGCTAGAAACAGAAGATGTCTGAATTTTGTTTTCAATGTTCTTTTTATTTATAGGGTTATAGCCTAACCCCTCCTTCTGGAAGCTGACCTTTGTTCCCAGCAATTTGTTCAGATTATCCTGCCCATTAACAAATTTAGACAGGGAACTCTTCAAATCTAGAATTTCATTTTCTAAAGAGGTGATTTGTAACTCATAGCTGGCAATTTCTTGCTCACTGCAATTCACACATTCAGTTAACACCTTGTTAGCAGTTTTGTAATTTTCAATTTCTTGTTCCAGATTGCTCAATTTTTCAGGAACTTCAACACTAACTGTTTTTCCTTTTTCTAAGGTTAGAAGTCTCTCTGACATAGTGGAGTTCAGCATTTTTAACTTCTCATTTTCTTCCTTAAGTTTGTCATTCTGAACCAATTCATTTATTAGATGTTGATCTTCTGAATTGACTTCTTGCTTTCCTCTATTTTCAAATTCCTTAAAGTCTTTTTGCTGTTTTTCAAGATCTTTCTGTAATTCCACGTTTACAGATTTTAGCTTGCTTAGTTCTGAGCTAACACATTCAAATTCCTTCATCAATTTTTCATACTGATTTTTATGCGTGTGAATATCAGATATGCAGGCATTATGAAATTGCTTCATCTTAGAACAATTTTTACATGGAGAACTTGAACTAACTAACCCAGTACCCTTCTTCAATTTTTTATACTTTTTCCTTAACAGTTCATGAGATTCAAGCAGCTCAGAATATGCATTTTCTGAATCATCTAAATCATAGTTTTCAAAGGGATTTACCTGATCATCATTGTCCTCTTCATCACTTTGATTGTTGCTGTGATCAGTCCCATTGGCCATCATGCAGGCGTCCTCCTTTGACTGGAAGGCTATCTTCAGTTTGTCCAAGATTTCGGTGGCTGACCTGCAATGATAAAAACACGAGTGTAAGGCCTTGTCAGTGGCAGCCTTCATAATTTCCATAGCCTTCATGTTTTGATCACACATGTATCTATCACTGTCAGTCCATTTGGACGTTTTCTTTGGCAGTATGTGTGGACCATGCGAAATCAACTTCCATAGATCCGGATCAAGTTGCTTAACATAGATACGCAGACCTCTAAGCCACAACTTAAATCTAGAACCACTAAATATCGGTGGATGCTTCATTGAATCAATTCAGGAGTAAAACCAAGCAATAAGACCCGATCAGAAATGCACCTATTAGACCCGCAGGATCCCCTACAGATCGTTGAATCTTGAGAATTAGGGAACCGCTCTGATACCAATTGTTAGGATCGGTGTGGAGGATTCAGAGGGGGGGTGAATGAATCCCACCCTTAAAAACTTTTTAGCTCAATAATAAAACTAGAACTCTAACAAAGCAAGACACCCAATCTGAAGAACATGTAGAATATCCTTTTAAACCAAAGATCAAATACGTAACCTGCGCCCAAATAAATAACTAGCAGAAGCAGCACAGATATAAACGAGAATGCAATGTAACCTGTGAAGTAGATAGGAGATATGGAGCAACCAACCACTGTACAGAGATTTTTAGGTGGTTCGGTCCACGGACCTACATCCACCCCACACTCAAACCGAGTGTGGCTTCACTAACAGCTGGGCAACACAGCTTGCCAACAGACGCTGATACACAGCCTACCTAGGGGAACAACCTCCCCTCTTCCTCCTACACGGAGGGAACCTCTAGCAACCCACGATAACTAGAAACCAGAGACTTACGTCTCTCTTCCTCTATACCAAGAGGGAACCCCACTAGTAGCAGCCCCGCTACCAGTGAACTAGCCAGTAGCACTCTGCTACCAGCAATCCACCAGAGGCCTAGCCTCTCTTCCTCCTAGCCCGGAGGGAACCCACAAGCAGCCCCCCTGCTGCTTGCAAACCAGAGATCAGATCTCCCTTCTCCTGTCCCACCAGGAGGAACCCGACCTCAGTCCAGATCGGAAGAACAATAGCAATAGGAGTATATAAAAAATAAGAAACATGAAAAGCACAGCAACGAAAGCTGGAAATGAACCACAATAGTCGTTCTGGATTTGATCCATGAACAGACTGAACAGATCTTCAATAGACTCTCTCCTCTTCTTCTTTTCTTCCTCTTCTTTCTTCTTCTCAGCTCACGCACTCTTTCTGTTCTGCTCCTTCTCTCTTTCTTTCTCTTCTGCTCTCCTTTTCTCTCACGATGTTCTCTCCTTCTTCTCTTCAACTCTTTTTCTTCTTGCCGGCTCACTCTTCTTCTATTTCTTCTTCTTCTCTTTTTGTGGATCGAAGGGCTTTCTGCTCTCCAGGCTTTTTCTTCGATCAGCCTCCATCTGAAGACGAAGGCTCCAATATATACCAGCAGCGGCTAGGGCGTGTGTCTTCCACATTTCCTGCCCAATACTTGGCCCACGTGTCAGCAACTAGAGTCAGGTGGCGTCAACTCACTTGCTCCAAAGGGTTGACGCAGCCTTCAAGGACATTCTACAGCAAATCTCAAGTCTGCTGCGTTGACTCCATCAGCCTGCTGCGTTGACGCATCGGTGATCCAGTGATCAAGTCTTCAACAGATAGACGTGCTGCGTCGACGCTCTCAGCATGCTGCGTTGACGCATTGGTGTTCCAGCATTTGAACTTAGATGGCTTCAGCCCTCTCACGTTTCGTGTGGAGTGCGTTGACGCATTGTGCAACTGCGTCCACCCTCTGGTCACCTTGTCGATCCATCAACCTGCTGCGTCGACGCCACTTGATGAAAGCGTTGACGCACCAGAGTAATCCAGTAAGCCATTGGCTCTTCCTTTGTAACTGCTGCGTCGACGCTGCTCTATTTTGGCGTTGACGCAGTGAAACAACTCGTGAGGGTCTCTGCTTCATGGAGTTAACATTGTGGATATCAGTGAAGGCTTCTTCAACTGATGCGTGGACGCTTTAAGCTCCCAGCGTCGACCCTGTTCCTTTCTAGCAACAAGAATGAAATCAAGTGAAAGTATTATTGAATGAGAATTTAATTCATCACTGAATTGAACACATCATTCATATCTCATGGTTGTCATCATCAAAACCAGGGGCACAACCGGCTAAAGAGGTGGCCCCTAATCCAGCAATCAGAGACATAGAAGTGGCGGCAGCAGTCACGCCAGAAGGGAGCATTGAAGGCAGGGCATCTGCCCCTTGCAGAGCCTATTTCAGAAGATGAAGTTGAGTAGGGTCTAACTGGGCCATCATATGGAGAACTTGACCGACCGAGTTGTGAGTGGACGAATCAGAGAGAGAGGGTTGGGCACCCTCAACAACAGCGGTCGGGAGAGGAGGGGCAGTCCCCTCTCCCCCTTGCACATGAGCGACCCTAGGCGGGTCTTCCAGAAGTCCCAGAGGGAGAGAATCCTCATGGGAATGGGAGAAGTTGTAAGACGACATGGCCGGAGGTGAATTGAACAGGGGATTGAAGTAAGAGATGAAATGAGAGTTGCCCATAGGAGACGATCCTATGGGGGAGAGACAACTAAACATGCACTGATCACTATAAGGAATAAGACACGAACAACCCTAACTAAGATATAAACAAACAATTCAAAGAAACAGCATACTATGGAGGGGAGAGAGAAGAGAAGAATCAACTAATGAAGCAACCAAATTTTTAAATGATGTGCGGAAATTTTTATAAGTTCCTCTCTAGGACCCTGGTGGATTAATTAAAGTATGAATTCACTCAACCACAAGGTACCTAACCAGGGTAGGAAATGGGGAACTGGCCGACTCTAAGAGACTCTCTCTCTCACTGATGCAGACCCTAGACTGGGGTGGGTACGGTACAACTTGCCCGGCATCCGTGTGGGAATCCACGGCTTACGGAGACTTACGGAGGCCCTCGATAAGGTCACCTAGTCGGCTCCGAGGAATATGGAGACGAGAGGAAACCCTACCTCGGTAGGAATGCAACTACTAATGAAGAGCGGTGTATGATCCTATGTGCACCGGAGTGTATGCAAGAGTCTAGCCTAGAAACTAGCAATCAATGATCAAGCAAATATGACAAATATGACTAATAATCATGCAAATGGAAAGAAACAATCAAGGGAGACCAATAATCAGCACCAAAATATCATGAAGAATGTGAAATGATAATCAAAATGGAGGCTCGGGTGCACTATAGAACAAATAGGTGGTCTGTAGAAGACCGCTCAGAGATGGGGGACAGTCCTGGGTGTACCGCTCAATGGCAGGGAGTAATGACAGAACTGACAAAAAACATAGAATGCTGAAATGAACTAAGTGGCAGAGAACAGAGGCGTACCTGGATGGACGGCCTCTCGACAGACCGTGCAGAATATGGAACGGTCCTGAAAAGATCGCTGAATATCAATGCAAACAACCAGTGTGAGGGTAGAAACGTACCTGAGCCAGTAGAAATAAACGGTCGATAATAGGCCGCGGAACGAGTCAGACGGCCTCCTGGGGGCCGCTGAATGCAACGAGCTGACACCACTGGGATGAGCACAGCACGACCAACCCACGGCCGTTCAGATAGGTGAACTGCTCTTGTGGAACCGCGTAAGCTTCAGAGGACAGGAACAACAGATGGACCGAAGGGTGACCTGAAACACTCAACGAAGAGAACTAACCAAACACACAAACGGGTCAGCAAAACACTAGCACGATGGGCACTAGGGGTCCCACCGTGATCACCAAAAAAGAGGGTGTTGACATGCTTTTCCTTGCTCCCTTTTTGTATCCTTCCAACCCCTCTACCATATCAATATGATAAATGAATTGGATGCGAAGTAGAGGGAGATAGAGGGAAGTGAGTGTGTGATCGCCACCAAGGTGCCACGTGTAATAAATACACCGTACCTTGGAAAATAAGGAGAGCACTCACCTAATATTCAGCGCTGGCAGGTGTAGACGGTCCTGGAGGATCCGCTCAGTGGAGTGGACGGTCACGCGACAGACCGCTCAAAACGCCGAAGTATGAAGCGGGACGAAGGTAGATCTGGGAATAGAACGGCTCGAGGACAGCCGCTTGAAGAACTGAACGGCTGGTGATAGACCGCCCTGATATCCTAACGGACGGGATGAGGCCATGCAGAAATGCCAGACTCTAAACTCGTGGGATCAGACCCTCCACCCCTTCCGATCGGCCAGAGGAAATGGGCCTCGTGGTAATATGCTGCCGACCTACAAAACACAATGAAGACCATAAAAGAGAACCCAAATCAGAACTATGAAGTGTAGTAACTAGAAAAGAACATAAAACTGAACGAACTAACATGGACTGGGGGACACCTGGGAGGTTTTTAAATCCCTAGGGGCGTGGAAAATAATAGGAATGGGTGTGTGTAATGGAATGCAAGAGTGAAAACGTGGGAAAGAGTAGAGACAATGATTCATGCAATGAAGAAAAGTGATGACGGGACTATCAAGCGACAACACAAAACACAAATACTACTTGAACCGGAGGCCTGAGCGGACGTAGAAGGCCTCCCTCCCTGACTGTAGGTCACTCTAGAATTCGATAGGGATTCTCCGTGACCTTCAAATCTCCCCCCCTTTTCAAAGCTTGGCCTTAGGGTCTATTTACAGAGCCTCAAAAAGGCAGCCCCAAAATTAGGATTTCTATTGAAAATTAGGTCGAGATATTAACATAAAATCCGTAGATAAATGGAATATCTTCCAACCAATTCAAACGGCACCACTTTTGGTGGAGTATCCGCGGAGAAATGGGTAGAACAACTTGAGGATAAAACCACGGATGGAGAGAGAAAAACCCTTAAATCCTTCAGAGATCGGACCATTGCGTGGTCTTGCGATAGACCGCCTAGACCATTGAGCGGCCTATTATCAGACCATCCAATGCTGTCAGTGGAAATTAAGTAAATAAGTAATATTATCCAAATATCCATCGAACTGACCGACCATTTCGCCATTGGACTCTCATGGATTGGACGGTCTACTTCAGACCACTCAATTCAAGGGATGGTCCAACACAAACCGTGCATAGCCTGTCGGTGATAAATCCAAAAAGATTAGATAAATAGATAATTATCTTGAAAACAAACGACACGAGACTCTGGGAACTGGACGGCCATATTCATACCGTTCAATCACATTGGACGGCTACAAATGGACCGTTTGAAAGCTTGTCGGTGGAAATTCAGAATATCCAATAAATAGACAAACAGTTCAATTCCAACCGCTCACTGTATTGAACGGCCAAGCGATAGACCGCGCAAAGGCTGGACGCTTGAAATTTGATAAAATGTGATAAATCAAGCAAAATCAAGGCCCATTAAGCCCTGAATTGAAGCAGACCGAGTCAAGGAGGGAGGTACCCATAAAATAGGCCCAAGGTCATGCCTGGAAATGGCCCAATGAGCAATGGACTACTCGAGACATCAACAAATGATAGTAAGAGAAATGACTCAACTTATCGGCAAAAAACGGGTGTCAACAGTCACATCTTTCATCAAACTCTCTAAAGCTCTTGATTATACTTATGATCTTAAGATAGATCTTGAATTGCTAAATATTCAGGTGAACATACTCAAACAAGATCAGCAAGGGCTTACTCAGAAAATTGATATAGTTCAGACTCAAGTGGAGAACTTAGTTGACAGATTCACAAATGTTGTTATTGAACAGGCCACTAGCTCTTCCACTTTTATGGCAAGTATACACAACCTGCAGACCTCACAATTAGACAATCTGGGAAGCATGATGTAAAACTGGTTTGTGGATATAACAACTACTGTCAAAGAGCTTCATGTTTTAGTCAAGCAAAATGACCAAAAAGTGATGGCCAAGTTTACAACCCTAGGAACTAAAGTTGAAAGAATTCCAAATCCAAGGGTAGTACCTTTGAGAGGCAGTTCTAGCAGCACACCTTCCAGAGGAAGGGGAAGCTCCAGAGGTACTAGCTATGGTCGCACAAGTTCTGCTGATGTCTAAGAGTCCTCCAATTTTTTTTGATAATGACAAAGGGGGAGAATAAATTGTTGGTCATGTATGACAGTTCTAGTCTGGAGGGACATATATTAATGCTGAGTAGATAATGACTAATGCTGATATTGTTCTGATGTTTGGATAGATGCTGATGATATGTTTCTGATGCTGACTGATTTTGATATGTTTCTGATGTCTCTTTTGAGAAAAACATTCTGAATGAGAATTTCTTGTAATGAGATCTTACTCAAACATCAGTTGTCTTTTTTTACTGTACACAGAAATGTAATTACTGCATATTGCATATTTGTGCAAAATGAATACTTGTGTTGAATGTGAAATGCATACTTGTGTTGAATATTACTTGCTATGCATACTTATGTTGGATGTTACTCTTGCTATGCATCCCAGTGAATAAATTCTATGAATGATTAACAACTTGTGAATGCTTGGAAATTGAAAGTGTATGAAGACTGGTTGTTGGCTGTTTAATTCATTGTCTGTTTCAATCATACATGACTCATAGTTGTCATCATCAGAAAGGGGGAGATTGTTGGAACCCTGGTTTTGATGATGACATTCTATGAATCATGTTAAGACTGGAATACATATGTACATCAATCAAAACTCATCTGTTTTAGTCAGCACCTAGGTCGATGCACATCTACGTTTATGCATACATATAAGTCAGTGCATTTTCATCTTGTTATGCATATCAGGTCCGTGCTCTTTCTCAACAGTCAGCATTTAGGTTGGTGCACGTATTAGCCTTGCTCACATATAGTCGGTGTAGGTTTTGCATTGAACATATAGTTGGTGCAGGTTTTGCATTGAACATATAGTCGGTGCAAGTTTTGCATATCACTTTCATATAGTCAGTGCACATCCTGCGTGACTGCATACCAAGTCACTGCATGTTCTGATCTTGCGTATATAAGGTCGGTGCAGGTTTTGCCTCGTGCATGTAAAAGTATGTGCATTTACATCATAAGGCAGAACAAAGTCAGTGCAGTCTCTTCATTAGATAAGAACAAGTCGGTGCAACTTTTACATCGGGCTTGTATAGGTCTGTGCAATTTTTGTTGCTGCATGCATGCAAGGGTCGGTGCATGTCTGTATCTCATGCATACAGAAGTCGGTGCACGTCTGATAACTACATCTACAGTCGATGCACGTTTTATCATACGCATACAAAAGTCAGTGCACTTTCTACGTCCTTCATATATAGTCGGTGAAAGTTTCATCTCACGCATATAAAAGTCAGTGCACGTCTGTCTAATGCATGCAATAGGTCCGTGCATTTAAGTCTATGCATTTTTATAGTTGGTGCAAGTTATCTCTCGCTCACATGATAAGTCTGTACATATGAATGTTTCTATGAAATACTTCAGCTCACAAAGCGTTCGACTTAATGCTTCTATTCTGATTGATAGGCTCAAGTCACCAGCACGTGACCCAAGACAAATCTGGTCCAGAGACTTAGCCACGTGGAAAGCACATCTTCAGATCTAACATGTGGACTTCAATCAGCATACTTTTGCTGGATTATCTGGGCAGGAAACATGTATTCCACACACCCAATCTTTCGCTGCATATAGATATTGAAGCCAGATTCTTCAGTGACATGAGTGAGAGATAGAGAGACATTAGCGAGAGATAGAGATACAGGAGAAGAGAGATTTGCTGAGCGAGAGAAAAGTGAGATAGAAAGAGAAGGAGAAGAAGAAGAAGAAGAGGGAGACTGTGAGATTGAGAAGACATGGTCCACTGGATTTTGGATCAGATCCAAACTAGTTTACTCCTACGTGAGCATTGTGATTTATTTTCAGTGTCAGCTTTCCAATGCTGAATCATTTGGTTTTCCATTTTTATTTTTCATACTCCTTGTAAGCTGTGTATCAGTGTAGGCTAAGCTATAAGGCCTAGTGACAGAGGTGAATTCCTCTGGATAGCTAAGTTGTAATGCTTAGTGGTCGGTGAAGCTGTAATGCCCAGCGGTTGGCAAGCTGTGAAGCCCAGCTGACGCAAGCTGTGATGCGCAGCAGTTTTTAGGCAAGCTATGAGGCCCAGCAGTTTCAAGCTGTCAGTATGCAGTAATCCACACTCTGGATTGAGTGTGGGGTGGATGTAGGTCAGGAGGACCGAACCACCTAAAAAGCCTTTATGTACTGTGGTTTGCTTGATGAATTGTCACCCGATAGATGTGTGCTAGGCTCGCTTTTGTCTATGGTTCTTTCAGATAATATTTTATGTACACGCAACTTTGTTTGGGTTCCGTCAGCGGTATAGATTTGCTTGGGAGTCTTTCTTTTGCAGTCCATCTGTTTGATTAATTGCTTCATTGATCTAATTCTTCATCAGAGCTTAACTGATTTCCATTCCGCTTAAGTTTTAAATTGTTCAAGTTTTTAGAAGGGGATTCATTCACCCCCCCTCTAAATCCTTGATTGCATCAATGTCATCCTAACACTTGGTATCAGAGCGAGGTCACGGGTTCAAATCCCTAGGTGCCGCTGGGGGGGAGATTGTTGGTTTATGCCAGCATCTCCCTTAGGGATTTGGTGTGTACCACGTGGGGTATGGGACCCACGTGGACCATCGGTGCTTGGCAGCCCAACCCGCCGCATGGATTATGGGGTCCATGTGCGAAGCCCCTAATGTCCGCCCACAGCACGATAGTGTGGGGCTCTACGCTACCATAAGGAAATACGGTTCTGCCTTCGCTACCAGCTCGAGCTTTTAACGCAACGGTAGGGGATTCATCCTATAAATCTGTATCAGAGTAGGTCTCTGACTTTCCAGATCCAACGATCTGCAGAGGATCCTGCTGTGTTTGGTGCATTGCTCTTTAGTTAATTTCCTTGAATTTGTTTAACTATTTTTCAATGACTTCTCCTGTGGTTTTCAATGGTTCTAACTTTAGCAGTTGGCTAGGCGGCCTATGTACTTACATTAATTCCATTGATTTTAATCTATGGAATCTTGTATCAAAAAGCCCACATAAACTGCCTTATGACCAGACTAAGTGGTGTAATGAGGACAGATCGAGGGATAGAGAAAACAAAAGGGTTCTTAACATTTTGAAGACTGTAGTTGATACTAACATGTTTTCTTCTAGCTGTGAGTACGCTTCTTGGAAGGAGATTCTGAATGCAGTGATGGCTGTTCATAAAGAGCAAGAAGAAAAATGCTTGATGGCCAATCAAAGCAGCAAAAGCAGTAATCAAATGGATGAGGATTCATCATCTCACGTAAGCTCTGGATCAGAAAACCTTTCATTTGATGAATTAGTATGCATGTATGAAGAACTATTAGACAGATGTAAGAAACTGAAATCTGAAAATAAGAAGTTGAAAAAGAAAATTGAACAAAATTTGCTCAATACTTCTTATGATTGTTCATCTTGTAATAATTGCTCATCCTTGAAATAATTGAATAAAAATCTTTTATCTGATGTTGAGTTGCACAAATATCTAATTGCTTCATTAAGAGCAAAGAATAAGGTTCTCTTGAATAACAACTTTAGAAAAGAGAATGAAGAGCTGAATATGAAAATATTGGAACTGAATTCAATAAATGATGATCATATTGAATATGAAGAACTGAAAGCTGAAATTGATGAACGCAAAATGAAATTACAAGAATCCAACAAGGTGAAATCTGAATTGAACATATTAAAATATGAGAATAATAGTCTTTGAAATAAATCCCTTGAAGCAGAAAACACATGCTCAAAAGAAGAAAATGATGAATGCATTTTTATAAAAGAAGTGATTGCAGATCTTTATTCTGAGGTTGATATGCTGAAGAATTTGATTGCATCCTTAAAAGATAAAAATCATTTGTTGCTTGAAAAGAAAAAGGAAGTAGAACAATCTGAAGAAACTCTGATGGATGAAAATAAAAATTTGAAAGAGCAAAATAAGAAGCTAATGGTTTTGAACACTGTTATGTCTGGAAAATGGTTAGCTATTGAAAAGGGAAAATCCATTTTGAAAGAAGAAGAAGCTAAATGTGAAATAAAGTTAAACAGGAAATAAACACTCTCAAAAGCTTAAATGATGCACTGCATCAACAGGTTACTTCCTATGAAACTGAAATTGTGAATTATGAGCTTAATGTTGCATCTTTAAATTAAAAAATCCAGGCTCTTAAAAGCTCAATGTCCAAATTTGTTGAAGGTAAAACTAACCTTGATAAGATTCTTGGAGTTAAAATAAATGTTCAGAAGGAAGGGTTGGGCTATAACCCTATAAATGAAAAGAAATTTGAAAATACAACTCAAAATTCTTTGGATTCTTGTTCTACTCCACACATTTTCCAATTCACCGCTCAAGGAATTGAAAATCAGAATAAAAATCTGAAAAAGATTGAAAAGAAGAAAAAGAATTTGAATCTAAATAAGTTCAAATTGTTGAGGACATGATGATAAGTGAAATCTAAATAACTGGAGAGTATGGCATCTAATCAATGCGTCTCCTCATGTTTAAGGAGTACACTAAACTTGACTGTCCTAGTAAAATGGGCAAATGAGAAAAACAATTGGTTTCTAATGAAAAATCTATTTTTATCTAGAAAGACAACGCATTTCAGAAGGCTAACCCTAAAAAGAATTCTAGACCACAAAATGTTTATCTTCAATACTAGTTAAATTTCATTCTAGGGGTGTCTCATGAAATCATTAAGTAAATTGAAAAGGAATGATGGGGCGAAGCTTTTGATCTTATAAGATCTGTTTTAGTTCAATTAAATATGCTAGAACATTTTTTTGGGGGATGTTATACTTAAATTTCGGGCCTATACACTTTGAACCATTGCTGCATATAATGGTCTTGATCAATGCCGCTCTAAAAGGAGAATATTGATTCTTCAAATGAAAACCCCTGATGTGTGAGCCTAGTTTGATGCCTCAATCTTTATGAGCTGTTCAATACCTCTCCACTATAATTCTTTACTTCAGCTCCTATTTTAGCATGCATTAGTTCCACATCTTGTACATCTCCTTCTCGCATAAATATTTAACTTTTGATGGTCTCAGAGGAGGAGATAATGTGAAGTAATTATCACGTGGATTCCTTGATGTTATCATGTAATTCTATAATTGGCATAAGTCCTTCGCATGCATATAGTTAGATTGCATTTCCTACTTTCATGCATTGCATATAAAACACTAAAAATCTGCAAACCAGAAAACTCAAAAAATCTGTCCATATATACTGCTCTATAATTCATGGCTAGTAACAAAAAGGAGGGACCCAACAATTAGGGACCCAACAGTGGACCCAACAAAAAGGGGGACCCAACAAGCTTGTTGCTGAATTCTGTGGTCTGTTTATCCCAAGGAAGGGACCCAACTAGCTGACTCTTTGCAGATACCACATCTCTATTGAATGCATATCTGGCTATTTGCTCACATGCTTGCTCACCTGTTTTAATTTAAGCCCTCTTTGTTGATGGCAAAGGGGGAGATGTTTTGATGAGTCATGGCCTATTTCATGATTACATACTTTTGAGAGGTGACTCATACTGACGCATTGTTGCCATCATCAAAAAGGGGGAGAATGTTGTGCATGTGGTGTACATGCATGATTTTATGGTTTTGATGATGTCTACTTATAAGCCATTGATGAGTCCCATATGCATTTAATGATGTTAACATGTATGTAGTTCAGGTCAAAGTCAGCACTGGCAAGTCTAAGGCCTCATGAAGATGAGCAGTATGAAGATTTCATGCAATGGTGTCATGAGATATGTTGCATTGATCTAAAAGGCATGAAAAAGGCTAACCAACAGTAGTAGCTAGCCATGTAAGCTCAAGCTCGTATTGAAATGAAGCTGAGTATGGTTGGGAAGAACATCAAAGGGCAAGGAGCTAGACATTTGATGAAATTTAGTTGCCAAGATTGAGTAAAAATCAAGAGTACTATAGGATGCGTCGACCCCAGACTGTAGCTGCATCGACGCCTTGGCTCACAAAGAAAGAAAAGCCCAAACGAGCTTTAGATTACGTTGACCCCTTGGCATAGATGCGTTGACGCCATCAAGCTCCAGTAGAAGTCAAGACCAGTGCCCATCGTGGGATGCGTCGAACCCATTCTCTTAGGACGTCGACACAATGATGTTTCAGAATCCGGTTTAAACGTGCCTTCATCAGGTGCGTCGACCCTATCCTTTTAGGGCGTCGACACAATGGCCCTCTAGAAAGCATTATAAACACATCTTCTGAAGGATGTGTCGACGTGTTAGACTTGCTGCGTCGACGCACTAGTAGTTCTTTAAGCCTTATATGTTAAACCTGTACAATTTTTGAAGCTCATCTAGAGAATAAAGAATTCTGACGTAAACCTCCAAAAGTACCTCTTTTGAGGTCTGGAAATGATTCTAGGACAGTGGACTATCCTCTTCATCACGAGGCTTCAGCACAACTTTTTAAGAAGCCTTTTTGGCATATACCAGATTAAGGAAAGGTCAGTCCTTCCTGGTACTATACCTTTTGCTCATAGCCAATCAAGTTCTTGTCTCTGAAAAGATACCTAGAACAGAGATTTGTCTTGGTCTGCCACAGCCAATGAGAAAGCACATATGGGAAAAGGTTTTTCAGTCAAAGATTACCTCTGCCATTAGGGCCAATCAGAATAAAGATTTGGTAGAGCCCCTTATCCAAGAAGCATCATGTCTTTCCAATAATTCAAATGGAGGACCTTGGAGGGAAGTTATTTGTCTCTGCCATGAGGGCCAATCATATAATGGTCTAGAAGGATCCAAGCCAATAGGATGCCTCCACAGCAAGGACTAGGACTTGCAGAATTACTCCAAGCTCAAGGGTCTTGATCCAACGTCCCAGAACCAGGCTACAAGAGATCTAAAGTGCCTCAAGAATCCGATGGCCCAGATTACCTCCTCCATGTTCAAGGTGCTACTTCACACTTCATCCTATAAATATGTTCCCTCTACCACCCTGAAGAGGTTGGCCGAGCCATGCATTGAGAGACATATCATCTTAGCCCATCCCAAAGTGAAGAGAGGAAGAAAAAAGAGTGACCAGACCTAAGCTTCATGAGAGGCATCTAAGAAAAAGAGTGATGAAGAGAAAGCCATGAGCAACATCTGAAGTGCTTCTATCCTCCCATCTTGAACAGAAAATAAGACTTGAAGCATGAGAAACATTTGAAGTGCTTCGATTTGAGAATCTTCCTTGGAGCAAACTTGGGGAGTGGAAGTTCTTCCAGCACTTTTTGTAAAGCTCTGCTAGAGCTTGCTCCAGATTTGGTGGATTTCTTTGGAAGAGTGACTTGTGAAGCCTTCTTAGGGGTCATTTGGACAGAAGAATGCAGAAGATCTACGAAGCAACGAACCACACTCTTCAGATCTTATATGGAGATTCCATTCGAACATGAAGAGCACTATGACTACAAGATTTAAAAAGGCCACACTGGTTGGATTGAAGGCAGAAGAACACCTGGAGACTCAAGCAAGAAAACTGGCGAACAACCCCCAAATCTTCTTGAGAAGGGCTGCTTGAGGCGGTAGGTGTTGTGTGGGAATGGCTTATCTAGAGGGGAGGGGTGAATAGATCTGCCCCTCTTTTTTGATAACTCAAACAAACCGCAGCGGAATACAGATAACTACTATAAGATGCAGGTAATGCACACACACAATGCAAGAGAGTAGATAGATACCAGCCTAGACAAGCATCTAGCGAAGAGCAATCACAAATGCAAACCACATGAACAAAAACTTTTAAGGTGGTTCGGACTTTCTTCAAAGTCCTACGTCCACCCCTCACTTAAACCAAGTGAGGCTTCCCTAGTGCAATTGCACAATCCGCTGAATACATAGCTTAAAAGCCCCCTACTTACAGCTTGCAGAGAGACTATCCTCTCTCAAGGAACTATTGATGCACAGCTTGATGGCACACCGGTGAGACCACAGATTCAAGCATACAAGCTTGATCTGTCTTCCTACTATCACTGGTAGGGATGGTTCAAGGTTTCATTAAATAAGATCAAACAAAAGAAAAAGATGATGAGAAAACTCAGACATGAAGAGTGAAGCTCAATGCAAAATGTAAAAGTCCTTGTCTGAGATGTGGAGAGCTTGGTTTGCTGCGATGAGGTTCGTTGCTTCTTGATGGTAGCTTTATCTTTGCAATGCAATGAGCAGGTGGAAGAAGAGCTCGTGGGTTTGCTTCAGATCTTCACAAATGGCCTTGAGCTCTTCACCTTCTTCTCCTTCTTCTTCTTCTCTTTCAGTTATGGATGCAACTGGCTTCTTGCATTGCTCTTCTTTTCTCCAAGGGACGCCAGCCGCACTAGCAGCAGCAGCTTCTCCTCCTACGTCTGGTTTTTGCACTCTTGCTTCTTCTCATCACAGCCTTGCTTTGCTTAGCAAAAATACCAGCCTCTCTTGCCTTCTTGCCCTTACAGCCCTTTTCATGTCAAGGAGGTGCGTGCACCTTTTTGGGGCTCCTAAGGAGAGGAAACTTTCCCTCCAAAAGTCTGTCCATTGATTGGTCCAGCAGGGACAGAAAAATATATTCTTCAGACAATGTTTTCTTTTGATAGCCAAGAGGAAATATTTGATAAGAAGATTTGCTCAGCTCCAAATCTGAGCATTTAATGATCCTCGTGTTGGAAATCTGGCGATCTGTATTCTCATTGGTTCAGGTTACTTTGCTGGACAGTGTACTTTTCTAGGAGCATCTCCCATAGGTTGATAGCAACTAGGTAGCAAACTTGAAGCAAGCTTTTCCCAGATTTGAACTCTGTCACAACAGCCTCTAAAAAGGTGTGTCAGATGTGATGATGATGGCTGGGACATGTGACAGACTTGGAACCATCCTTTAGACCTCGAAACCCATGTTTTTGGGGATTTGCGGTATGTATTTTTGCTCTCTGGATCCCTCTTCGAACTTCTAGGATTTGACAGGAAACAACTTCTGGAGAGCCATAGTCTCGATCTCCTGTAAAGGAAGTGTCGACACTTCTTAAGAAAACTACCAATTTAACGCTCTCTGGAAGATGTCTGAGGTCGACCTTCTGTAAATGCAGAGTTGACTTGTCTTAGGAAATTGCCCATGTAATGGTCTCTGGAAGCCCATGGTGTCGACCTACTGTAACTGTAGTGTCGACACTGCTTTAAGGAATCCTATCTTTAACGCTCTCTGGAAGACCATAGTGTCGACCTGCTGTAACAAAGTGTCGACACTGCTTTGTAGAGGAGCGTTTATAAGGCTCTCTGGAAGGGTCTGAGGTTGACCTCCTGAGAGAGGCAGGTCGACACCACCCTTCGACCTTCGATGCACTGATGGCGCTTGAGCTGGTGAGGTCGACACTTCTGGGCTGTGAGGTCGACACTACCAGTGTAAAAACTATCTTTGAGGGATTTTCTGAGGTGACTTGGGCGTGTGCATTGGGCTGCATCTTTTGCCATCTTTTATGACTTATTTGGCTTATCTGTCATGAGAATATCAATCCATGTCAGCAATCAAGGGATGAGAATATTAATGAATCATAGTGTTGGAAAGCATCAAAACCACAGGGACAACATTCTCCCCCTTTTTGATGATGGCAACACTATGAGTCATTATTGGCAATGTGACCCAAATCAAGCATTTTTGAGACACAACATGAAAACAGATCTGCTCTCCCCCTTAATAAATGACTCAAGTAAACATCTTCTCTATAATGCCCTGGATTCTAATCGGATCTTTCGGATCCTTATCGGAGTGCTTTGGGATCACTTTTGTGGGTCCCGAGTTGATCTGCTAATGCCCTAGTTTCGTGGGCTTTAGCCTTTGGGCTAATGGTTGGCTGACGGATCGGTAACTCCTGACTTTATAAGATCAGGGTTCGCCCTTCTGTTGCTGTTTGGAGTATCTTAGGGAGCCGTGCTTTGCTCGGTAGCCGTGTTCTCGTTCCTTATGGCTTTGCTTTTCCCTTTTCTTTCAGCCGTTCTACTCCTGCTCTCCCAGCTTTCTTTTACAGCTTTCTAGTTGTAGTTTAGGTTTTCTTGCTTTACTACTACTGATGTTTTAGCTGTTGTTCCATATTACTGCGTTATTTTTCAGTGGAGATCCACGTGACCCCTACTCAGCCAGTGACATGAGGCTCACCCCTGCTTTTCAGGTGTGGCGCTCTGCTTCCTTCGTGATTCCTGGTGTGGCGTGCTCGTAGTTGCCAGCTGTACCTACGTCGGGCTTCCCCCGACCTCAGTGTATGTTTTCTTTCTGTTGAATTCTACTTGTCTTTCCTTTGGACTGGACTCTGGTATAATTGTTATTCTAAACTGTTAATTAAAAAGTAATTTTATTTATGCTATTTTAGCAAACCGATCTAATAAAATTTAATTGCTTACTGTTATATCTGTGACTTCAATGTACGACACGACAATCCTTTTATCCCTTCGGAGCTTTACAGCTCTTGGGAGGCTTCATGGGTTCCAAGTTGTATCAGGTCTACTCGGTAATCCTATCGGGTATATCTGGTATCCGGAGTCCGGGTCGTCACAGTTGGTATCAGAGCGTTGTTGTGTGAAGTACATGGGAATCTGAGATATACAGTGTCCAGAGTCCTGAAAGTCTAGTACAGTCTTTCGCTGGCTTAGGTTACGCGATTCCTTGTCGCTTTGTTTTCCGTAAGTAGTCTTGTGTGTGCTGTGTTGGCACTTTGCGAGATGGTTTTGCTCTCGTCAGGATGCGACGGGATGCTCCTTTTCGTCGTGGTGTTTGTCTCGATCATGCTGTACTTGGCAGAGTTCGCCGGTAGACTTGAATCTGCAGTACATTGTTCGAGATCTTTCCATGGCTTGTTCAGGTGGCTGGTGACTTTTCGAGTAGGTGTGATGGCCGTACTGAAGTCCCGCGATCAATGACACCCAAGAGGGGGGTGAATTGGGTGTTTACCAATTTTACGAAAACTTTTGGCCTTTTCAAAATATGTGATACAATGTTAATCAAGAGGTTCAAAACTGTTTGTTCACAAATTGGATTTATCAAACTGAATTGGATGACGATATAGATTATGCAAGATATACGAGGATAAATCCAGAATCACAATTATACTAACACTCATGTAGAATGGAGGTAGAAGAAAAGGACCAAACCACATAATACAAAACACAATGCACAGCGATTTTTAAGGTGGTTTGGATGCAACAACGGCAATCCTACGTCCACCCTCACCAAACTCGGTGAGGCTTCACTCGGGGATAAATCCCCAAACGGAGACGACGTTCCAAACACACACGCAGGACGGCACCTGCCCACACACACGGGGACGCGCCCCAATACACACACACACACACGGAGATGAGGTCTCCAACACGATCCAACAAACGGATCAACAAGACACACACACGCTGCGACAAGTGCAGCAAACCACACACTAAAACAACTGGATCTAAGTAGATCCACACACACACACACATGTAGATCTAGGAAGATCTACGCACACACGAATGGAACACAATGACCACACACGACCACGGATCCATAACGATCCACACACACACGAATGTTTCCAGATTGTGAAGAACACAAATATAAAGCCTAAAACATAACAACAATGAGGCACAGTTTAGAAGACTCCTGATTTGGCTTCCCTTGAGTGTATGATATGGAGCTTGGAACGATGCTTCCTGCTTCACTTGAATGACTTCAGATTAAGCTTGAATGGGCTTGGAGTGGATGTAGAGTTGCTGCACGGAGTACTGTTCATGGCTACAGTACTCTTCCTTCTTCACTTGGATAACCTCCCTTTGATCTCTTCTTGAAACTCTTGCTTGCTTCTTGATAGCCTCCCCCTTGATCTCTCTTTCTTGGTTGCTTGATTCTTCACTTCATAGATGGCTTGTAGATGGATAAATAACTTGCTGCACGAGGTACTGTTCACGGAGCTACAGTACCTCTTCTTCCTCCTTGGACAGCCTCCCCTTAGATCTCCCTTGAAGCCCTCTTGGTTGGTTAGGGTTATGGCTTCAATGAGATGTTTTATATCTCTTAAATGGTCCACAGACAAGCCCCAGACCAGATCTACAAATCATGGTGGATTGGGTGTCTTTAGGATTAAACAAATGGGTGGAAAGACCACTCCTCGAGCTTGAAACAAAAGTCAACAAAAGGGGGCCTCGGGGTTGGCGGTCGACCGAAATTTTACAGGTTTTAGTCCGTTGCTTGCTGGGAAAAATGGTTGACCGCCCCTGTCTGGGTGGTCCACCGCTGCTGGCGGTCGACCGGTCCTGGACCGGCGATCGACCGCTGGCAGGGGAAGCCCCAGGTTTCTCCCGTTCAGCCCTTTAAACCCTTGAGCAGCTCATTCACGTTTGTGGCATCAAACTCCTTCGACCTTGAGGATTTGTACTGAGTATATGGACCAATGGTTCTTGATAGTAAATGACATATACCACCTGTTTTGGATTGTAGAGGAGCAGGGTGCTTATCCACAAGTTTTGTTCACCAGGTGACTGCCATGTATTTGATACTACAAGCAAGATAGTTAAGGTTAATACCATGCTTGTTCACATTAAAGAGGTTATGAAACCTCTTGCCTCTTGTAAAAACAATTCATCAAGCATGAATCAAGACCATGTAGCATTACCATTTGCCATCTCAAACATATTTAAACATGAATGTGCAATCAACCATAAGTTTAGTTATCATCACTCAATCACACATTAAGTTTAGTTATCATCAAAACCATAACGCCAACAATCATCAAAATCATAACTCAACAATCTCCCCCTTTTTGATGATGACAAACTTAGTGATGATGACAAACTTAATGATGATACAATAGAATGACACAAATAATCTTCCCCTCCTGTCACACATAATCATCAATTTTTCTCCTCCTTTGACATAATCAAAAAGCGGGATAATGCAAAACTTTCTCCCCCTGTGACATAATCAACAATATCAACAATCTGGAAGAAGCCAAACAAGGAATGAAAAGTTGATCTCCATTTGAAACAGCAATAGCCCATCTTATCAATACAGAAGAAGCAACATCAAATCATGGATCGACAAATCAATATGAGTCCAATTAGAGGAAACCAATTACTTATTATTCTCAAAAATCAATATGATACCAACCAAAGCAAATACAGTCAAGCATGTATGGATACCAATTGAAAGTGGTGAGTGACCTCAAGGATATGAGCCAGTGTCGGAAGATGTTCACAAAATAAGGTGTTCAGCATGATAGCATTCAAAATCTAGAGCCCATGGCAGATTTTCACACAAACAAGAGCAGGAGGACATATCAACACGATTTTCTTTGATTTTCAAATTTTTAATTTTTACATTTTTTGTTTAAATGCATGAAGCTATGTATATGCAGATGATGACTCATGAAGTGCACACAAAGTAATCAAACAGTTACATATAAACATACATGCAATCTCCCCCGTACATATATGAGAAGGGAATGGGTATAATAAAGATGCAAGAGAGTCATGCTCACCAGAATGCACATGTGTAGCACATGGGAGATCGTGCAATCATATAGGAGATTCGTGCAATTGCTGATGCAGTCAATCAATTTTCTGAATACATATTAAATCAAATTTCCAGATGTGTAAGTGAGGAATATGAAAAACGATAGTTGCAATATGGATATTCAGATTTTCAGATAAACATAATGAGACATTTCACAGACTACACTTCAATTTTTGAGAACAGCGTATTGGAGGCTTCGCTCTATCACAATGAGTTTTTACCACAAATTTTTTTTTACCGCACCAAGATCACATGATAGTCAGAATTTTTCAAGAGTGATCAGGTTCAAATGATTCATTTTTACACGAGTAGACGTATGGAGCTCATGCCAGAATCTCCGGTTACTCAGAATACAGAACCATTTCACCTCGATTTGAACAGAGATACTAGTCAACACTTTTTAGATATGAACTACATCACATCTCAGGTGACATGTGCCCAGTTTACTCAGTGAGACCGAGCATTACTCTATCTTTCATTTCCATTTCAGATTTTTCAACAAGGATAGGTAGACAGCTTTTTCCTCAACTGTATCTTCAACATACATGCAGCAAGTTTAACATCTCGAGAGTGTTGAAAAGAAATTCATATATCCTTATCTTTAACACTCATTTTCACATTTTGTGCATGAAGTGTGCAAATTTGATTCAGCATGTACACCGAAAATATCATGAATACACAACAGTGCAACTCCCCCGAAATAGATGCACTTATGAAATATAAACTCTCCCAGAGTGTACGACATGAAACACTCCAATAATAACGTAAATGCAGCATTATGTATCAAGAAAATATAAGGCCATAGAAATGGCAAGGGATGGGGGTGAATAGCATATAATACCACACAATCACACATTAGGAGTTTATGCAAATGCACTGTAACATGCATGCGAGTAATGTAATGTAAATTTGATACCAATTGAATGGACGCCAACTGAATGAACTATTAGCTAACAAGGAGCAAATAGTAGCATCAGAAGAAGTCTTTTAAAGCCAAACAATCAATTTCTTCCAGTTCTGGTACAAGGCGGAGAACTTTGGTCCAAAGACCAACTCACGCATAGTGAGAGTTTCCAGGTGAAGATAATCCACCTTTTCACTACTCAGTATTTTATATACCAGATACTCAATTAAGCTTAAATGTGCTCAAGCAATCAGATTGAAGGATGTTCAAAGGTCAACATAAAATTCAAGATTTTCAGTTTCATTTAACCAATAAGCAGGTTAATCACAGCAGAATGGAGGAGCAATCATTTCATGTATGTAGAAACAATATCTGTCATCAGAATAACATCAAAAATTCCCATAGACTTATGCATGAATTTTCATTTCCATAGTAAGATGGTGAATTACCTTAGTTCAAAGGACAATACCGAAGGCCTTCAAGCACCAAAATCACTAACCTCATGAAGGTTAGTATTTTAGATTTACTTTCTTACCTTTACCTTGATAATCCATTTTCTTCCGAGCCTTCCACCTATTGAACCCATTCTTGGTTAAAAGAGATGCACGCCTTTCATACCATGTCTTGGGTACTTGCTTCAACACGTACAAAAATTTCACCACCTTGTACTTGAGTCGATCCTGGAGGTTGTTCTACACAAAATACCCCATCTTCTTGTAGCAACTTGAGAGGGTTCTCATCATTTTCATCCTTGCAGGGTATTCTCCCAGTTGATTCATGATGGGGCATCAAAGGTGATTTCCATACACGGGTGAAGTGTATTTGTGTGTTATGGCTTGTATGAAGTTGTAATTGTGTAATTTCTTTCTTTTGGGCTCCTTGTAAGGCTTATATCAAGCCAATGGGCCATTTGTTATGTCAAGTCCAAGGTTAGATTACCATTAGTAGAGTCCATTAGAAAGCCTAGTTCATATTGGACCAAATGCTACCCTTATGGATCATATTAGTCATTTATGGCCCAATTGGGCCACTCCCTCTCATGGGTTATCTAGATGGGAGAACCCATGGACCAAGCATGGGTGTGGATTGGGTTGGCTGCCCTTGGACCAGCCTAGGCCCAAGAGAGGCCCATGAAGGGGGCGCCCCCTCTTTTGGCCTTATTAGGCTAGTTAGGTGGTGTTTGAATGGATCTAGTCCAAGGTTGAATAAGTATGGTCAAATTAGATTAAAACTAATGTATTAAATGTGTGATTCACATTGTATCCCAGCCATTCAATCCAAACCCCTAGATCCAAGGGTTGAGGTTGAGTTTGGTTGGCATCCTATATAAGGTTGTATTTTTCATATTGAATGAATTAATGAGGAGAAAAAAGGCATTTGCCCCCAATTGGATCTTGCACCTCTCCCCTCTCTCTCCCTGGTTCCTCCACCTCCAGCCCCCTTTCTAGAGTGTAATTCCTTCTCCCTTGATCCCCTCCAGCATCTGAAGCAACTCCGGTGATCGCCGCCGCCATCGTCTCGCCACCGACGCGTCGTCGCCAACGGTTTCGGTGTTCTGTCCACTCAGGATAGACCCTTCTTCTCCGAATTCCTGCTATCACTCCCTTCGTCTTCTGAAGCTCAAAATTTCAGGGTTGGTTCCCCTCTAGAACCCTTATCACCACAAAAAAAATCACGTCAAAATTCATCCTTTAGCTATTTTTTGATTTTCGTCCAAGTCCAAGTTTCAGATCTGTCCTGGTTCTGTTTACTGTTCATCAGCTCTGAGTTTACCCCATTCGAACCACTTTTTGATTTCTGTTGGGTCGCCCAAATTTACTGGGATCTTTGTCCACATCCCTCTACCACCAGGAATTTTATTAATTTTTGGTTCACCCTCCAAGTATTTTTCAAATTTCGTCCAAGTTCCCAAGAACAGTCTGCCCACAGTTTCCCAGATCCGACCCAGGTCTAGTAAAGAAATCCCAGAAAATCCATTTCGTCTCCAATCAGAAAACCAAAAATAGTGCCGGATTCCTCTCTCAGAGACCTTCAACTTTACTGAAGAAATCATTGCCAGATTCGGAGGTCTTCTCCCCGGTCAACGTCGATCTTCAGAGAAGTCAGAACCTGCCCCTGCAGTTCTGGCCAGATTCCAGCAAGCTTGTAAAATGCATGATCAGAAATACAGATCTAATTATTTTTTTTGAAGACCCCTACGTCGAGGTATTCTGAGTCAGCTTTCCAACGGCGTCAACCTCGTCGCATTCCGACGACGGGGCTGATCGCAGCAGCAGTTTTCTCCAAGTCGCGCGCCTGCAAACAGAATTTTCAGATTCGTGGCCGAGTTCCCGGCGAGCGTCGTCCGAGGGCCGCCCGGCGTCCGGCGGTCATTCCAGCAGCTCGCCATCCCAGGGGAACACTTTCTAGGTGTCTCCACAACAGAGGAGTCCTCAGGCCCCACACGACCCCTCCGGTCAATACGTGGGCCCCCACTAGCACGAGTACGCGTGAAGCCGAAGCATTGCCCGAAACCGCCCGTCAACCCGAACTTGGTCCTCCCGGGCCCACTTGTGTCGCCCTTTACCTCCTTGCGTGGAGTGGACTTATTTGTACTGCTGTAAACATAATGTACTAAGTTCCCGGGAGTACGAACTTCGGCCGGGTGCCGTCTTCGCCACGCCGAGAGCGTGGAGGTATCGCCTTCACCCTTACACTTGGCATTAGCTTAATTCTTTATATGCTTTATATGCCGCTGCTAGAGAGCATGTGTAGGGATACCTAGCTTGCCTTCAATTTATAATATCACTGCTGCGAGAGAGAGCGAAGCCGTCCCGTGACCCGATCCGGGCGCAAAAGAGAGCCGACCACCCTAGCTCATTGCCGGTTTCTCAACCGCGCACATCCGACGCTTCCCTCGTTAAGGGATGATCGTGAGCTTGTCGTGTCCGTGGTCCCGTCCCGCATCAATTCAAGCTTAGTCATGACTAGCCCATCATCATTTGGATCTTAGAAGTATAATCTGCATCCAAAGATAGAAAGGTTTGATTTGTCAATTTCGATTCAAATTTATTAATAATGATATGACAAATAATTTTAACAACCAACACCCCTAGACAGCTCTAGATGCAATGCATGACTCATGTGTGAACCTGAACATTAAGCCCATATGACGAATGTGATTGCTCTCTTTTAATGTGTGCATGAATGCAAGATGTTCGGTGACAATCCGATCCCATATGCAGCTTTTTAAGTAAATGACTCATAGTACCAGGCGGAGAGCTTAGATCCGAAGATCACCTCATGCGTAGTGATAGTTTTCAGACAGGCTTAACCTGCCCTTCCACATGTCACCATTTGATATACTATGTAATCATGGATGATGAAGGCAGGGGAATTGCAATGCATTATGGCATGAATACACAATGTTCAACTTATGCATGTCAGAGTATGGAAGTGTATGCAAACTCAATATGTGTAGTGAAAACATGATCTGAAGAATCTTCAAGCTCTCCTATCACAAGATGTTATATGACAAGTGATATATGCACGAGTATGCAAACAACAATGAATGGAATGCATGTACGGACATGTGCATTATCACAAGACTATTCAGCACAATATGAATAAAGCCATGACACCATTACTGAAGAGAGTGAGAGGGATATCACCTGAGTTTCTAAATTCCATTTTTGATTTTCTGTTTTAGCCTTTCTTGAGTCACTTGACTCGTGTGCCTTACCTTTTTGGCGAAAATAAATTTCACGCTTTACATTCCCAAGGCACACCTGCAAAATAGATTTCTCATTTGGCCTTCTTAGGTACCCAAATCTTTTTGGGTCCTTGTAGGTTAGCAGCAACATGGGCATGTGGTTTCCAACTTTTGACAACATTCAAATCATCATTTTTCTTTAGAAAATAATCATGCTTAACATTCCAGATTTGCCAAAGTGATGGTAGAAGTTACGTGACATCATATTCTTCCTTCTCATGGGTTCTACTGATTTGTGTGTGTGAGCATGATGTGTTGAGTGAGAGTTCTTTCTCTTCAACAAGAACCAGCACTGTGAAGTCGCATGACCCCATTTACCACAATAATTACAATGCACGAAAGTTTTGTGGTGGATGCTTTCTTTTCATTTTTCTAAGCAGCTTGGTTCCTACATGCTCTCAAGTCATCATTTTTCATAATGAAGCAATCATGCATGCCATGTCCAGATTTACCACAGTAAAAGCATGAGAGTTTCTTTCTAATTGGTTGTGTCTGTGGAAGAGGTATGTTCAACATGCATGGAGGTGCTAGCAGCATTTTTAGATTTTTGATGCAAATTGATTTTCATTGTGGAGACATGTATGTGTGCAACATGATTTTTCTTTTCCAGATTTTCATTTGATGTTTTTATTGTCTATGAAGAAGATTGATTTGGGGACCCATTTGATGTGCTGGCTATGTTTGAAATGTGCACAAAAGATGTATAAACTTTATTTTCAAACTTCTTTTTGTTCACAGGATTAAAGCCCAGCCATTCCCTTTGAAAATTCACTTTCGTCCCTAATAATTTGTCTAACTTTTCTTGACCATTCACAAATCTAGACATTGAAACATTCAAGTCAAGAATTTCAGATTGAAGAGATGCAATGTGCAATTCATAGGAAACCATCTTATTTTCATAGGAGTTGACTTGTTCATGTAGAGTAGCATTGATGGTTTTATGACTTTCAATTTCTTGCAACAAAGCATGCACTTTTTCAGATTCATCATTATTCACAAATTTTCATTTTTCAAGAGCAAGCAATCTTTCAGAAATGGTTCTATTCAATTCCTTTAGTTTCTCATTTTCCATTTCAAGATTTTTATCATGAGCAAAATCATTTTGACTATTGCTCATAAGACTAACTCTCTCTCCCTCAGCTCTTTATTTTCATTTCTCAAGGAAGAAATTTGATCTTTGTGAATTTCTATGTCGAACACATGGCCATCAATCAATTCTTTCAAGTGTGAGCATTCTTTACATGGAGAATCACATTTATTTTGTCCAACATTCTTTTTCAATTTTTTATTTTCAGACTTAATCCTCTCATATTTATCAGCAAGCTCATCATATGCAATCAATAACTCCTCATAGCTAAATTCATCTTCATTATCAGAATCAGACTTTACCTTTGAGCTTGATTCAACTTGTTGATCACTCCCTTGATCACTCGTGCCTTCCACAAGACATTGGTCTGCATGCTCTTCCTGGACTTTGGTTAAGCCAACCAAGATATCCTTCGCGGATCTGCAATGGGAGACAAAAGGGAAATGATTAGAATCAACTGCAGCAATAAGCAATTTTAGAACCAAACAATTTTGATCATATTTTAGCTTAGAATCTGTGGTCCAGACAGATTTGTCTTTAGGAAACTCATAAGGACCATGTGAGATAAGCATCCATAGCTTAGGATCATATGAGTTGACTAGACTACACATCCTTCCTTATCACAAATCAAAATTACAACCATCAAACACGGGTGGAGAATTCAAAGTGTACATAATGGTAGTCATTGATCTGGATCACTCTAGATCGTTAGATCTATGAAATTAGAGCCTTGGCTCTGATACCAATTGAAGTCCCGCGATCAATGACACCCAAGAGGGGGGTGAATTGGGTGTTTACCAATTTTACGAAAACTTTTGGCCTTTTCAAAATATGTGATACAATGTTAATCAAGAGGTTCAAAACTGTTTGTTCACAAATTGGATTTATCAAACTGAATTGGATGACGATATAGATTATGCAAGATATACGAGGATAAATCCAGAATCACAATTATACTAACACTCATGTAGAATGGAGGTAGAAGAAAAGGACCAAACCACATAATACAAAACACAATGCACAGCGGTTTTTAAGGTGGTTTGGATGCAACGACGGCAATCCTACGTCCACCCTCACCAAACTCGGTGAGGCTTCACTCGGGGATAAATCCCCAAACGGAGACGACGTTCCAAACACACACGCAGGACGGCACCTGCCCACACACACGGGGACGCACCCCAATACACACACACACACACACGGAGATGAGGTCTCCAACACGATCCAACAAACGGATCAACAAGGCACACACACGCTGCGACAAGTGCAGCAAACCACACACTAAAATAACTGGATCTAAGTAGATCCACACACACACACACACGTAGATCTAGGAAGATTTACGCACACACGAATGGAACACAATGACCACACACGACCACGGATCCATAACGATCCACACACACACGAATGTTTCCAGATTGTGAAGAACACAAATATAAAGCCTAAAACATAACAATAATGAGGCACAGTTTAGAAGACTCCTGATTTGGCTTCCCTTGAGTGTATGATATAGAGCTTGGAACGATGCTTCCTGCTTCACTTGAATGACTTCAGATGAAGCTTGAATGGGCTTGGAGTGGATGTAGAGTTGCTGCACAGAGTACTGTTCATGGCTACAGTACTCTTCCTTCTTCACTTTGATAACCTCCCTTTGATCTCTTCTTGAAACTCTTGCTTGCTTCTTGATAGCCTCCCCCTTGATCTCTCTTTCTTGGTTGCTTGATTCTTCACTTCATAGATGCTTGTTGGCTTAAGAAGTACCTTGAATGGCTTGTAGATGGATGAATAACTTGCTGCACGAGGTACTGTTCACGGAGCTACAGTACCTCTTCTTCCTCCTTGGACAACCTCCCCTTAGATCTCCCTTGAAACCCTCTTGGTTGGTTAGGGTTATGGCTTCAATGAGATGTTTTATATCTCTTAAATGGTTCACAGACAAGCCCCAGACTAGATCCACAAATTATGGTGGATTGGGTGTCTTTAGGATTAAACAAATGGGTGGAAAGACCACTTCTCGAGCTTGAAACAAAAGTCAACAAAAGGGGGCCTCGGGGCTGGCGGTCGACCGGTGGAGGGCTGGCGGTCGACCGGAATTTTACAGGTTTCAGTCTGTTGCTTGCTGGGAAAAATAGTTGACCGCCCCTATCTGGGCGGTCCACCGCTGCTGGCGGTCGACCGATCCTGGATCGGCGGTCGACCGCTGGCAGGGGAAGCCCCAGGTTTCTCCCGTTCAGCCCTTTAAACCCTTGAGCAGCTCATTCACGTTTATGACATCAAACTCCTTCGACCTTGAGGATTTGTACTGAGTATATGGACCAATGGTTTTTGATAGTAAATGACATGTACCACCTATTTTGAATTATAGAGGAGCAGGGTGCTTATCCATAATTTTAGTTTACCAGGTGACTGCCATGTGTTTGATCCTGCAAGCAAGATAGTTAAGGTTAATACCATGCTTGTTCACATTAAAGAGGTTATGAAACCTCTTGCCTCTTGTAAAAATAATTCAATCAAGCATGAATCAAGACCATGTACCATTGCCATTTGTCATCTCAAACATATTTAAACATGAATGTGCAATCAACAGTAAGTTTAGTTATCATCACTCAATCACACATTAAGTTTAGTTATCATCAAAACCATAACGCCAAAAATCATCAAAACCATAACTCAACACGTACACGTTCTTATGGTGTTTTGGTCGTCCCGGCTTGAGTCTGTTCAGCTCCTGAGGTGTTTTGCTTCTGTTGAAGTGGTTGCTTTGTTGCCTCGATTGAGAAGATGCTCAAGTGAACCTAGGATTTGTCTTCATGGTGAGTTACTGTTAGTGAGCTTGATGCTTCTCATCCTATTTGGTGGAGTCTTTTCGAGGTAAGCGTTGGAATTACTATCTTAGTGAGACCTTTGTCCTGTGTCTACTTAAGTGTGGACCATATTTATTCTGAGCCTAATCTGCTCCTTGTTCGACGGTTGCTTGGCTTTGGACCTATTCTTGTGTTAAGAGCCATTGTATATCGTGTTTGTCGTGCCATGTCTGGCGGCTGACGTGTTGTGAAGGTTCAGTAATTATTTCAGGACATAAGGGTAAGTTGAGATTAGTAGTTCTATTTGTGCTTTGTACTGAAGCTGGTACTCTTCTTCGTTTGCACTTAGGTGACTTATGATCGGTTGTTCGCAGGATCAGTACTCGTGGCGTGTTATATTGCAATTCTTATGAATTCTGATGGCGCCGAGTGTGTGCTGAGATGCGGATATCGAGGTATTTCTGATGCCTGTGTCCGTTGTATGAGTGCGCAGCGGAAGCGTGTGGGCTGATAACCCTCTACTCCTCTGTATCTTTTTCTTGGGTGTTGTGTTCTCGGGACGTGATCGTGGTCCTTGAGATGCGTTTTCCCGAGATTATTATCCTTGTTGTCGTGGGTCTTTTCTTGGTAAGCTGCTCGACGCATGGCTAGTCCTTTGTAGTCGTGTGTTCAGCTATTATCGTGCCTTGATGTAACCTCGCTTGCAGTAGTGTTCCGTGGTTCAGTGTTCTGTACGGAGCCGGGATCCTGCAAGTGCTACTGTTGTCGTTGTTGTCATTCTGTCATTGTTTCCCTGTGAATCTGTCTTGGTACTGTGTGGACCGAAGTCTTGTTAGTTGGTTGTGCTGTACTCTTCTTTCTAGTGGAGTTAGCTTGCGACTCGATCAGATATAATGTCTGAGTGAGGACTGACTTGATTGTGCTTGTGGTCCCGTGCTGTCGTTGGCGTCCTGTGTGGCATGCTTTCGTTGTTGCCCTTGGCACTGGAGTCGATGATGTCGAGCTGTCAGCTGAGAGGACTATGCTTCCTTATTTAAGCTGATGCTTGTCGTGTCTGTCATTTTGTTTCCCCGATTGCTGTTGTCGTGGCATGAGTCGTGTCTCCTTTCCTGTGAGACGTAAGCCACGTTGCCTTGTTTCGGAGGTGTCAGACATGTGTTCACTTGTGTGCCATGCTCGTTCTGCGGATCGATTTACCTTGAGATCCAGAGCGTGTACTTGTGATGATGGTCTGGCGGTGTCCCTCTAACTGTGTTTTTTGAGATTTGTGTTGTTCCAAGTCCAGATGTTTGGGTTTGTTCTTCCCTGCTTTGCTTCTCCTGGGTAGTTCCTTAAATTTCAAGAATGAAATTTCTTGAAGGAGGGGAGGCTGTAATGCCCTAGATTCTTATCGGATCTTTCGAATCCTTATCGGAGTGCTTTCAGATCACTTTTGTGGGTCCTGAGTTGAGTTTTACGATCCACATGGGTTTTTCTCCCGTACAAGTTACGAAACCCTATGGTGAGTTTATTTCTCTGTTCATCGACTCGAGGACGCTACAACTGCGATGTACTCATTGAGAGGATCATTTCGACTATTTTTCCATAATTTTCTGAATTAGTGGATTTTTGGCATAAAAATAAGATTTTCAAAAATTAGGATAATTCCTAATTTCTTTCCTTTTTATTTTCCTTTCCTCTCTCCTCCCTCTCATTTCTCACCTCACGTTCTCTCTCTCATTCTCTCTCCTCTCTGCTCCTCTCTCCGCGGGGCGTGCACCGTTGGCGAGCTGGGCGAGGCGGGGACGCGATGGAGTGAACCTGCAGTGTGATGGAGTGATGGATGGAGCATACATTGGCGTGATCCCTCGGTGGATTCAAAGCCGGCGTGGTTTGATCATCGTGATTGTTTCGGCACGGTTTAGTCGCTTCGGCGCGCGGAATCGTCGGTGGAGGTAGGGAGATGGAAGCCCTACTCCTGTTCTATGTTTCCTCGTAGTTTCATGCCGAACAGTGCGAGAACGAGTGGGTTTCATTAAAGTTTAGGAAAATCATGCTTTTGGGGTGTTCGTTGGGTTCGCCAAAAAATGGCGACAGTTTTCAGATCAGTTGGTTCCATTGGAACCCCCAGCATGGTAGCATTCCATTCCCGCAAGTTTCATCGCGATCGGTGGTCATTTGGGGCAGGTAGAAGCCCGGGAACCCATGTGACTCCATTAGGGTCGATTTGTTTGAATTGCCCGATTCGTGTCGTTTTGGCGTCGATTTGACCCCTTCCAGTCTGTGGAAGGCTTGTATCATCATTAGGATTGTTTCCCCTTCGTTTTAGAGTGAACGGGGCGTGGAAAGGTCGAGATCTGGCCGATCCCCTATTTTACTCACCGTGACGCTTAAACGGTTTTACAGAAATCGTTCTACCTTGTAAGCGGTTCAAGGGCGACCGTTTCATGTTGGTCGGTTCAGAGTTAAACGGCTTCGCGATAGACCGTGTTATTGTGTAAGCGGCCCTTGGAGGACCGCTATTCCCTGAATAACGGCCAAATAGAGACCATGTTTTCCCGTGTTGTCTTGGGTATGTCGATTCACTGGCTGAACAGCCATGCGACTGACCATGTTCAAGGTTTAAGCGGCCTTGGCTCAACCGTTTTTATCGTTTGGACTTGGTCAACGTTTTAAGTCGGTTTGGCCAAGCGGTCTAACGATAGACCGCTCGTATGGTTTAAACGGCCCATGTCTAGACCGTTCTATTGGTTTGACCAGTTTAGCTATTTGGGGTTGACTATGTGAAGCGGTTAGGTCACGATCGCTTGGCTCGTCTCTACGGCCATGAGGAGATCGTTCTACGATATAAATGGCCTCAGGCAGACCGCTTACCCCTACACTTTTATAATTTCATTTCTGGAGTCTTCTGAGTTGAACGGCCATGTCCCTGACCGTTCATCTCAATGAGACGGCCCCTCTATAGACCGTTCTATTCTATGGAACGGCATGTCTTTAGACCGTTTTTGGCATTGAGCGGCCCTGGTATGACCGTGTATCGCCTGTGTGTTTGGAGTGAAGGTAGCGACCCTTTGGTTGACCGTTTGACCAATAGAACGGTCAGGCGAGTGACCGTTTACTTCTCAGAATACTGTTTTGTGTTGTTTTTCTGATGGTTCAGCCTCCATTTGTCTTGGCTTGACCTTGTGGGCTGCCCGTGGTCCCGTGGATATCCTTGATGTCCTATGTGCGCTATGACCATGTTAGAAGGTAGCCAGGAGTGCCTGTACATCGAGTCGTGCTCCGTGATGCTTTAGAGTCTTCCTTGGTTTATGGTCAACCCGGTGTGATCTAGTGGTTGACATGTGACCTCGTTAGAGTCTCATCTGATCGAAACATGGTTCTGCACACTTAGAGGTGCTATCTTACCTCGGTCTACCTATCCATATGCATTGAGGGTCTTGGTGAACTCTCAATTCTCTGTGTGTTGTTTTATATGGGTTCGTGGATCCTATGATCCATTGTCGTTTCCTGTGGCTTAGGATTAGGCTGATTGGCAGCTTGTCACCGTCGTTGTGCGGCGATCTTGACTCCGAGTCATGGGACTCAAGGATCGTTGTGTTGGTAGGTCTAGTTGCCCTGTCCTGAGTCTGTTGGCAGTTGGTGTACTACCTCTGTGCTCCGTAGTACGGGTGATAGTGCATTCTTAGCCCATCTGTACTTCAGCACTCGTGTTTCAGAGTCTCCGTGTCTAGTGAGCCTCCACTAGTCGTAGACCGACAACCTTGAGTGTCGGCCCACCTGGGAGTGGTGGTGGGGTAGTTCCCGAGATACGATTTGTAGGCTAGTTTCCGTGGGCTCCCTTGCCTTACAGTAGCATCCTGCGGGGGGGAGAAAACTAGCTAGAGACCTGGCTCAAGACATTGAGCTTGTGTGTGCACGCATGGTCAGGGACGTTTTGGACGAATGCCGATGGGCGTGACCCTGACTAGTCACTCATTACTATAGTTCCTGGTTCCGTTCAGTGAGTATCTTAGTCTCCGTCGTTCTCGGCGTCCGTAGCGAGATAGCTGTGGCGCAGTGTAAGATGTCAGTGGATGCATCTGGCTGTTCTTCTAGTGAGGAGGTGCTTCGTCACGTGGCGCATGACTCTCGTGTTTCTCGGAGTCTGTGTTCCCTTGTCGAGTTAGTATGTTCTTGGCTCCATCCAAGTTCAGCTTCCCCTTCTGAGTTGGTCTATTCTCGGCTTTGTCGAGGATAGCTTTGTGTCACGTACATGACGCTCTAGTCGTGTGCGTCAGTGTCTGTTGTCTGTCTAGGTCTTTTCTATGGCTTTTACCTAGTTTCGTGGGCTTTAGCCTTTGGGCTAATGGTTGGCTGACGGATCGGTAACTCCTGACTTTGTGAGATCAGGGTTCACCCTTCTATCGCTGTTTGGAGTAGCTTAGGGAGCCGTGCTTTGCTCGGTAGCCGTGTTCTCAGTCCTTATGGCTTTACTTTTCCCTTTTCTTTTAGCCGTTCTACTCCTGCTCTCCCAGCTTTCTTTTACAGCTTTCTAGTTGTAGTTTAGCTTTTCCTGCTTTACTACTATTGCTGTTTTAGTTGTTGTTCCGTGTTACTGCGTTATTTTTCAGTGGGGATCCGCGTGACCCCTACTGAGCCAGTGACACGAGGCTCACCCCTGCTTTTCAGGTGTGGCGCTCTGCTTCCTTCGCGGTTCCTGGTGTGGCGTGCTCGTAGTTACCAGCTGTACCTGTGTCGGGCTTCCCCCGACCTCAGTGTACATTTTCTTTCTGTTGGACTGTACTTGTCTTTCCTTTGCATTGGACTCTAGTATAATTGTTAATCTAAACTGTTAATTAAAAAGTAATTTTATTTCTGTTATTTTAGTAAACCGATCTAATGAAATTTAATTGCTTACTGTTATATCTGCGACTTCAATGTACAACACGACAATCCTTTTATCCCTTTGGAGCATTATAACTCTTGGGAGGCTTCACGGGTTCCAAGTGGTATCAGGTCTACTCGGTAATCGTATCGGGTATATCCAATATCCGGAGTCCGGGTCGTCACATTCTCCCCCTAAGACAATGTGACCTGAATCAAGCATTTTCGAGACACATCATGAAAACTAATCTACTCTCCCCCTTAATAAATAACTCAAGTAAACATCTTCTCCCCCTTTGACATTAGCAAAAAGATGGGACGAGAAATGGTGGAGAGAAAGAAGATCAGATCCAAGATGAATTTTTCATAGAAGGTATGATTATAAGGAATTTTTGGAGAAATACAACCTGTATGAGGAGTTGAGGATCTGAAAATGCAAAAAGTTACACAATCTGATATTAATCTCATAACAAAGAGAATATTTATGTTCAGAGTCGACCATGATACAAACCTTATGACATGATCCTTATTCAAATTGTGTGGTTCAAATCTAATGATATTAGAGTTTATGAAAGAATTTGAAAAACATCTGCATGCATGTTTTAAAAGAAATAAACCAGAATTGCATGTTGAAACCATGTTTAACCTTACTTTGCATGGCTTATTCAGATTCAACGACTTATTTGAGAGTTACACAACTAGTATTGAAGTTAAACACTCATGGAGTTCTTATGGAATTCAGAGTTACAGTAGTTTTTCTTTCATCTTATGCTATCTAGCTCATAATTTTCTTTGAGCACAGAAGATTTTTACGAGCAATTAAGCCCAGTCATGCCTTGTATCTTGAGGATACACGTTGTTTAGACGCCAGTATCCTTAGGTACTAGGTGTGACTGACTATCATGCCTCAAATTGAAAAGAGATAGTATTGTCACCTCATGACTTGTCTGACCTCATTTCTTTAATGAGAGGACATATTTCTCAGCAACTGTGCCATTGCTCTGCCTTAGATTTTTCTTCAACTTACTGCAGAGTTAACAAAGGCACCTCATGACACAGCCCACTTGTCTTCTTCAACAAGGGGCATGGTTTCTCAGTGAACCAACGTCATTGCTCTGACAAAATTTAGCAGTTAAGAATTCCAGCTATTCATTATGTTTAAAGATAATACTTAGTGTTAGTATCTCAACCAAGGTTGCCTTGAAAGTAGAATTTGCAGATTTCAGAAGAAGTCATTTAGGACACAACATGTAAACACTGGTTAGGGTCTATTAAAAAATTGAACACAGATGATTTCATAACATTTGTCTCAAAACTCAATGAAGTCATTAAACCCGAACCAGTTTTATAGGATGGACAAGCACAAGGTCATATAATAGAAGATTCTTACTTTGAATTCCACTCAATTTTATGATCATGGTACTCAGATTGGAAGCTACTGAATTTCAGATTTTTCAAGAAGGTGATCAGAACAACCAGTAGCAGCAACAAGAAATAATCCATTGAATTTTCATATAAGCATGATTATCAAGTGAAGATAATGAGTAGTGGACACTCCCCCTGAGGATATGCAATGATCATTAGCAAGATATCAAAATATGATTTGGAAATTCATGCCAATGGTTGTACACTTATTAGAGTTGACAAGATGAAGATAACATGTATGCAAGAACGATTCAAAGAAGTTGATCCCCCTGACAATATGGCCTAAATGCAATATCGACTCATGATACTCGGCGGAGGTGTATCCTCACGCATGGTGAATGCTTTCAGGCAAGCATAACCTGCCTTTTCACAAATCACCATTTTATATACCATGGTCAAACGAAAACTAGCCAGCTGCAATGCATCATGAACATGGACCTATCAAACCGTGCATGCCAATGCATAAAGACATGTATTTATATGAAGGATATATGCATCAGATTTTCTATACAGCCTTTTTATTGCAGTTCAGCACAATCAACAATCAACAATAGTAAGAGATATTGAACACTTCAATCCTTATTGATTTGAGGTCTGCACAGACCAAGCTCCCTTCTAAGTGTAGAAAATCTTTCATTACACAAGGGCTTGATAAAAATGTCAACAACTTGATTCAAAGTGTCAACAAAATACAATTCAAATTTTTTCTTGAGGACCTCATCTCTAAGAAAATGATGCCTAATTTCAATGTGCTTTGTCCTGGAGTGCTGGACTAGATTTTTAGCAAGATCGATTGCACTTGTGTTATCACACAGAATCGGGACACACCTAAGATCTACTAAGTAGTCTTGAAGTTGGTGTTTAATCCATAATACTTGGGTGCCACAACTCCCCGCAGTAATATAGTCTACCTCTGCGGTAGAGAGGGTAACCGAGTGTTGTTTCTTGGAGGTCCAAGAGACCAAACACCCACCCAGAAATTGTCAATATCCACTAGTACTCTTGCGATCCAGTTTGCATCCAGCGTAGTCCGCATCTGAGTAAGAAATGAGAGAAAGATCACACGATGACGGATACCACAACCCCAAGTCTTGAGTCCCAGCAAGATATCTAAGGATACGCTTGACGGCAATCAAGTGGGATTCTCTAGTACTAGCTTGAAATCTAGCACAGAGGCATACACTAAACTGGATGTCCGGTCTAGATGCAGTCAAATAAAGCAATGAACTAATCATCCCTCTATAAGTTTTTGCATCCACAAAATTACCTTTCTCATCCGCATCCAGTGATGTGTTGGTTTCCATAGGAGTTGAAATGTACTTACAATTTTTCATGTCAAACCTTTTTAGCAGCTCCTGAATGTATTTGTCTTGGCTTATGAAGCACCCATCTGCACCTTGGTTGTCTTGTAAGCCGAGAAAAAAATAAAGTTCACCCATTAAACTCATCTCAAACTCACTAGTCATAAGGTTAGCAAATTCCTCACACATTTTAGATTTTGTACATCCAAACATGATATCATCAACATAGATTTGAGCAATCAAGATGTTCTTACCTTGTTTTTTGGTGAAAAGTGTTTGATCTACTTTACCTCTTGTACATCCATTTTTGGTGAGGAAATAGCTTAACCTTTCATACCAAGCACTAGGTGCTTGCTTCAAGCCATAGAGAGCTTTGTCCAGCTTGTACACATAATCTTCATGATCAGAACTTTCAAAGTCAGGTGGCTGCTCCACATAAACTTCTTCTTTGATTAGTCCATTTAAGAATACACTTTTAACATCCATTTAATGCAATTTTATTTTGTGTGAACATGCAATTGCAAGCAGCATCCTAATGGCTTCTAGTCGAGCTACAGGGGCAAAAGACTCTTCAAAATCTACTCAAAATTCTTGGTTATAGCCCTGAGCCACCAATCTAGCCTTATTTCTTATTATCTTGCCATCTTTACTAAGTTTGTTTCTAAAGACCCATTTGGTACCTATGACGGATTTTCATGAGGGTCTAGGAACAAGATGTCAAACATTATTTCTTTCAAACCGGTTTAATTCGTCTTGCATGGAATTTATCCAGTTTTCATCTTTCAAAGCTTCTTCAACATTTTTTGGTTCAATTTGTGAGACAAGAGTAATTTGGTCCAATTCTTCAACTATTCTAAATGTGACCTGGTTCTAGGTGGTTCATTTAAGTTCCCAATTACATTATCTAAGGGATGATCTTTAAGAATTCTAACATCAGTGATGTCATTACCTTCACCGATAACCGGATCCTTTGAATTGCTTATTTCTCCCAAGTCATCATTTTTTCTTGTCTCATTTTGTGAAGGATCATGTTCTTCCATTGATTTCAGGAACTCCCCGTTGTCATCTTCCCTTCAAGGCCTGTCATTATTAGATTCATCATTGAATTCATCAAAGGTAACATGGGCTGATTCTTCCAGAACATGACTCTTGATATTAAAAATTCTATAAGCCCTAGATCGATCAGAATAATCAAGAAATATACCTTCATCCCTCTTGGGCTCGAACTTATCCAATTCTCTTTTATCATTGTTATGAATGAAACATTTGGATCCAAATACTCTTATGTGAGAGAGAGAATGCTTTTTACCTTTGAGTAACTCATAAGGAGTCTTTTTGGTGAATGGCCTTACCATCGAGCGGTTGATGATGTAACATGTTGTATTTACTGCTTCGGCCCAATATCTCCTTGGGAGTTGTTTTTCAGCAAGCATTGTTCTAGCCATCTCTATGAGTGTTTGATTTCTCCTCTCAACTACCCCGTTTTGTTCAGGGTCCTTGGTGATAAAAACATGTGAGATATGCCTTCAGCCCTGCAAAAAATGTAGAATTCAACATTGTCGAATTTGCCACCATGATCTGATTGAATGTTGGAAATTTTGAACTCACCATCTTGCTTTATCTTCATGTAGAGTGCCTGAAACTCACCAAAAGCATCATTCTTGTGTGCAAGATAGAACACCCATGTGAACCTTGAAAAATCATCCACTAGCACATAGCCATATCTTTTACCACTTAAGCTAGTAGTTCTTGTTGACCCAAATAAGTCCATGTGTATTAGTTCAAGTGGTTTAGATGATAAATTTTCAGTTCTGGTTTGGAGTGATTTTATTGTTTGTTTCCCTAAGGTGCATGCATCACAAATTTTATTATCTTGTTTAAAGGAGAGCTCAGGCAGTCCTCTCACCATTGACTGTTTCAGAAGTTTATGCAAGACATTGTAACTAGCATGTCCTAGTCTACGATTCCATAACCATGCAAGTTCAGACTTTGGTGCAGCAAGACAGAGGTTTAAATGAGTTGGATCATCTAAGTCAATCATGTATACATTGTTGACTCTCTTACCGAAAAACTTGATTCTATCAGACTTAGGTTCCAGAATTTTACATTCATGGGAGTCAAACACTACTCTATGCCCTTTATCACACAATTGACTTATACTCAACAGATTGTATTATAAGCCGTCAACTAATAAAACATTCTCAATTGAACTAGAGGGATTCTTACCTACTTTATCTGAACCAATGATTTTTCCTTTATTGTTCCCTCCAAAGGTGACATGGCCAGCTTCTTCCACCAAAAGATAGAATTTTGTTCTGTCTCCCATCATATGTCTTGAACAGTCGCTATCAAGGTACCACCTGTTGTGTATGGCTGCAAGGCATTCCTACAAGATAAATTAAGCAACAATCTTTGGAACCCATACTCGATTGGGTCCCACCAAACCATTCATCTCAACAAGGCATGATACCATATACTTAGGAATCCAAATTTTACTCTCATACTTGGTTTCCTTGCTTGAAGGAGGATTCCGGTTCTTGTTTTCCATTTTCACATTGGCTCTTTGTTTCAGAGTGCTTTTAGCCTTTGATTTATGGTGAAGGTTGGAAAATAGTTGATTTTGGTTCCAATAGCTTGTTCTTGATTGATAAAAGGAGTTGTAGCTCATAGGAGAATAAGTGTGATAAGGTCTATGTGTATATGAATCTTGATTGCCCCAAAAGTATGAAGGTGTCGACCTGTGAGAGTGTGGCTGTCGACCTGTCCCCTGTTCTGCCCATTTATAATGGTTTCTGTTTGGTTGAAGTGTTGACCTCATGTAACCTGAGTGTCGACCTGTTGGGGCATTTCTAGCGGCCTGACTGGGTGATGACCAAAAAGGTGTCGACCTTGGCTGAGGATAGTGTCGACCTGTGCTGCCCTTTGGACCTTTTCTACTCTGAGTGTATGTAGACTTGGGCTGAGGAAAGTGTCGACCCTTCTGGAATTTCTGAGCATTTTTGTTAGGGATTCCAGGTTGTTTCTTTAAGGGTTCTTTTATTGTTTGATTTTTCTTTACTTTGGATGGCTTTAATGTTTGTGGAAGAAGCATTTGAAGAAGAAACAAATGTGATAGTTTTCATGCCAATCTTTTTCTTTTTGGTGGGATTGTATCCCAGCCCTTCTTTGTTAAAGTTCATTCTTATTCCCAACAAAGCATCTAAGTTCTCCTTTCCATCCACAAACTTCTCCAGTTGATTTTGTTTATCCTTCAAGTTCCTTTTGGAGCTTTTCAACACTTTCTTGTAGTTTGGTATTGACTTCCTTGACGGCTTCATATTTTTCATTTGTTATTTTGATGTCACTTTGAAGTTTTTGCATCTTTGATTTTGCATCATCAATCTCATCTCTTAAGCTCTCATTTTCGGCTTCTAGGTCTTCAATTCGCTCCTTCCATATTCCAGATTCTCAACTAATTTTTTCAAATCTAGAATTTTAGATTCCAATGATGAATTCTTTTCACTTAAAGGATGATCATGCACAACAGTATTGATTTACCTTTTTAAAGCTTTATTCTCCTTTTTGTACATGTCATATTTATCCATCAACTCAGAATAAGCTTCTTCCCAGTCACTAGTTGAAAAATGATCAAAGGGGGATTGTACCTCTGATTCTTCATCTCCCTTAGCCATGAGGCAGAAATTTGCCTTTTCTTCTTCCGTGGAGCTTGTTTCATCATCATCTTCTTCTTCGTCACTCCAAGTTGATACCATAGCCTTGTTCTTCTTTCCTTTCCATTTGGGTGATGATCTCTTCACTTCGTTAGGGCATTCAGATTTTACATGCCCAGGCTTCCTGCAAGAATAGCACATAATCTTATCAGATTTCTTTACATTTTCATATTTTGATCTGAATGATTTCCTTACCTGGGGCCTCCCTTTTCTGAGACCTTTACCTTCATTTCTTAGAAATTTTCTAAACTTCTGAGTGAGTATAGCTACTTCATCCTCATCTTCATTACTAGTTGATGACTCACATTCCACGGACGTTCCTCGATTGCTTGGTCTAGCTTTCAGTGCTAGAGGCTTTTTCTTGCTTATCTCTACTTGTTCTTGAGATTTATCTCATAGGTCACGAGGGATCCTATGAGTTCTTCTACCTTGGTGGTTGGCAAATCTTTGGATTCTTCAACCACAGTGGCTTTGGTATGCCAAGCTGAGGTTAGTGATCGAAGAATTTTTCTTACTATTTCCTGCTCAGAATAACTCTTTCCTAAACCAATTAGACAATTAGTGAGCTGAGTTAAACAAGCGTACATATCTGAAATGGATTCATCAGGCTTCATTTTAAACATTTCATATTCTGAAATCAACATGTTAGCTTTGGTCTCACGTACCTGAGATGTGCCTTCTTATATTACCTCTAGACGGTCCCACATCTCTTTTGCTGTAGTACATGTTGATACTCTTGAGAACTCCACAAGATGGAGAGAACACTGCATTACGTGCTTAGCACTCCAGTTGATTGTGGATCTCCTTATCTGCTCCTTTGTCCAAGTGTCCTCATCTTCTGGAAGCTCATAGGGACCTTTGCTAACAACTCTCCACAGCTCATAGTCTTGAGCGCGGACAAACACCTGCATACGATTTTTCCAATATGAGTAGTTAGTTCCAATAAAGAAGGGTGGTCTGTTAACAGAATGTCTTTCGGGCATGAGACCCTTGGACGCCATTCCACCATTTCTCTTAAGGTCGTTGGATCCCATCATGAGAGATCGGCTCTGATACCACGTGTTGTGTGGGAATGGTTGATCTAGAGGGGAGGGGTGAATAGATCTTCCCCTCTTTTTTGATAACTCAAACAAACCGCAGCGGAATAAAGATAACTACTATAAGATGCAGGTAATGCACACACACAATGCAAGAGAGTAGATAGATACCAACCTAGACAAGCATCTAGCAAAGAGCAATCACACATGCAAACCACATGAACAAAGACTTTTAAGGTGGTTCGGACTTTCTCCAAAGTCCTACGTCCACCCCTCACTTAAACCAAGTAAGGCTTCCCTAGTGCAACTACACAATCCGCTGAATACATAGCTTAAAAGCCCCCTACTTCCAGCTTGCAGAGAGACTATCCTCTCTAAAGGAACCACTAATGCACAGCTTGATGGCACACCGGCCAGACCACAGATTCAAGCATACAAGCTTGATCTGTCTTCCTACTGTCACCGGTAGGGACAGTTCAAGGTTTCATTAAATAAGATCAAACAAAAGAAAAAGATGATGAGAAAACTCAGACATGAAGAGTGAAGCTCAATGCAAAATGTAAAAGTCCTTGTCTGAGATGTGGAGAGCTTGGTTTGTTGCGATGAGATTCGTTGCTTCTTGATGGTAGCTTTATCTTTGTAATGCAACGAGCAGGTGCAAGAGGAGCTCATGGGTTTACTTCAGATCTTCACAACTGGCCTTGAGCCCTTCACCTTCTCCTTCTTCTCTTTCAGTTCTGGATGCAGCTGACTTCTTGCGTTGTCCTTCTTTTCTCCAAGGGACGCTAGCCACACTAGCAGCGGCAACGTCTCCTCCTACGTCTGGTTTTTGCACTCTTGCTTCTTCTCACCGCAGCCTTGCTCTGCTCAACAAAAATACTAGCCTCTCTTGCCTTCTTGCCCTTATAGCCCTTTTCATGTCAGGGAGGTGTGTGCACCTTTTTGGGGCTCCCAAGGAGAGGAAATTTGCCATCCAAAGGTCTGTCCATTGATTGGTCCAGCAGAGACAGAAAAAAATATTCTTCAGACAAGGTTTTCTTTTGATAGCCAAGAGGAAATATTTGATATGGACATTTGCTTAGCTCCAAATCTGAGCATTTAATGATCCTCATGTTGGAAATCTGGCAGTCTATATTCTCATTGGCTCAGGTTACTTTTCTGGACAGTGTAATTTTCTATGAGCATCTCCCATAGGTTGACAGTAACCAGGTAGCAGACCTGAAGCAGGCTTTTCCCAGATTTGAACTCTGTCACAGCAGCCTCCAAAAAGGTGTGTCAGATGTGATGATGATGGTTGGGACATGCGACAGACTTGGAACCTTCCTCTAGACCTCGAAACCTATGGTTTTGGGGATTTGTGGTATGTATTTTTGCTCTCTGGATCCCTCTTCGAACTTCTGTGACTTGACAAGAAACAGCTTCGGGAGAGCTATAGTGTCGACCTCATGTAAAGGAAGTGTCGACACTTCTTAAGAAAACTACCAATTTAACGCTCTCTGGAAGATGTCTGAGGTCGACCTTCTGTAAATGCAGAGTCGACATGTCTTAGGAAATTGCCCATGTAACAGCCTCTGGAAGCCCATGGTGTCGACCTACTATAACTGTAGTGTCAACACTGCTTTAAGGAATCCTATCTTCAACGCTCTCTGGAAGACCATAGTGTCGACCTACTATACCAAAGTGTCGACACTGCATTATAGAGGAGAGTTTATAACGCTCTCTGGAAGGGTCTGAGATCGACCTTCTGAGAGGGGCAGGTCGACACCACCCTTTGACTTTTGATGGACTGATGGCGCTTGAGCTGGTGAGGTCGACACTTCTGGGCTATGAGGTTGACACCACCAGTGTAAAAACTATCTTTGAGGGATTTTCTGAGGTGACTTGGGCGCATGCATTGGGCTTCATCTTTTGCCATCTCTTATGACTTATTTGGCTTATCTGTCTTGAGAATATCAATCAATGCCAGCAATCAAGGGATGAGAATATTAATGACTCATAGTGTTGGAAAGCATCAAAACCATATGGACACCACACTAGGGTTTGTGAGAAGGGGATTTTTGATGGTTAGAAGCACTACAGAGGTGCTGGATATTTGGTAGAAGATGATATTTTATAGAGGTATCTAGATTTGGTCGTCCTATATTGGGTATTGGGTCGAACCGAAGCAGACCGTTCTGGGCATTGCGCCAGAATCGGTCGACCAGTTCAAGAGAACCTATCGACCGATCAAGATAAACAATGAGTAGGTTGACCGAAATGGAAAAATAGGTCGACCTATGAAAGACAAATTGGCCTGTTGAATGATTTTTCAAAAGAACCATGTAATCATCCGATCGACAAGAGCAGAAGTCCAGGTCGACAGACTCAAAAGCCCAGGCCTTCATCCAGAAGAGCTTCATGATCATGCGGACAGACTCCTAGAGTCTGTTTAAGCCCAGTCGATAAGACTTGCTATCCAGAATCCGCTACAAAGGGCAAAGTGTAAAGTTCATGTCGACAGGCTCTTTGATCCGGTCGACAAATGCTTCATCCAGAACCCCCTGCAAATGGTCTGTTAATCAGCCCACTTTTTTTCAACCTGCCCATGGCACAGGTCGACAGAGAAAGGAGAGCAAAAAATAAAGGAAAAAAGAAATATATATATATATATATATATAAAGGGGAGAAAAGAACAATAAAACAACATCAAGAAAATTTTAAAAAAGTAAAAAATATAAGAAATAATAAATAATAATTAAAATAATAAAAAAGAGCACAAACGAAGAGAATGGGGGCTCGGTCGACCTGTGCATGGCCTATGTCGATCTATAAGGGTGAAATAAAAAAATGAGTGTATATAGAAATAAAATGTAACAAATTGAAACAATAAAAAAAATGATATATATATATATATAATAAAATAAATAATAAAAATAATAATAAATAAATAAATACAAGGAGATAATTAATAAATAGATAAGAATACCAAATGATAATAATAATAATAAAAAGTTGGTAAAAATAATAATATATGAAAGGATAAATATAATAATAATAATGAGAATAATAATAATAAATGAATAATAATGAAACAAAATGAAATAACATTAAGCAACAAAATATGCAATTAGATTAAGGCAAAATATATGCATACATCCGATAGAATCGAAACAATAAACAAAACAATAATGTTTGTCCCGGTGCCCGAGTAAAGGGAACATAAAAGATGCCTATATATGGATCCCCGGGGTCACCCCACTATGGCCAGAATCTGACCTTGTCTCGAGACTGATAGCCTTTCATATTCAACCTTTCTTTACTAAACTTCACCCTGTTATCCCTGCTACGAAACATCAAATCATTCCGCATCTGAGGCAGACATTTGCTCGGGGGATTACTCGTGACTCCATCATGCTCTCAATGCGGATCGATCTCCGAATAAATAATGAATAATGAACGAGTGAGATGATTCGAGCACCCTTGCCATCGGTATAGAGTGTTTCGTGGCACTTAATTTTTGGTCTTTTCTTTTTGTTTAATAATTCAAACCTCAGGCTATAGGGCCCTTTCTCCTGACGATCAATCAAGGGTCTTCTACCTTCGGGGAGATGTACACGGCGGGCTTCTGTCCCTACCCAACTTCCACTATCGTCTGATCGGTCAGATGGTGCACGCATTAGTGATTCCCGACTGTTTGGTCTCTAGACTTCAAATAAATTGTCACCTCGTGACTAGCATGCCTGTGCATAATGTAAAATAAATAAACCAAAATAAATTAAATAAATAATCAAAGAAAAAAATGTGTCTCACAAGTATGGTGTTTTCGACGGAATACTTTCAGAAATGAGAGGGGCACCCAATTTTATATATTTTTGAAAGATAAGTTTTCGACGAAAACATTTGTTCGTATACAATTCTATCTCTAGTACAGACAGAATTTCCAACATAAATATTTTTCTGTCAGTAATTAATTTTCAAAAATAAGAGCTCCCAATATTCAAAAACTACCGCCTACTTTTTAGTGCCGATGGAATTTCTGATGGATATTATTTACGTCAGAAATTTACAATGTCTTTCTAACGGAATATTGTTCCGTCGGAACACCTCCTTAAACCCCCCACCCCAAGCCCTCAGGGTCTCACCTGAGCCCCTATCCCCCACCCCCACGCTGCTGCTCCCTCTCCTCCTACGACGACATTGTTGCCCCTGCCACCGCCATCGTCCACCGGCCACCTCGACTGCCATCGCTGTCATCCTCCCTCTTTCCCCCTCTCTCCCGGTATGCCTCTTTCTCCCTCTCCCGCCGGCCCCTCTCCCCCTCCATGCTCCCTCTCCTGCCGGCACCTCTCCCCCTCCATGCTCACTCTCCCACTGGCCACTCTCCCCCGTTGTTCACTTTCTTCTTCTTCTCCCCCCGCCGCCAACCACCTTACACACTCCTGCCCTCACACACGCACAAGGAGGGGCTTTGCCCCCTCCCTGCTCCCCTCCCTGTCCCGGCCTCACACACGCACACGCCCTCACACACGCACCCATGACACACCTTACACACGCACACTACAAAGAAGGGCTCGGCCCCTACCTATCTCCCTCACATACGCACAAATAGAGAGGGGCTCGGCCCCTCCCTGTCTCCCACACACACGCACAAATAGAGACGGACTCGCCCCCCCCCCCCCTAACTCACCGTCTCACACACGCATACACATATATTTTTTTTTAATTTTATTGTTCTATGTAGGGCAATCGGCGTTAGAGACGACAACGGGAGAATTGATTGGAAAATTTTCTGCCAATAAACAGTAAGAAAAATTTGGATTTTAATTTATATATTATATGTTTTTTATTGTATTTAATCTTATTTAAATTTATTGTTATACATTATTGTTTAACTTTTTTTAATTTTTTTAATTTTATGATGTGTGTGTGTGAGAGAGAGGGAGAGGGAAAGAAGAGGGACGGGGACACGTCTGGGTGTGTGTGTGTGTGTGTATGGGTTGTAGGGCAACAGAGAAGGGAGAGGGTGGGGGGTGGAGTCGGGGGCCGAGAGATATGTGTGACAATGTGTGCCAAAGAGACAGAGAGGGAGAGAGAGAGGGTACACGAAGTGAGGGGACGGTGTGTAGCACCCCGTTAAAATTATAAAAAATAAAAATACATCCATAAAATGAACTAATAAATTTTTTTTATAAATAAGGTGCTCATTGGCAAACCACCACAAATAACCCTAAAACAAATAACCCAACCCAATCAATGTTAAGACAAACAGGGTCCTATTAAAACTTTAAAACACTTAAACCCAACCATGAATGGGCTTCCCGTAAGTGGATTTCAAGGGCTCTCCATTTAGCTCATATTGAGGCCATTAGCTAGATAATGGGCTTTTGAGGGTATAAGTATATATGATGGGCCTTTTAAAATGCAAAACCCCGTGTCACGTTCGAAGATGCATGGAGCACTAGGGTTCTTGCGATCAAAACACAGTAAGTGGCTATGGTTTTAGGAAGATAACACACCGAAGGAAATAATAGGATCAAATCTTAGATATCCAACATCAACTAGGATTCCTTAGTTCACTAGGGTTCTAAACCCTTAAAAATAAGAACTTGCACAGCAGAACGTGCTGTTGTTGCTGAGTTCGAAGAAGGGTAGTTGCTATGCATCGTCATCCTACACGTAAAGGAGGATGTTGCTCATCTTCTTCCTGCTGCCTGCATCCTGTGCGGAAGGGTGTTGCTTCCGCATCCTCTTCTTCCTCTAGTCTTCACCATCTTCCTCCCCCGATCAACCAATCAAGATAGGTGTTCTCAGGCAAAACTAAGTTAAATCATCATACATGCAAGATATCAGGCTGTTACATGTTGATAATCATGTTCCCGTATAGTCCTATGCATGGTTTATATCTAATTACACTGTTTCTACATGTTTTAAAATTAGCGGACAGAGCAGTGGATGCTATTTTTAAACTGCATCTGAATCACGGACGTAGATTCTTGAATCTGCGCCAGTGCCTTGGATGCAGATTAATCTGCATCGGCTGTCCTGACATCCATTCATGTGACTAATTAATAAATCCATAAATCTTTAAAATTCTATATACATGGAACCATGTACATACAAATTGTGATATGCATATTCTTAGAATCTCCATAATTTTCTCTTTAGTTCCATGACTTTGGTTCTATAGAAATCTTGCTGATCTAAAAGTACTACTATTCATCCATGCTAAAAGAAATGAACAATGTTTGAATTTAATGCTAGAATTTGAGCCTCCCCAGAAGGGCGCAAATTCTTTAAAATAAAAATATAGTGTCCAGAGGCCTGATGCATACTAAAGATCTTGCGCCCCTTTACAGTGACGCCAATTCTTTATGCGTGACTACCCTCCGACGTTTAAAAGGAATTAACGTCCAGTACCTCGACACCAATTAAAGATTAAACGCCTTCTTAGAAAGATGCAAATTGATTATTTTGAAATATTTTGAAAATTAATAGATATGGCGTCAAGGTCCTAGATGCTAATTTAAGTTTCTGCACCTCTCTGCAAAGACGCAGATTAAATAGCGTCCTGGCCTTTGACGTAAAAAAAATTGTTGTTTATTTTAAATTGGTTTCTAAAAGAACTAATGTCGTGACAATGGACGCTAATTACAAGAAGTAGCGCCTACTTTCCCTGACGCATATTCTTCCAGTGAGTTTTCTCTCGTGTTTTGATCTTATACGACTGGATCTTGGCACCATCATCTCAAGGCTGAGGTGTGGTCCATGTTTTCTGTTTTCTCGCTTACCCTCTATCTCTTGGGGAGGTTCGGACCCTCCGTCGGATACTCCTTCCGCCGGACCTGGACTTTCTTCATTAAGACCTCCGTAAGACTCCACTAGTCTTGGAATCCCTCAAGGTGGCCGAGCGGGTTGTACCCTAAAAATCCTAGAAACCGTGTCTAGTCATGTCACTCTGAAGAAACATGACGCCCTAGCCATCATAGAGCGCCAAGATGGGTGTTCCGTGAGAGTCCAATCACTGTCTAGAATTGGCGACCATATAATTGACGCCAATTAGAATTAGCTTCCAGATAGGTGACGCTATTTTCTTCGTGCCTTACTATTTACAGAATTAGCGACCACTATAGTGGATGCGAATTTTGAAATTGACGGCATCATGAGTGAACACCATTTTTCCCAGATTTATGAATGCTCGGGTTTCATGAGGGAATTTTCGCTATACTATCCCCACATAAAGTTCTGTCCTTGAATTCCATAAATCTGTGAATCTACCTTAATATTTCCTACATTGGCTTATTCATTTGGAATTCTATTGCCTATAAACTATAGTGGATGTGATGGGAATCAAGCAAGCCGCTAGGCCAAAGTTGATCATGGAAGCTGCTGGGCCGAAGATGAACGCGCTACCTTTGAGTAGCGTGATCTGTATGAAGGCGCTAGGTTCCCCTAGCGCGATCTCAGACAGAAACTCTGCTGCAGACGGTCCAACTTCCCGGCACCGAAACTCACAAAAGTCTTCAATGTTTGCTGTTTTCCATGGTTGTAATCGATGTTCTAGCGTCGTTTTATCTTCCCCTTCCCCTATATATGTATCCCATCTCGTTTGATTAGACAATGAAGCAATGAATCTATGAGAGTTTAAGAGTATAGCATGGCTATCTCCCCCAATCTTTGGAAACCCCCCCTTCCTCCTCCCCTCTCCGGGTGCGATGCCCAATTCTCTTCTACTGATCCTCTCCCTTTCCCCTTCAATGGAGGATGATCGAAGCTCTGGATGCACCAGCTTTGAGACGGGGTTGGGTGTGAGGCCCCATTCGGATCTCCGTTCTTCCTCCACCGCCGTTCACCTTCCTCCACCGCCGCAAAGAATGCTGTCAAGGCCAAGATGGAGCTCGGTTGCACCGGTCCTGCGATGGGTCCGAGCGAGAGGCCCCAGTAAAGCCCCATCAACGGCCCTAGTTCGCTCCATCACATCCTCTTTATCCCCCATCACCCACCCCCATAGCCACCTTCACCAAGTTATCCTAGCTAGTATTAGGTTAGTTTAATCCATGTTTAGGGTCCCTCATGTGTCTGTTTAGGATCCCTCGTGTAATACCCACCTTCCAATGTGTTTCTCCCCTGTGATTCATTCCCCCGAAGTCTTCTACGGGTGCCCCAATGTCGAAGTTCGTCGTTCTGCCAACTTCTGTGAACGCGCTAGGATGATATAGTGCATTCTTCAAGAAGGCGCTAGGCGTGTATAGCGCGACCATGGGCAGAATGAAAAAGACCCCCACTTCTGTCCCACATCAAATGGTATCAGAGCTTAAGGAACCAGGCTGTTCTCACAGACTGGGATCTTGAGCTACAAGGTTCGAGGATGAACCTTCCAAAGTGGAGGGGTTTGATGGGAATCAAGCAAGCCGCCAGGCCAAAGCTGATCGTGGAAGCTGCTGGGCCGAAGATGAACGTGCTACCTTTGGGTAGCGCGATCTATATGAAGGCGCTAGGTCCCCTAGCGCGATCTCAGACAGAAACTCTGCTGCAGACGGTCCAACTTCCCGGCGTCGAAACTCACAAAAGTCTTCAATGTTTGCTGTTTTCCATGGTTGTAATCGATGTTCTAGCATCTTTTGTCTTCCCCTTCTCCTATATATGTATCTCATCTCATTTGATTAGACAATGAAGCAATGAATCTATGAGAGTTTAAGAGTATAGCATGGCTATCTCCCCCAATCTTTGGAAACCCCCCCTTCCTCCTCCCCTCTCCGAGTGCGATGCCCAATTCTCTTCTCCTGATCCTCTCCCTTTCCCCTTCAATGGAGGATGATCGAAGCTCTGGATCCACCGGATCTGAGACGGGGTCGGGTGTGAGGCCCCAATCGGATCTCCATTCTTCTCCACCGCCGTTCACCTTCCTCCACCGCCGCAAAGGACGCTACCAAGACCAAGATGGAGCTCGGTTGCACCGATCCTGCGATGGGTCTGGGCGAGAGGCCCCAGTCAAGCCCCATCAACGGCCCTAGTTTGCTCCATCACATCCTCCTTATCCCCCATCACCCACCCCCGTAGCCACATTCACCAAGTTATCCTCGCTAGTATTAGGTTAGTTTAATCCCTGTTTAGGGTCCCTCATGTGTCTGTTTAGGATCCCTCGTGTAATACCCACCTTCCAATGTGTTTCTCCCCTATGATTCATTCCCCCGAAGTCTTCTACGGGCGCCCCAATGTCAAAGTTCGTCGTTCTGCCAACTTCTGTGAACGCGCTAGGACGATATAGTGCGTTCTTCAAGAAGGTGATAGGCGTGTATAGAGCGACCATGGGCAGAATGAAGAAGACCCCCACTTCTGTCCCACATCAGGATGTCTAGATAAACTTGAGATCTTTGATCCAATAATTCAATGTCTGGCGTTAATTAATGGGGCCCAGTCTGCTCCTGAGAGGAGCGCCCGAAAGTACTTGTGCTCATGGGAGCTATATTGACCACGGTGTGACATTGCACCGAAGTGCATGACTTTCTAGATTACTCTATGGCATTCCACTTCCGTACTTGATATTACTTGACATGACATGACGTGACTTGCGTGGCCCGAAATCGGGTATTTACTTGTGATATTAAATAGCCAATATCTCGTGACATGACTTGATATTACGTGCTTGTGTTGGGTGCCGAGAGGCTGATCTAGAAGGGGGGGTTGAATAAATCTTGATAGAAATACCAAGGAGTGATCTAGACGGGGGGGGATGAATAGATCACCCCAATTTTCAAAAACAATTCAAAGGAACACGGCAATGAGCTGAGAAATACGACACCAAGCACTTATGGCGCAGCTGAAGAAAATATAAGCAAGCGACAAGGTTGCTGGCGAAGGCAAAGGGTGAGAATCAGACAAATGATAGAATAGAAAATGGGCAAAGAATAAACCAATGTAAACACACCCTTTAACACTATTCGTTCAGAAGGTAAGTAGTGGTGGAACGAAAAAGGGATCAATAGATAACCGGCTACACGTCAGAGGGGGAAGTTGGAAGACGACTCACGCAAGAGACCAAACTTCCTGATAGTCCTGGCAAAACATTCTGATAGGGCCTTTATCAAATACTAGTAGAGAAGCAAAACATAGTGTCCATAAATAAGATCAAAACAACAAACACACAGAGAGACAAAGTTTTTAGGTGGTTCGATTACAAATCGTAATCTACATCCACCCCTCGTTCACACCGAACGAGGATTCCACTAGCACTGGCTAGAAAAGAAGTAAACTCAGTCTGCGACAGAACGCTGCCTTAAAGCTTGCCCAGAGGGAGACAAATCCCTCAACCCAAGTCCTGCTCCACATAACCTGAAGCCTGAACTTGCTCCCTGCAAATTCAGATCCGGAGGATAATACCTCCCTTCCTCCACACCAGAGGGAACCCCACGAGCGACCACCCAAGTCACTCGCAATCGGAGACAATGTCTCCCTTCCTCCAAGAACACTTAGAGGGAACCAAAAACCAACTTCAGAAAATTGGAAAGAAAGAAAGAATAGAAATCGAAAATACAAAGGAAAATGTAGCTTCAATGAAGCAATTTCAGATGCAACGGTTGACTGCTCTCTGATCTATCTTTCTAAAGAATGATCCTCATGAGGTTTCTTGATCTGGGAAAGGCACTCTCATTCTTTTTCTTCGGGGGGGAGCTTGCTCTCTCTGAGTATGCAAAGGGAATAATCTTCGACAGCTTCAGCACCCTTCTTCGAATGGCAAGGCACCCTATATATAAGGAATAGGGGCACCGTATGCATGTGGCAGAAAAACCTACTGAAACCCCATTGGTTCACGTGGTAGGGATGAGAATGTTTCTCTTGTCATTGTGCCTTGGATCACATGCCCATCATCTAGCCTTCTGGGAACACATGCATACTTCAGTTCGAGCTCACGAGCTGCTTTAATTAGTCACGCGCTTGCCCTACTTCAGACAGTCATTTCCTCAAACACCTCTGCTGCCCTGAGTCCTTAGTTCATGATTTGCCATGCCATGCTAGCATCAACCTTGGTAGAAACAGTTTCTTCATTGAGATCGACCTCAATTACGTAGGTGGCCACACCAACACTGACCTTATCTGCAAGACAATACAGATTAGCATCAACCTTAGTATCAACAATTAAAACATGCACTGACTTTGTATATGCTGAATGCAAGAAGTGCACTGACCTTGTATACACACAAGGCAAATGTGCACGGACCTATGCATGCGTATGTCACTCAGTTAAGTGTAGACTAAGACATGCACAGACTTAGTGAGCATATATGCACAGACCTTATGTGCAAGCATGTAGAATATGCACGGACCTATATGTGTATGAGACAAGAACAAGCACGTACCTTGTGTGCAGTCACACAGGGTGTGCACAGACCTTATATAGCACATAGTGCAGCTAGCACCGACTTCAAGTATGTTGGTTGGCCTATATGCACCAACCTGCTACAGTATGTGCACTGACCTCCATTATGCGTATGCAAACATGCACCGACTTTGAGTATGCTAAGATGGTGCAACTTGCACCCACCTTGGTCTCCTATATGCATTAAAAGAAAATTATACACAGTGATGTGCACAGACCTACTTATGCATCTAGCCTAAACTAGCACCGACCTACATGCATGCTACAGTGATGTGCACAGACCTTCTTATGCATCTAGCCTAAACTAGCATCGACCTTAGTTGTGTAAGAACACAAATAACACTGACCCTTGCTGTGCATGTAGACTTATGCAATGAACAGTGTTTTATCTTAAAACAGATAAACAAAATTTTCATACTAAAGTGTTTGACATCATCAAAACGACAAAGATACAACAATCTCCCTCTTTTTGATGATGGCAACCATTTTGAGATATTCAAGAATTGGTTTATTTCGAAGAAGAACAACATCAATGATATGCAAGGATGCGGCAATGATATGCAAGCAATATAACATACTAACTCTCCCTGACTTGGACAATGTTCACACTAATGCTCATGGTGATCAAAAACAATAACTCATGCCAAAGGAGCAGATACTCCCCCTTTCACTCTCCCCCTTTCACTGACATTTTTCTCCCCCTTTGACATCATCAAAAAAAGGAGTGGAGAGAGAAAAAGGTGATGCTAAGCAATCGAGAGGATATACAGTAAACGCACAATTTAGAATGTTTCAAGTACATCTCTTAGAGGAGTAAGTAAGAGAACTGAATTAATCTCATGTTCATCAAGGCTAATAATCAGGAAAGACACAGAGTAAGAATGAAGATTTCCAACGTACAAACATGATAAGGAAGATCAAGGTTAAGCTGGTATGCCAAGAGAGAGCATTCTAAAAGACTGTACTAATTAGAGATATAGAGTCGCATCCACTGAAAGTTGTTCCAATTGTATTGAGGACAAAGAATATTTCGAAAATAATGGGGTTACAGATTTTTTGATTTGGCACAGTGAATATGGCATTGAGTAATTTTGGTAAATCACACATTATTACATGAGGAGACACCTTTATTAGAGGCCGGAATCCCCATTTACTTAGTGTGATAGCCGTATTACTTCTCTTTTAGAGAACAGATTTAGCATTTGAAGTGTCTTTGTACGTGAGGAGACACCTTGATCAGAGGCCAGAATCCCCAGTCATTCAACTCTCTAATGCCATTGCTTTGTCAAGAAAAATAATTTTCTTCAAACTTTTTAAACAGAGATAATCTGGTACTTCATGACATAGACTGTGTCATTTCATTGATGAGCCATCTAGTTTCTCAGTAACCAGATCAATGCTCTGAGATTTGATAAACCCCGAAATATTTTCCAATTTGTTATGTGATGTTTGAAGTCAATACATCATGAACTAATTTTCAGGAAAGATTGCTTCCATAATTTTGAGGTTCAAGTATTTAGAATATTTCATACATGACATAACAGGTTCAACTTTGAACCATGTTTACTAAATCTGTAAGGAGACATTCTACAGGAACTTTGTCCAAGTCTTTGCAGGATTATTAAATTGAAGTGACTTAGCCATGTATCAGTTATTCAAACTTAAAGATTTAAGAGAGTCCTGAACTTTGTTTCTTGTGAATATACTGTATAAGATGTTCAAAGGGCTTTATGCAGTATCAAGATCTCTCAAAATCCTTGAATCAGTCTCCTACTAACTGGCAGACTAAAGAAACTCTCCCTCACAAAAAGACTCAAGTATGCAGACAACTTGAATGCAAAATATATTGTAATGTAGAAAAGAGAATTTATGGACATAAAACCTGATCTATATGAAAATGAGCCTGTGGTACCAGGTGGAGAATGTAGGTCATAAGACCTCCTCACACATGATGTGGGTTTCCAATCATAAGAAATCTGACCTTCTCCCAACTTATCATTTAATATACCAACAGGTTATGCATGCCAATCTACATCACTAAAACATGACAAATACTAAATGAAGATCCATGCATATGCGGACTGTATGCAGCTCAATGTGGACATAGAACATGGATGCATTTTATTCAGAAATCAGAAACATTTAAAGATGCCCAATTCTCTTCTTAATGTGGTGAATTTTTCATTGTCCAGTGACTTAGTGAAAATGTCAGCTATCTGATGATCAGTGCCTACATGGATCAATTCAAAAGTTCCTTTAGAAATCTCATCTCTGATGAAGTGATGTCTGATCTCTATGTGTTTGATTCGTGAATGCAAGATAGGATTCTTTGCAAGATTAATGGCACTAGTATTATCACAATATATGGGGGTGTAGCCCAGGTCTACTTGGTAGTCCTGAAGCTGATGTTTGATCCAGATTACCCGTGTACCATAACCCCCTATAGCTATGTATTCAGCTTCTACAGTGGAGAGGGCCACAGAGTGCTGCTTCTTGGAAGCCCAAGAAACCAGACACCCACCCAAGAATTGACAGTGCCCACTAGTGCTCTTCCTATCTAGTTTGTAGCCAGCATAGTCAGCATCCGTGTATGAAATAAGATTTAAAACATTTGATGCAGGGTACCACAAACCTAAATTATGAGTTCCAGAAATGTATCTAAAGATTCTTTTTACAGTAGCTAAATGCAGTTCAGTAGGCCTAGATTGATATCTAGCACACATGCCTACACTGAATTGAATATCAAGTCTCGAGGTAGTTAAATAGAGTAGGGATCCGATCATACCTCGATATATCTTTGCATCACTTTCTTTACCTGTTTCATCTGCATCTATGGCTGAATTGGTACTCATTGGTGTTGAGATGTGCTTCAGATTATCCATGCCAAACCTCTTTAGGATTTCCAAGGTATACTTGGTCTGGTTGATAAAACATCCATCTTCCAACTGCTGAACCTACAGACTAAGGAAATATTTCAATTCACCTACCAAACTCATTTCAAACTCATTAGACATCAATTCTACAAATTCATTGCATAGTTCAGTGCATGTGGAGCCAAAGACAATGTCATCTACATATACCTGAACTATGATGAGATTTTCATTCAAAACCTTCGTAAAAAAGTCTGATCCACCTTACCTCGTTTGTAGCCCTTACTGAGCAGGAAATATGTCAGCCTTTCATACCAAGCCCGAGGGCCTGTTTCAGTCCGTAAAGGGCTTTGTTCAACTTGAAAACATTGTTAGGAAGACCTCCTCCTTGATGAGTCCATTCAAGAAGGCACTCTTAACATCCATCTGATGAAGTTTCATGTTTTTGGAGCAAGCAAAAGCTAGCAGGATTCTTATAGCTTCTAATCTAGCAACAAGAGCATATGATTCATCAAAATCAACCCCAAACTCCCGACAGTAGCCCTTGACTACTAATCTAGCTTTATTTCTTGAAATTATTCATTCTTCATTCATTTTATTTTTAAAGACCCATATTGTTCCAATGACAGTTGCATTTTCAGGCCTAAGAACTAGTTTCCATACATTGTTTATTTCAAACTGTCCTAATTCCTCATTCATAGCATTAACCCAAGATTCATCAATTAAGGCTTCCTCTATAGTTTTGGGTTCAATTTGAGATAAAAATGCAACTAGGTCTTGATTATTTACATCTCTATAGAAGGATCTGGTCCTAGTGGGATCATGTAAATTGCCTATTATATTCTGTACAGGATGATCTTTCAAAAATCTAACATTAGTTGAGGACTCACCTACTTCAGCTGACCTTACTTGGTTGGGATCGTTTGTTTCTGCACTTGGCTTAGTCTCCTCTTTTTGATTAGCTTCTAAGAATTCTCCATCTTGTTTGATATCCCTGTCATCATCATTTAAGTTAGTAACATTGTTGGTTTCATCAAAAACAACATGTGGAGATTCTTCTACGGTTTGATCAGAAACATTGAAGACCCTATATGCTCTGGATACTTCAGAATAACCTAAGAAAATTCCCGAGCTACTCTTTGCTTCAAACTTATCTAGATTTTTCTTGTCATTATTATGTATGAAGCACTTTGATCCAAAAATTCTGAAGTGAGCTAGGTTAGGTTTCTTACCTTTCAGAAGCTCATAGAAGGTTTTCTTATGTACTGGTCTTACCATGGCCCTGTTAATAGTGTAACATGCTATATTGGCCGCCTCTGCCCAAAATTTCCTTGGATGTTGACTCTCGATCAGCATAGTCCGGGCCATCTCCACAATAGTTCGATTTCTTCTTTCCACAATCCCATTCTGTTCGGGTGTCCTGGGAGAAGAAAATCTATGGGTTAGTCCTTCACAGTCACAGAATTCAGAAAACATGGAGTTTTCAAATTCTCCTCCATGATCAGATTGAATTGTGCAAATTCTGTGTTTTCCTTCTTGTTTGAATTTATTGAAAAATTGTTTAAATGAAAGAAAAGCATCACTTTTGTTTGCTAAGAAAAAGATCCATGAAAACCTAGTATGATCATCTACAATCACAAATCCAAATCTTTTACCATTCAGACTCTGAGTTCTAGTTGGACCAAATAGATCCATGTGTAAAAATTCCATCGACCTTGAGGACAATGGCTCAGATCTAAGTTTAAATGACTTCCGGGTTTTTTTACCCAGAGAACAAGCATCACAGATTTTTGAGTTTATGTTGAACTTTATTTTAGGTAAACCTCTAACCAAATCATATTTCACCAATTTATTTAAGGTACTGTAACTAACATGGCCTAATCGTCTATGCTAGTTGTAAGCATTATTGTCTAAATCAGCAGAAAGACAGAGATTAGATTCAGAGTTTTCATTAAGGTCTACAATGTAGACATTATTCACCCTATGTCCTAAGAACAAAACTTTGTCAGAATTTACTTCAAGGATTTTGCATGTATTATTGTCAAAAACTACTCTGTGACCCTTGTCACACAGTTGACTGATGCTAAGTAGATTATGTTGGAGACCTTCTACAAGCAAAACCTTTTCAACAATATTAGAGGAAAACTTACCAACAGTCCCTATTCCTATGATATTGACTTTATTCTTACCTCCAAACTTGACCATACCTCCCATCTTCATTTCCAGATTGCTGAATTGTGTCTGGTCACCTGTCATATGCCTGGAGTAGCCGCTATCTAGGTACCATCTATTGTGCTCAGCTGCCAGACCAACCTACAATCAAATCAGACAGAGAGAGATTTTGGAACCCAAGAAAGGTTGGGTCCAAAGACATTGTTCAAATCTTTCAGCAGGTTTTTGGGTATCCAAAATTGTTTCTCAGTCTTCTTCACATTCTTCTTGTTATTGACATTTTTATTGAAATGATATGTAAAGTTTTGTCCATTCGGCTTATTAGCATAGAATCTGTTGGACCTTATGAAGTGTTCATTTCTTGGACATCTCTTGTACCCATTGTTTCTGGGATAATCATATTGGTCGAGAAATCTTTGTGGGTGGACAGAGTTCACCCAATGGTTCCTGTACTGACCCATGTATCTTGGGTACCTGTTCTTGGTCACATACCTTGACCTATTAATGGTATTGCTTTGAGGTATGAATGTGTTGGGTCGAGGCATGGCAGCTTTGCCAAAATTGTTCCCTTGATTTTTAATTTGTTATCCAGCAGACCTTGTTGGTTTAGCTTTCACAAACTTCTTGAAGTTGGGTTGCTGATCATTCTGTTTGCTGTTTGAACTGCATGGAGTGTCTAGTTTTTCCCCCTTCCCTAGGCAAAATGTAGTGGTTTTGAAGTCGAAGGGTTTCTTACTGGTTGGGTCATAGCCAAGACCCTCCTTATTGAAGTTGACCTTTATGCCTAGCATGGTATCAAAATTGTTCATTCCTTGAACAAAATTTTCCAACGTAGTTTCTTTATCATCAAGATTTTTCTGTAGTTTTTCACACTGTTTCAAGATTTCAGAATTAGCATTTTGCACTGCATCATATTTCTCTTTCAGAAGCTCATTTTCTTTCTGAATCTCTTGAAGTCTGAGGTTCACTCCTTCCAGATTATTTCTGATTACCTCCTTTTCATTTTTAAGGTTGTCATTCTCAATTTTTAGTGAGTTCTTTTCATAGTTCATTTCATCAATCTGGTTTTTTAATTCAGCAATTTCACTATCTGTACATGCCTTATGTTAAGGAGATTGTTCAAACTTTTCTTCATGGACTTGTATTCTTTGGTTTGACAGTTAAGCTTATCTAGCAGGTCAGCATAAGCATCCTCCCAATCATCAATTGAATAGCTTTCAAAGTGGTTGCTTACCTCATGTTCACTATCAGCCATAAGACACAGTCCCTCTTCATCTTCGGAGGAGTTTTTTTCAACATCTTCCTCCACATCACTCCATGTGCAGATCATAGCTTTGGGCTTTTTCTTCTGCACCTTGGTATTCTTCTTCAGAAGATCTAGGCAGTCACATTTCATATGACTAGGCTTGTGACAGTGAAAACAAGTAAGCTTGTCATTAGTCTTGTATTTGCCAGTTTTGGAGTTAAAATTCTTACCAGATGATTGTGCCCTTCTTTTCCTAAATGGCTTACCCTTTGATCTTAGGAATTGTTGGAATCTACGAGTCAACATGGCTTGCTGCTCTTGATCAAGATCTGAGAAGTTTTCAAACTCCTCACTACCATTGCTACTACTACTTCCACTTCCACTCTGAGACACCTTGAGAGCAATGTTCTTGCCCTTCTTACTTGTTTCTTCAACATTGCCTTTTAAGTTGATTTCATAAGTCATCAGGGATCCTATTAGTTCAGTGACAGTCATTTTGGACAAATCCCTAGACTCCTCTATAACTGTGGTCTTAGTATGCCACAATGGGGTCAATGACCTAAAAATCTTCCTAACAAGATCTGCTTCAGAGATCTATTTTCCTAGACACTTGAGCTTGTTCGTGATCAACGACAGCCTAGCGTACATCTCAGAAATTGTTTCCTCCGAATTAATCTTAAACAGTTCATATTTAGAGGTCAGCATGTTTACCTTTGTAGCCTTGACTTGGGATGTACCTTCATACATGAGCTCTAGTTCATCCCACATCTTTTTTGTTGTCTTGCAGGCTGATATCCTAACATACTCCTCTAGATGGACTGCGCACTGCATTATGTTCATTGCCATCCAGTTCACGATGGAAAGCCTGATCTGTTCCCTTGACCATGTATCCTCTTCATCTGGTAGCTCAAACGGTCTTATAGTAATCACTCTCCACAGTTCGTGACTGTTCGCTCTTCAGAACACCTCCATCTTGTTCTTCCAATAAAGGTAACTAATACCATCAAAAAGAGGAGGATGGTTAATCGAATGTCCCTCGGCAATGAAGCTGTGAGGATTGTTAGACCCAGGTCTACCCTGGTCGTTAGACCACATGTTGGGTAACCTGCTCTGATACCAATTGATAGAAATACCAGGGAGTGATCTAGAAGGGGGGATGAATAGATCACCCCAATTTTCAAAAATGATTCGAAGGAACACGGCAATGAGCAGAGAAATACGACACCGAGCACTTACGGCGTAGCTGAAGATAATCTAAGCAAGCAACAAGGTTGCTGGCGAAGGCAAAGGGTGAGGATCAGACAAATGATAGAACAGAAAATGGACAGAAAATAAACCAATGTAAACACACCCTTTAACAGTATTCGTTCAGAAGGTAAGCAGTGGTGGAACGAAAAAGGGATCAGTAGATAACCGGTTACACGTCAGAGGGGGAAGTTGGAAGATGACTCACGCAAGAGACCAAACTTCCAGATAGTCATGGCAAAACGTTCTGATTGAGCCTTTATCAAATACCAGCAGAGAAGCAAAACTCAGTGTCCACAAATAAGATCAAAACAACAAACACACAGAGAGACAGAGTTTTAAGGTGGTTCGATTGCAAATCACAATCTACGTCCACCCCTCGTTCACACCGAACGAGGATTCCACTAGCAATGGATAGAAAAGAAGCAGACTCAGTCTGCGATAGAACGCTACCTTACAGCTTGCCCAGAGGGAGACAAATCCCTCAACCCAAGTCCTGCACCACAGAACCTGAAGCCTGAACTTGCTACCTACAAATTCAGACCCGGAGGACAATACCTCCCTTCCTCCACACCAGAGGGAACCCCACGAGCGACCACCCAAGTCACTCGCAACCGGAGACAATGTCTCCCTTTCTCCAAGAACACTTAGAGGGAACCAAAAACCAACTTTGAAAAACTGGAAAGAAAGAAAGAACAGAAATCAGAAATACAAAGGAAAATGTAGCTTCAATGAAGCAATTTCAGATGCAACGGATGACTGCTCTCTGATCTATCTTTCTAAAGAATGATCCTCACGAGGTTTCTCGATCTGGGGGAGGCACTCTCATTCTTTTTCTTCGGGGGGGAGCTCGCTCTCTCTGAGTATGCAAAGGGAATAATCTTCGACAGCTTCAGCACCCTTCTTCGAATGGCAAGGCACCCTATATATAGGGAAGAGGGGCACCATATGCATGTGGCAGAAAAACCTACTGAAACCCCATTGGTTCACGTGACAAGGATGAGAATGTTCCTCTTGTCATTATGCCTTGGATCACGTGCCCATCATCTAGCCTTCTGGGAACACGTGCCTGCTTCAGTTCGAGCTCACGAGCTGCTTTAATTAGTCACGCGCCTACCCTACTTCAGACAGTCATTTCCTCAAACACCTCTGCTGCCCTGAGTCCTTAGTTCATGATTTGCCATGCCATGCTAGCATCAACCTTGGTAGAAATAGTTTCTTCATTGACATCGACCTCACTTACGTAGGTGGCCACACCGACACTGACCTTATCTGCAAGACAATACAGATTAGCATCGACCTTAGTATCAACAATTAAAACATGCACTGACTTTGTATATGCTGAATGCAAGAAGTGCACTGACCTTGTATACACACAAGGCAAATGTGCACGGACCTATGCATGCATATGTCACTCAGTTAAGTGTAGACTAAGACATGCATAGACTTAGTGAGCATATATGCATAGACCTTATGTGCAAGCATGTAGAATATGCACGGACCTATATGTGTATGAGACAAGAACATGCACGTACCTTGTGTGCAGTCACATAGGGTGTGCACAGACCTTATATAGCACATAGTGCAGCTAGAACCGACTTCAAGTATGCTCGTTGGCGTATATGCACCGACCTGCTACAGTATGTGCACCGACCTCTATTACGCGTACACAAACATGCACCGACTTTGAGTATGCTGGATGGTGGAACTAGCACCGACCTTGGTCTCCTATATGCATTAAAATAAAAATATGCACAGTGATGTGCACAGACCTACTTATGCATCTAGCCTAAACTAGCACCGACCTACATGCATGCTATAGTGATGTGCACAGACCTTCTTATGCATCTAACCTAAACTAGCATCGACTTTAGTTGTGTAAGAACACAACTAACACCGACCTAGCTGTGCATGTAGAGTGATGTAATGAATAGTGTTTAAGCTTAAAATAGATAAACAAAATTTTCATACTAAAGTGTCTAACATCATCAAAATGGAAAAGATACAACAGATCTACCACCCTTTAAACTTCTAAAATTATATAGATATGAAGCTAACGCACGGAATAGATAGAATTATATGCACTTGGTCCTAGACAGCACCTAGTGTTTCAAAGACACGCAGAGAGATTTGAAAACACACACCACACCAAGAAGACAAGGATTTTACGGTTGTTCGGTCCTCAGTCTAGAGGCCTACGTCCACCCCTCACTCAATCAAGTGAGGCTTCCATGAGTGCCAAGCACTTAACGTTGGAAAACAACCCAACTACACACCACTGATCCATAGCTTAATAAGAGAACAACTTCTCTTTAGACCGCTTCCACACTGCTTGCAGTTCTATGATAGTTCTAGGTGAACCAAATAAATGAAAAGAATGGAAGTGTAAAAAACACTCTAAAACATAGAACAAGTTTAGAGAAATTCTCTCCCAAAGTAGCAGATGCAATCTGTGTTATCAGTTGATGCCGCTACGCTCCAATTCAGAACTCAGCATTTGAAAACTTCTCGTTCCAGCAAGAACTCCCTTGACGTTGCTTGAGTGTAGCTCTACCTTCTTCTCGTAGACACACGAAAGTCACCCTGGTTCTTCTGGTTGCACGGCCTTTTCTTTCTTCTATCTCTCTTCTCTTTCTTGTTCTTTCTCTGTGATTTTGCTCTTCTTTATATAAGCACTCTTTCTTCGGAGGGTATTGAGATCCACGAAGATTGCTGTGACAAAGAAGGACTCTTTGACAGATTCTTGATCAAACTCTCTCACCTATAAACATAGAAGTTTTATCTCTTCAGACGCTTATCTGGGTTGATCCCACCACCATCGTAAATCATTAGAACTTGAGATAAACCTCATTCTTTGATTTTAGATGAGGATAATTAGTGTCGTTTGATGGCTAGGAGAGCTTCAGATCCGTGTTGGTAGAGTTAGGAATCCCATACACGGTTAAATCCTTCAAACGAACTTGAGTTTCTTCAAGTTTCACTACCACGAGCTATTTGTTACTACTAGAGAGTTATTTGTCACTGCTAACGACTATTTGTCATAGATAACGAGCTATTTGTCACCCTTGTCGCTCGCTAGCTATCGCCTTTCTTTCACTTCTTTATATATCATGATTGGTGTCGATTGCATGCACCCGTTGCATTGACTCTCCTTCAATGTATATAAAGCATTAACATCAGTTATCCATTTGTCACCCTTATGAGGACATTTGTCAACCTTAATGTCTATTTGTCACCACTGATGACCTATTTGTCACCACTACGCGGTGTTAGCCGTCGCGCTAGGCTTTGTCTTATTTGTCATGTTGGCTGAAGTAAAAATAACTTCAAAACATGTTCTTCTTGTGTCTGATGCATTGCATTGACCTAAAACAAGACTCTGCTGGGCTTGAGCTATTTAGGGCGTTGACTTTGCCTTCTAAGGGTATTGACTCTCCATTTTTCGATTGGCTTGACTTCCAAACAGACTTGAATCAATGTTAACAGCCTTGAACGAGCGTTGCATTTCCACTTGACTGCGTCAACTCCATCAACACATGGCGTCGACTCATCTTCTATGCTTCGCATGGTTTCAGCCTTGAAAAAGTTATTTGTCTGTCGTAAGAAGTTATTTGTCTGCCTTAGCCAGCTATTTGTCTGCCTTAGCCAGAGCGGGGCAACCTTGATAACTTCAACTCCATTTCCATATGAAGTCTACTCCACAACTTTAACGAGCCTGAATCAAAGCTTCTGATAGGCTTAAGTACTCATTTTGCTCCGGAAAGACAAAGACTGTTTGTGGAAATGATGTATTATTTTATTTATTATATTTTATTTATTGTGGTTTTATTTCATTTTATAGGCGTGCAAGTCACATGTGTGACAATTTTATTATGCGCTCGATCTGACTTGATCGGACGAATGTGAGGTCCGTGTTGGGATCGGAAGTCCGCCGCACTATATAGGTATCGACGTTGATTACATCTCCCCGGAGGGGAGAAAACCCTTGATTAATCGCCAGGAGAGAGGGCCCTTGGGGACAAGGAAAAATACATGAAAGCAATGTTTGCCATGTAAAGCATGTTATAACATATGTGGGCATGTGATGCAATAAGATTTATTCGCTAAACCGACTCCTGGTATGTGGCGGAGTGTTATACTTACACGTAGTGAGAGTTTCCCGCCGGGCCTAACCCGACCTTCCACTACTCACCATTTGATATACCGGAGCACCGGGAAGGTGTAGGTGTTCAGGCAAGTATTTGCTCATTCTTAATTTGCTTCAGCCTCATGCTCAAACTGTATGCACGCGATGAATGGATGCAGCAATTCATAAAGAGGATGATATAATTAATCAACAGTTTAGGGATCGAACTTAAAAGGGTCCTGAGTTCATGCATTAATATGATTTTGAGGGGAGGGGGGACTTTTAGCCATGAGAAAACTGAGTCATGGCCATGATGGGGATGACCCCTTGGAATCTAGACACAGCTGCTGGGGCTTCAGATGCATATTCCCCTTTCTGGGGTCTGAGGGAGACGAGGAGATCCATAAAGTCCACCAGAACATGTCTTATTAATATTTTGGTATATTATTATTATTTTGTTTTTTATTTCATTACCAAGTGGGGTTAGTTTCAATTGGGCATGCCCATCCCAAGATTTCATATTTCAACTTCTCCATCTTTCCATCTTACCATTTTTGTTCTATCTTACTGGTCCTCCTCTTTGTAGAAATGATTTGTCCAAATGCAAGGAGAAGTGCACGAGGAAAGGATTACAATGATGCCCACTGGGTTTGAGCAGAGCTTGGGATTGAAACTTATTGGAGTGCTCAGGGCAGGTCGGCCTGCATGAAGGTCAGGTTGACCTGGTCTAAACAGATGAGTTATAATAGGTTGACCTACATAAAGGGGGAGTCGACCTAACCTGAAAAGGTAACGTGCTAGTCCTAACACACATTTTTATTATGCAGATGGAGCTAGGGAGAAGACGTAGATGTAAGAAATCCATCTGGAAGAAATCAGAAAAGAATGTTCTATGGTTCAAAGGGTTAGAATGATTGCCAATTTCAAAGTTTTTTCTTCAGCTGCATTGACCTATCCTTGCAATGCACCGACCTACCCTTTGCTTTTTTTCTTCAGCTACATCGATTGGCCCATGTAGAGCATCGACCTACCCTTGGCAGTGCATAGACATGCCCTTCGACCTACCCTTGTCTATTTTTCTCTAGCTGCATCGACCTACCCACGTAGTGCCACGACCTCATCATGTGCATTTCACGCAGTTCTTCTTAATGCACTTCATGTTTACTACAGTGACGAGGGTGCCAAGAAAGTCAATGGCAAGCAAGGGAAGGTGCGGATTGACTAATTGCTAGGATCATATGATATTTCTTTACTGCTTCACACTAAATTCACTGAACTGGGAGGTTTGGGTTGTGGTGAAGCTAGTGTTGCAGGAAATGTTGGCATTGACTGTTGGGCTACTACTTGTTAAATCTACAGGAGTACTGTCGATGTTGCTGCTTGAGTTGTTGCCGCTACGTGGGTTTGCTGGAGCTGAACTACTATCAAAGTTGCTGAACCTAGTCACCAGCCAAAGGGAGAGGAAGAATGCTGCAGTGACATGGCTGAGCATGGTATGGTGAAATGACATGAAATAAACAGGGCTAATGAACTTGACTGCTGTTGCTGCTGGTGAGCTTGACTGCACGACAGCCTTGGGGTATGTTGCAAAGTCTCTTGACTCTGCTGCGTTGTTGTACATATTGAGCTACTGGATACAGCAAATGCAATCACTGTTATTGTTACAAATAGGGTTATTATACTTGGGTTGCTACTGCACTGAGCACTTATTGGACTTAGTCGCTAGAACCCTTGCCGATGATTCTATATTCTGCCTTCAATGGTACTTGGTAAAATATCAACCCTTGCACTTACATCATTTCTCAGAGTCTTAGTAAATTTTTCTTGAACTCATCTTGGCAGATTCAGCCTTTTATTGAACTCACATGATTCCATAAGTCCATTTCTATCAAGTTCAGCAGATTTAGCCTCCTTTGCTTCTCCTGCTTGATCAGCCTTCTGAATTCTCCGAGCTGCATTATATAGAGAAGGTCTTTTCTCTTCTTTTGAGAGGATTTGATTTCAGGAATCCTGGATTTCTGAATGGGCTGTGCTCTTCCTTTGAACCTTTCCTTCCCTATCACTAACTGAATTTCCAGACTTGTCAAGATCTGTGACGTGCTAGTCTTACGGACTGAGCTTCACAGAATTCTGGCCTTCTGAACTTTAACATGAACTATATTTCAAAGTCAACCGAGTTCAGGATTAATTGGTTTTTTGGAGCTCCTTGAATTATCTCACATAGGAACTTGGCTTTGTTGTTATGATACATTCCAGAACTGACTGAACTCTGATTTTTAAGCCTTTATTTCTCATCACTAATTGAACCTCCAGAGTCAATGGACTCTATGGGGTGCTTGACTTCTAAGCCTCAAAGATTGAATCTTTCTGAATGACCAAATTCTATGCAATGCTGCTCTTTGATCACTGCAGACTGGACCTCACAGACACAATTTGAACAGTCTGAACCTTTTAGAATCAAAAGGACGTATGCTTGACATTATCAAGGAGGAGGGGTCCTAATTAGAAGGTGAATTGACATAGTTGATGAGCTAAGACTTTCTCTTCCAGTCTGCATTATTAGGCTATTGATTTTTGTGGCATTTAGGCTAAAGGAAATTTTCGCGTTGACTATTGTGTTTTCTTAGCAGAACTTCCATAGCCTACTTAGTTCTTTGATTAAGATGCTAGACAGTCTTTGAATTGTGGTTGTTTCATCCCAGATGCCCTGTTGGACCATTGGAGTGTGAACTCATTGGTTTAAATCTTTTATGGGTATAGATTTACAATGCTAGCCTGAAGAGTTCTGATAATGCTGTATCGCAATTGCGTATAGTAGATTAGCTGTAGTTATAGAGTTGAATTGCTGAACCTTAAAGCTTATTAGTCGAGGTCTGCTAAATTTCATGAAGATTTCAGCTGGATGAATCACTTGGATGGGGGGTTCATCTGAAGTCTTGAATTAATATGGTCGATTGTTCTTTCGTGAATCTTCACCAGGGCAGCTGACTTAAGTGATTCACAAAATCGAACTCTGCTGGTCTTTTGCAGAAACTCTGTAAAACTTCATCCTAGTCATCCACACACTTGCCCAATGAACCCAATGGATTTGATTTAAACATGCTCTCATGTAGAATAGGCTCTTGGACTTTAGTGCTTGAATGCCCCCAACGAAAATTCCATCAGTTCTGCTGCACCAAACATGTGTACAAATTTCATTAACTTAGCCGGACTGGGGGGTTTAGCTGTCTCTTGCAGGATTCAGAACTGAAGTTCAATGTCTTCAGTATTTTGCTGGAAGAAAGAGCTTCGCTTAATCTGGTAGTCTGCTGGCCTCGTCAAATCTGTCAATCACATGCTGAGTTTGAACTTCATGGGCCATAACTGGCCTGATTGGTGGGTGATAAGATATTCTAATGGCAGAACACTCTTAATTTTTTTCTTATTCTTTATGTAGCCGACCTTGTGATATGGACATACATGTGTGCGCTCATATGAATGCAGACAAAGGGAGATGTGCCTAGTGTTCAAATGACCAACATCTCAATTCCTGTATCTGAAAACCCTATACGTTTCTAACTGTGCAATATGCACAGTTTCGGATCTCTTGCACATGAGTGAAAGCCATTTCTGATTTGAGAGGGGTTTTGTAGGGGTTTATAGGGGCATTGACCGGTCGACCAAAATGCTATTTCGGGCGACCAAAATTCCCAGAACTGAGTGTTTATAGGATTTATAGGTTTTGGTCAACCGAAGCTATGATTCGGTCGACCGAAACCAAATACAAATTGACTTGGGCTTAGAAGGGGAGTCGACTCTTGGCACCCAACAGGGTTCTCTGGCTGTGATGACATGATGCATGAATGATGCTTTGATTTATTCACAAACTGCATAGATACATGAATGGGCCTTCCGGTAAAATCACGGACTTTAAGGCACCTCCAATGCCCTGCAGATCAGAATGAAACTAATCCATAGATTGAGGATAGGATGAATCTGTCAGCAGGTTTTCAGGCACAAGGATCTGTTGAGGTGGTCTTCTAAGAGAAGATAAAATATGGAAAGCTTTAGAGAAGCTGCTGACTCCTAAACTGAACATTACATTGTGTCCTCGCTTTTCAAGCTGCAGTCTGTTGTTGTGGAGACCAATACAACCTAGCTTTGGCTTTTCTGTGTGGGACCCAATAGATTCTTTGATGCAAATTCTCATGCTTGAGCCATTTACAGCATCTGGGGTCTCAGAGACTATGCTAGATGTCTCCAACTCCAGGGAGCCTTTCCCAGTGAATTTAACACCAAGGTTGGTGATAGATGTTTTGCATGCCTCATCCACATATAAAAGGAAGGATGGAGCAGAATGATTGGCTGTCGCCATTTCTACTTCACAATTTGGACCCACCAAAAAATAAGGGTCTTGGTCTACTCATGGTTTCTCTTGTACATGAGATGCATGAATGGGACTTGGGATTATTTATGGAATGCATGTAAATGATGATTTTCTTTTCTCTTTTTTTTGGTCTACTTATGCACAGCATGGGAAACTTTGATCTGCATGTATGAATCTGTAATCTACTCATGAATTCTTTTCTTCATGAAATGCATGGGTGAGATGAGGTTTGAGCTTACTCATATGGGGCACATGAGTGATTTTGGGTTATTAATGCAATGAATATGAGACTTTGATTTGTTCATGTGATGCATATGGGTGATTTTGGTTTATTAATGCATGCAGAATACGGGTCAGAGTCAATGGATTGGGCTGAAGGTCATAGACCCTATGCAAATCAATACACAAATGGGGCAGGCTAAGAGAGGGGCAGTCATGAGGGGGGTCGGCCCTGGGTCGGCAAGGGTCGACCCCCGTGCAGACTCCTGCACAGGGGGCCCAAAGTAGCATGTGAACGTTTTATATGGGATTTCTCAGCCAAGGGATCTACATGCGTCTGAAATGCAGCAGCCTGTAGTGCACATAGACCTGATTTATGCATTGCCAGTGCAGAGGGTTTGTTTTATTGAGAAAGCTATGTAAATCTCCAATATAGAGCTATGCAATATACTGTCATGCTCATGTTGAATGCCAGTCTTCCCTACTCATGATGCTAATGTCTAGAGGCTCTGAGCCATTTCACTCTTTTTTTTTAGCAGAGCTTGATCAAGTGCCTCTTCTCTCCTTTTTTTGGGCATGTATGCAGCCATGATGCTCAAGCAAGGTGCTAATTTCCATGGTGTAGTAGAGAGATACTCAAGATACAACTGAATTCAGAACTGCAGGGGCTCTTTGATAGGTTCAAATGTGCATTTAATTTTAGAAATGGCAAAAAGGCTATGCCTGTGATTTGGAAAAATGCAGCAATAGAACTGCACACTGATTATATTTGATCCCTTCATCTGTTTTGAAAGCACAATTCTGGTCAGGATTCAATCTCATTAAACCCTTTCTTCGGAGTAACTTCTTTCCTTACTATTAAATAGTGAGCTCTACTCAGGTGTTTATTCATTATTGCATTATTATTATTTTGTTATTTTTATGTTATCATTGTTAGCTCTTTTTTTTGAAGTCTTAGATTCTGGTGGAATTGTGGCAGCACCTCCCTCGGACCAAGCACTTGGGGGGTGAAAAATTGAAGCGCATCCACGGATGTACCACGATGGCCTCTACAATTGAGAGTAAGCCATGAGCGGTTACTCTAGGATCTCAAATTGGGTAGGGAAGAACCCCGAGGACTAGCCTACAAGGGGAGTTCCACAGACTCGGGGATTATGCTTCCATTCCATAAGAGCGTAAGCCATCAGCGGCTACTCAAAGATCCCAAATTGGGTAGGGAAGAACCCCGAGGACGAGCCTACGAGGGGAACTCCACATACCCGAGGATTGTTATTCAATTCCATGATGAGCAGTCAGTGACTGCTGGTTCTAGGGCCATGGATATCCAACCCTTTAAATGAGGAGTCATCCAGAGGTCATGCTATGAGGTAGCAAACTACTAGTGACTTGAGGGTGGTCAAACAGAATTCAGATCGCTGTAAAGTGCAATGTATCCCTTCCCCATGGGAGCTGCTTAAGTATGAAAAACTTTCGACGAAACCGTTGGTACTAATATACTATAGACTGCATGATATTGATGTGTTAATGTGACAGATGCATAATATATGAATGATAGAAATAAGTGCAGAAGGAATTTACTACTATCCTTATACAGAAATGAACTAATGTGGCGGAAAAACATAGGTTCCAACAGGTTTTTGGATCAAGCTAGAGCCCCAACAACCCATGGATGCAGATGGCGAGGCACATGGCCATTTCACAAAAGTTAGATGCACTAAACACAAAGAATAGAAAGATTAAAGAGATGGGAATCATGCATATTAAACCTGCAGAATCTATCTAGGTTAGGGATGATGATCATGATCTGTCCAGCATATTGGGGAAGGGATTCATGTGATGAATATTGCCCAGGTGGGCATTAACGCATCAGAACACTCCACGACGGAAGCCCCCTTAAGACAAGATCGTGAGATTAATAACAAAGCAGGGTCTGATGGACCTCTGCCTTGGCAGACAATAGGAGATAGAAACGGCACTCATCCATTGCTATGGGATGGGCTGGCGCTGTACTTCTTCATAGTTCAGTACACCTTTTCCGTTGGTAAAATAAAACAAAACATAACCCACAGAACAATAATGGAAGAAGAATGAAATAAGTTGGCATTAAGATAAGGATTCATAGAAGAGAATATGTGCGCACCCAAACTTGGGGCTAAGATCACTTCATTCATTAAACGCAAGATAAAACATCCTAAGACATATGTCTATAAAAATTTAGCATACAACGAAGCACACCGAAGAAGAAAACAAGAATTTACAGGAATGAAGAAAGAAAGAAACGAAGGGGGGAGGGGGAGTATTGACTCCATTCCCTCCTCTAGAACTATCACACCTTGTTTCCCCCCTTTCTTCCTCACTCCGATGCGAGCACAAAATAGCTTGATCGCAGGGAACTTCTTCGCAAATAGGGCCTCTCTTCTCCCTCACAGAATCAACACCTCTCCCTCTGAGGTTAGGGTAGCAGACCGAGTCCACGGGGGTCGAGCGTCCAGCCCCTTCTTCTTCTGAGCTTCATTTCTTCTTATAGAAGTGACGTGAGGGCACGGATGAGGAATCTCCAGTCATTGGAGGGGCTCGCCTACGTGTCCTTGCTCGTGCTTCGCGCGTAAGGCTGCCTTGTGGTCGACGGAGCAAGGGGCTGATGGGGAAAGCTTGCGCCCTTATCCACTGGTCCCATGCACAGGGGCCTCCCCTGCAGGTGCCTTGCGTGTGTGCTCGCCGGATCGAGGTGCCAGGGGCCTCACCAGAGTTGGTCTATCGGCTGCCACTGCGTGTGAGGGAGGAGAGAGAGATCGGGGGTCCCCTACCATTGGTCCGGTGTGAGGAAGTCATTGATGGAATGTATAGGTTCACGGAGGGATCCAACAGGGGGGTGAATTGATACCCGTTAAAACTTTTTGCTTAGACAAACCTTCAGCCTCTGAAAAACTTACTGTGCTTAAGCAGATGAATAATTGAATGCTCGGAAGACTAATGCAGAGAATAGATGAATACCTTAGTGGTTAAATCACTCAATTATGGAATTCAACTAAGCTATGATAGAAGTCTCAACACTACTGAAAATCTGATGTATAGGTCGCACTTACCATTTTGACCCTTCTGAGTGCAGCGATACAAGGCACAAGAGATCACCCATGATCTGAACAGATCTCATAGAAAGAAGCCAAGACACAAAAACACAAACACAATCACAAGTTCTCCTGAGCACAAGGGCAAACACATTGCAGTAAAGAAGATTATAGACGAGTAGCACACTTAGGATCAACAACCAAGCACACACAATAAACTTGCGAAAATGGGAAGAGAACAAGGGACAAACACACAAGGCAAACCATGGTGCACCAGGATTTTTAGGTGGTTCAGCTAACCCAAAGTCAGCCTACGTCCACCCCTCGCTCTCACCAAGCGAGGATACCACTAGCACAAGCTAGAAACCAAGCAGACTCAGTCTGCAACAGGATGCTGCCTAACAGCTTGAACCAGAGGGAAACAAATCCCTTGACCTGGTCTTGCTTCCCACAAGACCAAAACCCTAGCTCTGCTACCCACAGAAGCAGAACCGGAGGACAACCTCCCTTCCTCTGAATCCACAAAGGGCAACCGGAGATAAATCTCCCTTCTCCTGAATCCTCAGGAGGAACCCGTGAGTGACACCCCGCCACTCACAACCGGGGAGCAAGTCTTCCTTCTCCTGTTCGCACAGGAGGACCCCGAGCCCAAAACAAGGAGCTGGAAAATGAAACTAGAAATGAAAATATAGACCAAACAAAAAAAAACAAAAATAGAAATAGTTTCGAGGAGCACAATGACTCTGGATTTGATCCACGAGTCAATACATGAGCAGATTTTCAGGATGAACTGGCTGCACACTCTTTCTTCTTCTCACTATCTCTTTCTTTGAACTCTCTCTTCCTCTTTCTTTTTCTTCTCTTCTCTACTTGCTCACTGACCTCTCTTTTCTTCTTCTTCTTCTTCTCTTCGAACTCTCTCTTTTCCCTTGAAATCTCCTCACTGATTTTTCTCTTTGGCTTTCTCTTCTTTTTCTTTTCCTTCCATGATGGCCTCTCTCAACATCAGTAATGGCAGCAACTTTTTTCTCCCACCTTCGATCGGGGTGCCCTCTATTTATAAAATAGAGTGTCGTATAGGTGAAGGAGCCAGCTAATCAGTTTCATCCACGTGGAATTAGAATATTCACAAATCATTGATCTCTTTGGAGTTCTGCCACATGGACATGACTTTTCGCACCAAAAGAAATCTCTTGTTATGATACTGATCAGAATCGCATGTGAGGTGTTAAGTGTAAATCCTTAATCATACATGAGGAGGTTAAGTGATCACATGCCTTGAAAATGCTTCACTGTTTCGATGTATCAACCTGCCAGGTCGACGCAGTGCCCCAGTCAGTGCTTCCTTGATTGGGTGATAAGTCGGTGCAGCTGACGTTGCTTCTGGCTGACATGTCACTTGATGCTTCGGTGCAATACTCTTGAATCCCATTGAAAACCTTGTAGTTGAAGTTGGTGTTATGCTTAGTGCATCGACGCAGTGGTTGACTGCATCGACCTTCTTGTGCTTCGCCCGCCATCTATTGGCAGTACTGCATTGATGTACCTCTATGTTGCGTCGGTGTAGTGTACTAGGTTCACCTACCGAAGGGTCTACTGCGTCGAGGCTGTTGCTTGCTGCATTGGTGCGGTTGGTGCAGTAGCTTGATGCTTTGACCTGTCACTTTGATGCTTAGACCATTCTATCTTTCCTTTCTTCACTGAGTCCTCCTGTCCAATAGGTGCTCAGACCTTTTTGGCTTGAATGCATAGAGTCATCAGCTTTGTTGCGTCAGTGCAGTCCTTTTGCTTCGACCTTGTGACTTATTGCTGCTTCGAGTTGTCTTACAGGAGCCACACTGCTGCATTGAGGTAGTGCTTCATTGCATCGCGGCACTCTATTAGGCTTGACTCCTTGGCGAGTGCTGCATCGGGGCATGACTTGGCTACTTTGACCTGTTTCTTTTTTAACCATGGTGGTTGCTTCATTGCATTGAGGTAGAGTCCTTGAGTTCCCTTCTGATAGCTTCTATGACCGGCGCTGCACGGACCTGTCGCTCTACGTAGGCTGGCTGTTGGTCTTACTACATCGATGCACCTCTGTGTTACGTCAGTGCAATGTGCTGGAATCCGCTACTTGGAGTCTAACTGTGTCGAGGCCACATCTTGACTACATTGAGGCAGTTAGTTGGTCTTTACTTCTGAACCAGTGTTGTGTCAAAGCAAAGCCTAGCTGTATCGACCGACCTGATAATGTGGGTGCTTCTGTTCAATCGACCTTGTTGAACATATCCGAGTGATTTTGATGATAACAAAACCCAGGATATTTATCTCCTACGTACCTTGTATTAGAACGAAGTTTCATGCTTTAAACCATCAAGTTTCACCCCATTTCAACTTAGTGTTCATGAATCCTTACATGTGTTAATTCGAGCCTAAATGAACTTGTAATCAACTATAACACAAGCCCATTTCAAGCATCGAACCTATGGACAGTTTCAAGTGGGCTAACACTTGATTTTTACAGGTTTGGAGATTGGCGGTCGACCTGTGGACCCTTGGCGGTCGACCTGAAATCACAGCATTAAAAATAAGCAACCTGTAAAACTGGCGGTCGACCACCAAGACCCTAGCGGTTGACCGATTTTTCCAGCAGCCAAATGGCTACAGGAATGCTCCTATCGGTAGACCGCTGGCCTCTGCAGGTCGACCGCCAGCCCCGAGCTGCCCATAATTGTTGACTTTTTGTCACTTAGAGAAAAGCCATCCCTCTTGGTATTGTTTAATCCCTAAGCAACCAAACCCTCCATAGATTGTGGATCTGGTCCGAGGGGAGTCCATGGACCATTCAAAGTCTATAAAACATATACAAGAGGGTTAAGAAAACCCTAATGCTCAAGGTGGATCAAAGAGGCTACCAAAGAGGAAGAGAAGGGAGCTAGCACTTTAGACGTGAACAATGCTCCGAGAAGAGTTCTTCATCCTTCTTCATCCATTCAAGTGAAGATCAATCCAAGGGATCAAGCTGCATCCAAAGCATTCATCATCCACTAAGGGGGAGCAAATCAAGATTTTTCTCTTGTGTTCTAATTTCATATTTTCTCTTAAGCTTCATTTGTGGTTCTTGTAATCGTTAAACATTTCAGTGTGTGTGGATCTTCCTAGATCCGTGTGTGTGTGTGTGTGTGTTTAATCCGTTGTGATTTTGTGTGTGTTAAGGTGGTCTTACACCTTCGCGGGAGCTCTCTTTCCCAGTGTATGTGTGTGTGTGTCTGATCTTGTAACACTTTACAGGATAGTGTGTGGATCCTCACGGTCAGTGAGGGGTGGACGTAGGTTGCCGTTGTGGCATCCGAACCACCTGAAAATTGCTGTCTCATTGTGGTTTATTCCTTTTCTCCTTCCCCCCATTCTACGCATGCTTGTGGAATTAGATTAATTGCATCTTTTAGATCTAGATTAACTGATCACGTTCAAATAAATCCTCGGTATATCAAAAGCTGGATTCGGACTGACAAGGTTACTCTTGCCTGAAAGATAACAGTTTGCGTGAGTGAATTTACGGATTTGTTAACTCTGCCTAGTACCAAGGGTTTTTGTAGTGATCGATTTTGATAGATCTATTTTATCCTACACTTGTTCCTTAGTGTTCTTACATTATTTTAAAATTGAGTATAGCTTTGCTAGTTATTTTGATTTCACCCAATTCACCCCCCTCTTGGGTGTCATTGATCGCAGGACTTCAATTGGTATCAGAGCTAAGGCTCTATTCCATCAGATCTAACGATCTAGAGCAAGATCCGATCAATGGCAAACAAGGGAATGATGCCTGAGGGCCACTCTATCAATCGTCCTCCATACTTTGATGGCTCAAATTACTCCTATTGGAAAAATAGGATGCATGTTTTCATAAGAGCCCAGGAGTATGAGATCTGGAGGGTTGTGGACAAGGGTACATACAAACTTGGGGATGATGAAGAAAAATGGACACCTGAGGAAATTAAAAAATGCACTGTAAATTTCAATGGCATGAATATTATGCAATGTGCTATTCATCCTAATGAGTTCTCTCGTGTTTCTATGTGCAGCTCAGCCAAAGAAATGTGGGACAAGCTGCGTCTCATATATGAAGGAACCTCGGAGGTCAAAGAAACTAAGGCCAACCTGCTCGTCAGCGATTACGAGTTGTTCAAAATGAAGCATGAGGAAATGATCTCAGAAATGTTCGCGAGGTTAACTAAGATCACCAATGGTCTCAAGAGCCTTGGGAAGGAGTACACAAACCCCGATCTGGTGAGGAAGGTTCTGAGGTCACTTCCGTCCGCGTGGCACACAAAAGCCACAGTGATCGAGGATTCCAAAAATCTATCTACATTGTCCTTGGATGAGCTCATAGGGTCCCTAATGACCTATGAGATAAACATGAAGAGAACAACCGAGGAAGACACGAAGAAGAAGAAAATTGTGGGACTGAAAGCTCATCAGTATGATGATAACCTTCAAGAAGATGAATCCAGCAAAGGAAGCAATGAAGAAGAAGACTTGGCAATGATTACTCGCCAAGTGAGGAAATTCTTGAGAAGGAAGAGGAATTTTCAAGGCAACTTCAGAAGGGAACCAAGGAAGCCCATTCAAGCTAAGGGCGAACCAAGCAAACCAAGTAGCATTATATGCTACGAATACAAGAAGCCCGGGCACATGAGAGGAGAATGCCCAGATCTGAAGAAGAAATTCAAGAAGGATAAATTCAGAAAGCCCAAGGCCATGGTCGTCACTTGGGGCGACGAAGAGGACGAACCGTTCGACGAAGAAATTCAAGAGCTGGTGGAGAGCCTGTGCCTTATGGCACATGAAGATAATTCAATCGAGGTAAATTCTGACTCGGACTTTATTTCAAATGAACTGTGGGAGTCAGAATATGAAAAGTTGTATACAAAATATAGAAAAATCAGAACTGAAAATAAAAATATCAAGAAAAAGATTGGTGAGTCAACTCATGATGATATTTATGCTAGATTTGAAAAACTAGAACAAGAATGATTTGAGCTATATGAGGAAAAAGAAACACTGCTTCAAACAATTTCTGATCTTGAAAAAATTAAAGAGGAACTTTCATGCAAAATTTCTGAAATTGAAAACATGTGTGAAAAGCTCAAGGATGAAAAAGAAATTCTAATATCTTCCATGTCAGAAATCAAAAATGAAAATGTGAGCTTGAATAAAGAAGTGACTGACTTGCAGTCCACTCTTTCTAGGTTTGTTAAAGGGAAATAGAGCCTAGACAACATTTTGGGAGTTAAAGTTAACTTCCGGAGAGAAGGATTGGGGTACATACCCCAGAATAAAAAATCTCTTAAACACAAGATCACCACATCTCACGTGCATGAAAAAGGAAATGACTATGCTTCATGTTCTCACACCAAGCCCCAACATGTTCAGCCTAAACCGCATAGATATCCAAGAACATTCTCACATGTTAATTATTTTCATTGTGCTAGATTTGGTCATGTGATTTCTAACTGCTGGTTTAGACAAAGCACACCTAAATATCATGCTCCATTGATGAAAAGGACACATGCAAGAAGTTGGACTAACTCCTATGGACCCAAACTTATTTGGGTACCAAAAACAATTGCATGAGAAATTTGTTTCTTGCAACTATGTCTTGAAGTCAGGGGGAGCAAATGGTATTTGGACATCGGCTGTTCAAGGCATATGACGGGGGACAAGAAGGTGTTCTCCAAGCTGCAAGGAAAGGAAGGAGGTTCAGTTGCTTTTGGTGGAAAGGACAAAGGTAAAATAATCAGAATTGGAAACATAGGTGAAAATTCTGAAACCTTGATTGAAAATGTCCTTTTGGTGAAAGGATTGAATCATAATCTGTTGAGCATAAGTCAGTTGTGTGACAAGGGTTTTAAGATCATTTTTGATGAAACTCACTGCCTTGTCATGTGTAAAATTTCAAATGAAATCAAATTCATCGTTAAAAGGAACAATAATGTGTACACCATTGATCTTGATGATGTTTCATGTGATAATGTGTGTTTGGTAGCTAACAACCATGAGAATGCATTGCTATGGCACCGAAGACTAGGTCATGCAAGTTTTGGAGTGATCTCCAAGTTGTCTAGACATGACTTGGTAAATGGTTTGCCAAAATTAAAATTTGAAAGCGATAGAATCTGTGAGACTTGCACAAAAGGCAAGCAAACACGTACTTCTTTCAAAAATAAAAATATTGTCTCTACCTCTCGGCCTCTAGAACTGCTGCATATTGATTTATTTGGTCCCACTAGGATATCCAGCCTAGGGGGGAAATCTTTTGGATTTGTAATTGTTGATGATTACTCCAGATTCACATGGGTGTTATTTTTAGCCAATAAAAGTGATGCCTTGACGGAGTTTCAAGTGTTTTGTAGGAAAATCCAAAATGAAAGAGGTTACCTCATCACCACCATCTAGAGTGATAATGGTGGTGAATTTAAAAATCATGAATTTAGCATCTTCTGTGAAGAGCAGGTGTACACACACAATTTTTCGTCACCAAGGACGCCCCAGCAAAATGGAGTAGTGGAGAGAAAAAACAGAACTGATGTGACACCACCTTGGGGTGATGACCACAAGACAATATGACCCTTGGACCTAAGGTTGCAAGCAAGCAAATTGGCGATGATACCACTCGAGCGGCTCACTCGCTTGGTGCGCACTTGTGCCCGTGGGCAACTAAACGATAATGGAGAGGGTCCGGGGTGGGACAATGATGCTCCGGTGCTTGGCAAGCTTGGGGAGAACCCCAATTGGGCCAGGGATGCCCACTCACGGGTGGCCGTCACACCATGGGTGTGGGTTGAAATAGCTCGCTCACAACTCGCCCGCGATGGACACTCACGTGTTCGGCAATTTGGGCCGGGCCCTCGCTCTCCGTCCGACGCAGCAAAGCAAGAATACTAAGCTAAGCAAGTGATATTGACCAGCAAGGAAAGGGGGACCGAGGATCACCTAGCCGGCGTGAAGACGCCAACTCCGGCCGAAGATGGGGGCGAGCGGGGAGGCAAGGGTTTGCGCCCGCAAGCCGCGTCGGTGTCGCTTCAAATCTGCGAAAATATTATTACATGAACTACACCTCTCGCAGGAGGGGGGCTCTTGGGGTGGGGGTTAGACTTATTACAACCAAGATTACCTTCACGCAGGGAGGGGCCTTCAGCCGGCCAAGCGGGGTGGGGAAATTATGAAGAGAACGCCGACTCTCCAAGCTTCGCCGGTTCTGCCACTCTTCAGTTTTGCTGAATAGGTTGTTGATGAAGATGCTGCCACGGACTCAACCGAGCTCCAAATTTGATGAAACCGGTGCCAAAAGTTCCCGAGCTGGCCGAGGATGATGCTTGAATAGTTTGGGAAGCTCTGGAACTCGGGGCTGATCGGACCGGCGACTGGAGCAGGACAGCAACACTCTACCTCTGACTGATGCAGAACTGATACAGTGGATTGCAGAAGGCACTGCGGTCGCTCCCGAACTCCAAATCGAACGAAACTGGTGGTGACGCGATCGTGGTCAGAGTAGCTTTGAGCAGAAATTGACGGGGCCACAATCCGAGGTTGGAGAGGAGAATGGTGGCCAGAGAAGTGAAGACAGGTCGAACCTGGACCTGCAGGGGGCATACTGCACACTCCGGCGAAGAAATTCAGAACAAATAGCTCGGGCAGGCGATTGGCATCGTTCCTTCTGCTACTAATGGAGGACTAGACGAAGAAGAATTTTGTAGAAGGAAGTGTGATCGAATTCCTCCAAGGTTGGCCGCTGAATGGCTTCCAAGATCGCTCTGGCCTTCAGTCTGGGACAGATTACGCAGTCGTTGAAGATGACGTTCCTCCGGACAGCTCCGAACTCGGATGCAGGCAGGAGTACCACCGTTGGAAAGAAGACTTGGAGACGATTCCATCAATATAAGATATGCCACCGGGAGCCTTCAGGGGAAGTCGTGGATGCTACTGCAAATCACTACTTTTCTGAAACCTGCAACAGGGACAGAATAGGTGGAGGAGAGGGTGTGGGGAAGGGCATGAACAAGGGGTTATTTGGTGGATGGGGAAGGGGGGGTGCGACCTTGGGTGGTTAGGGAGGTGGGGAGATGAAAGGGCACAGCCCAAGGGAGAGGGAAATTCGAAATTTGGCCTAGGGAAGGGCTCTTTCAGTCTTAGGGAGAGGGAGGGTTGCTTGGGAGAGTGGAAAGGTGCCTAGGAGAAGGGGTTTCCACCTAGGGGTTGGAGGGGGAATTGAATGAGTGCATGGGGAAGGGGAAGGGGCCTTAATGAGGGGTGAATGGGGAGGAGAGAGAATGAATTTGAAATTAGGGTGGGAGGAGAGAGAGAGGGGGCACAACCCACTTAGAGAGAGTGATAGTAAGAGAGAGAGAGAGGGAGATATTGAGAGGGAACTAGAAGGTGTGGAAATTTTTTGGATTCAATATTCAAGCATAATTGTTACAAATGAGAGAGGGGTGGGGCTATTTATAGACCCCACACTTTTCCTAAGACCAAACTGACCCTGACAAACTAACTAATGACCAAACAGTCCAAGGGAGGGGCGCCCCTGGGCCTAGCCCAATGAATTGGGCTCATTAACCTATCAAACCAACATAATGACTTCAAGACTTAGGAAAATGACTTTCTAACTTAGGTACATGACTCAATAAAGGGAAAATTACATGTTTAAGACTCAAATAAAAATAAGAAAATTACATGACTCGACTCACAAACACATGAGGAACATAATGGCGTACACCGATGATCAATCCGAGCTTTAGAAAATGTGGAGGGGAAAGGGATGTCCCCATCATACCCCCGGGGTGGGGAAAACTCGACCCTGTCGAGTATGGGTCCACCGGGGAAGTAGCATCCCAAACGCAGTTTCGGGCGAACCTTGTTCTCCAAACTCGACCCATGTCCATAGCCGAGGAACGGTGCTTCCACTCGACAAAGTGGCTCGGACACACCCTTAGGCTGGCGAAGAGATCTTACTTTGCTTAGTATTGCCGCCATGTGCTGACGTCGGGCTCTCGGGCTAGTTTGTGGTGGCACTCCGAGGGTGTCTCTCACAAGGATAGGTGTAGGCTCAAGACACTCACTAGGATCCACCGCGGTACCCTTAGAGGGTGCCGGATCCGCCACGTGGGAAGTGGGATGAATCCCAAAACCCATTGGTAAGTTCAACGCGCAAGCCCGGTGCCAAGGCCACTCGGAACTTGGCAAGGTCCAAGTCCTCGTGCCCTCAAATTGGAGGTGACCCTAGAGTAGAACCACTCCAAAATCATCATCATCATCAAGTCGCCAACGTGGAATTTCAAGTGGCGCTCACGAGTTTTTGCCCGCTTTTTGTAATTCTCACTGCTTTTTGCTTCATGCATGTTTTGATGCATATGCCATGTACTAAGATACGGTGTGAGTGAGTAGTGCGTGGTATGCAAAGGTGGTCCAGGGCAACCACATGTAGACCTATCATGCATTGATGTTATGAAGACTTTGAATGTCTTGGGAGGACTGGGGCATCCATAGGTGTCCCTTTCATGTGTGAGTGTGATGAGTGCCGGGGGACCCGGACATCCATGAATGCTCCTAACATGCTTGAGATTTATGATGAATGATGGTGGACCATTACAACCAAATATTGACCACTCATATTTTCTTCTTGACATGTGGGTGATATGAATGAATGGACCCGACTTTCTAATCATGTCAAGTGGGGTGGTATGCCTAAGCACATGCATTTCAATCCTAGTGATGACTTCTATGTGCATAGGTGTGGGGTGGCCCTTGAGCTTCCATTCGTATGAGTCAAAGGGATCTAAGAAGGGAGACATCATGGAGTGGGGCCATCTATCAATCCCATTGTGTATGTTGCCTATGGTTAAGGCTTCTTTGGTGTAACCCAATTCTAGGAAGGGAAGGTTTTGGGTTATCATGGGTGGTAAGGGTAGGGTAAGGTGGGTGGTGAATAAGGTGAGTGGGTTACATTGAGATCTAGGCTCCCATAGAAAAGGGTCAAAGGGATCATGGTAAGGGTCACCTTGGTAGGGGTACTCTATGCTCTCAAGGTCCTCGAATGGTGAGTCATCCTCCTCAATAATTGGGCCAAGGTTGCTAATGGGTTGACCGATCAAAGCACTTGGGATCTTAATGGTTGGGGAGTGGACTAGGATAGGTTCTTCCTCCATGGGAAGAAGAAGGATGATCTCACTAGTAACTTGGCCATTAGTGTAGATGGAAGTGATGGAGCCAATGGAGGGATATGCTAGGCTAATGGTGTTAGTTTCGGACGGCCTCAAGGCTAGCATATTGGTCAAGTGAATTTGCCAATGTAGGTAGTTCACTAAGTCTCCCAAATCTTCCACACAATAGAAAGTTTGATAAGTGACATGTGGCTGAATGGGAATGATTTGGGATTGATATCCCATGGGTAGGTGGCATGGTTGTGAACTAGGAATGGTGAGACCTTTCTTGAGCCATTGGAGTATGGACTTATCTATGGTGAGGTTGGGTGTCTCTAGAGGAGCTAGGCTAGAGGTGTGTGAGTTGTTTGGCCTTTGGATTTCCTCTATGTTGGGAGGTGGATTCGGATGGGCATCCTTCTCCACTTGGGTAGGTGTGTGGGTAGCAACTTCTATTACTAATGGAGTAGGGAGATCTATGGTGGGTGGTTTGGTGATAGCTAGCGTATGACACACCCGGGGTGGTGAACAAGCATGGGCTTGGGTTGGGATAGGAAGGGGAAGTAGAGGAGGCCTAGGTTGGGGAAAGATTGGTGTAGGAAGTGGGAGGTGGGTTGGGTGAGAGGTTTTGGGTTGATTTGTTTTGGGAGATGTGTCCCTTTTTGGGGACGATGGTGGGTTTGTGGTGGTGGTTAAGGGGGCTTGTGGGGTACGGGTTTGGTGAGGGGTTTTGGGTTGGGTGGTGGCCAATTTGGTTTGAGTGGTGGTGGTGATCGGGATTGGAATCATTTGGGGTGGTGGAGTTTGGGTCCTAAGGGAGGTCTTGGGTTGACTGGGAGGGAAAGGGGGAGTGGGAGTGCTCCTCGGGTTATGGTTCTCAAGGTAGGAGTGGGAAGGTCGGGGAGTGAAGATCTTCCTAATCTCAGTCCTTATCTCTTCCAATGAGTTTATGGGTCCTTTGGCTTCCCATCCAAATTCATCCCGAGGTGACCAAGCTCTAGGGCCGTGGTTCCCTTTTGCTTCAAGCCGTTCAAGCCGGGAGGTAAGGGTATCTACACAGTTATGAATCTTGTTGACGACAGTGTCAAAATGGCCCATGTGTATTTGGGGCATCTCCCTAGGGTGGTCATGCAAAGGAGTGATGGAAAACATGATGCAAGGGAGACTCAAATGCTAATACCCTAGGACTAGACTCGTAGAGACAAGTCTAAAACTTGCTCTGATACCACTTGATGTGACACCACCTTGGGGTGATGACCACAAGACAATATGACCCTTGGACCTAAGGTTGCAAGCAAGCAAATTGGCGATGATACCACTCGAGCGGCTCACTCGCTTGGTGCACACGTGTGCCCGTGGGCAACTAAACGATAATGGAGAGGGTCCGGGGTGGGACAATGATGCTCCGGTGCTTGGCAAGCTTGGGGAGAACCCCAATTGGGCCAGGGATGCCCACTCACGGGCGGCCGTCACACCATGGGTGTGGGTTGAAATGGCTCGCTCACAACTCGCCCGCGATGGACACTCACGTGTTCGGCAATTTGGGCCGGGCCCTCGCTCTCCGTCCGACGCAGCAAAGCAAGAATACTAAGCTAAGCAAGTGATATTGACCAGCAAGAAAAGGGGGACCGAGGCTCACCTAGCCGGCGTGAAGACGCCAACTCCGGCCGAAGACGGGGGCGAGCGGGGAGGCAAGGGTTTGCGCCCGCAAGCCGCGTCGGTGTCGCTTCAAATCTGCGAAAATATTATTACATGAACTACACCTCTCGCAGGAGGGGGGCTCTTGGGGTGGGGGTTAGACTTATTACAACCAAGATTACCTCCACGCAGGGAGGGGCCTTCAGCCGGCCAAGCGGGGTGGCGAAATTATGAAGAGAACGCCAACTCTCCAAGTATCGCCGGTTCTGCCACTCTTCAGTTTTGCTGAATAGGTTGTCGATGAAGATGCTGCCACGGACTCAACCGAGCTCCAAATTTGATGAAACCAATGCCAAAAGTTCCCCAGCTGGCCGAGGATGATGCTTGAATTTTTTGGGAAGCTCTGGAACTCGGGGCTGATCGGACCGGCGACTGGAGCAGGACAGCAACACTCTGCCTCTGACTGATGCAGAACTGATACAGTGGATTGCAGAAGACACTACGGTCGCTCCCAAACTCCAAATCGAACGAAACTGGTGGTGACGCGATCGCGGTCGGAGTAGCTTTGAGCAGAAATTGACGGAGCCACAATCTGAGGTTGGAGAGGAGAATGGTGGCCGGAGAAGTAAAGACAGGTCAAACCTGGACCTGCAGGGGGCAGACTGCACACTCTGGCGAAGAAATTCAGAAAAAATAGCTCGGGTGGGCGATTGGCGTCGTTCCTTCTGCTACTGATGGAGGACTAGACGAGGAAGAATTTTGTAGAAGGAAGCGTGATCGAATTCCTCCAAGGTTGGCCGCTGAACGGCTTCCAAGATCGCTCTGGCCTTCAGTCTGGGACAGATTGCGTAGTCATTGAAGATGACGTTCCTCCGGACAGCTCCGAACTCGGATGCAGGCAGGAGTACCACCGTTGGAAAGAAGACTTGGAGACGATTCCAGCAATATAAGATATGCCACCGGGAGCATTCAGGGGAAGTCGTGACTGCTACTGCAAATCACTGCTTTTCTGAAACCTGCAACAGGGACAGAATAGGTGGAGGAGAGGGTGTGGGGAAGGGCATGAACAAGGGGTTATTTGGTGGATGGGGAAGGGGGGGTGCGACCTTGGCTGGTTAGGGAGGTGGGGAGATGAAAGGGCACAGCCCAAGGGAGAGGGAAATTCAAACTTTGGCCTAGGGAAGGGCTCTTTCAGTCTTGGGGAGAGGGAGGGTTGCTTGGGAGAGTGGAAAGGTGCCTAGGAGAAGGGGTTTCCACCTAGGGGTTGGAGGGAGAATTGAATGAGTGCATGGGGAAGGGGAAGGGGCCTTAATGAGGGGTGAATGGGGAGGAGAGAGAATGAATTTTGAAATTGGGGTGGGGAGGAGAGAGAGAGGGGGCACAACCCACTTAGAGAGAGTGATAGTAAGAGAGAGAGAGGGAGATATTGAGAGGGAACTAGAAGGTGTGGAAATTTTTTGGATTCAATATTCAAGCATAATTGTTACAAATGAGAGAGGGGTGGGGCTATTTATAGACCCCACACTTTTCCTAAGACCAAACTGACCCTGACAAACTAACTAATGACCAAACAGTCCAAGGGAGGGGCGCCCCTGGGCCTAGTCCAATGAATTGGGCCCATTAACCTATCAAACCAACATAATGACTTCAAGACTTAGAAAAATGACTTTCTAACCTAGGTACATGACTCAATAAAGGGAAAATTACATGTTTAAGACTCAAATAAAAATAAGAAAATTACATGACTCGACTCACAAATACATGAGGAACATAATGGCGTACACAGATGATCAATCCGAGCTTCAGAAAATGTGGAGGGGAAAGGGATGTCCCCATCAAGAACATTGATAGACATGGCCCGGACCATGCTCAGTGAGAACTCCCTACCTAAGTACTTTTGGGCTGAGGCGGTAAGTACAGCATGCCACATCATTAACAGGGCAATGGTAAGGCCCATTCTGAAGAAAACCCCATATGAGCTCTACAAGGGTAAGAAACCAAACATTTCATATCTTAAACCCTTTGGATGCTCTTGTTATATTCTCAACAACGGTAAGTCTAACCTGGGTAAGTTTGATGAAAAGAATGACAAAGGAATCTTTCTAGGTTATGCACTTAATTCTAGAGCTTACCGATTATTCAATAAAAGGACTTTGGTCGTTGAAGAAAGTTCTCATGTTATTTTTGATGAATCAGAATCAAAAATGACAAATCAAATTTCTTCTACCATGAAAGCAGATGAAGCTCCTTGGAATTCAACTAATGACGGAGCTAAGATTGAGCCGTTGAAAGCAACCTCAAGCAAGAGTGAGGAAGATGAAGATCCTACACTCGAGACACTGCAAGAACCACAAGTGCAGCAACCTCATGTCTACACTCGAGACCGCTGGCTTCGTGCCGGTCGACCGCCAGTGGCTAACCAGCCCGGTTCAGCCTCGTCCAAACCCCATTTTAAGGGGGTTTTCTCCCTCCTTCCCTCATTCTATTGCATTCCCTTCTCTCTCCCTTACTCCATTCTAACCCTAGCACACCTCACTCCCATCTTCCAAGCCCTAAAAACCTCACATCTCCTCTCTCCGAACACGATCCAGCCGATTGTTCTCCATTTCAGAACAACTCCTCACCGGTGTTCGTGCGCTCGTGTCACCCTTCCCTGACTTACAGAGCATGAAGAAGGTGTTCACAGTCCTCCCTGGTGTCTCTCTCTCTATCCCAAGGTAGAGGTTCTACCTCTTAAGAGGATCATATCTTCAGTGGATTTCTTAGTCTAAAATGGCACCTAGAAGGAGTGCTCGGCATCTTTTCCAAGGGGAACCTAGTGCTCGGGGACGTGAAGCTCCGGCCGCACAACCACCACAGGCTCTGGCACCCAGGTTACCGCCAAGAGCTATCATCGATCCCCGTCTTGTCATTTTGAGGAGATGAATGAAATCCTGCCCGACATTTATATAGTTTTCTCAATGCAACCGAGATGGATTGATTTTGTCACTAGATACAACCGCTACTATCCATATTTAGTGCAACCATTCTATGGTAATTTGGTTGACAGAAATGGAAGGTTGTACACAATGGTTCAGGGCATTGAGATCCACATTACTCCAGAATTATTTTATCGTGCCCTAGGTGTCTCTTCCAATGGTGCAGACATGAGCTTTGGGCATGGTGCAGTTGAGGAAAGTTTTATTGCCATGACGAGCTGTGAGTTTGTGCGTGGTGTGAGTGATCTAATTGAGCTCAACGCCAACCACTTTCCCGCACTCCAACGGGTCCTCCATCACATGTTCACTACACTCATTTATCCAAAGAGTGGGAGCCGAGATGAAGTCACTGAGGTGCATCGATTCCTGTTCTATCATGTTATGAATGGGGAATTAGTTGATATGGGATGGCTTATGACTCAATTGATAGGTCGATGCCGTACTCATTTACGGAGGCCCCTGCCCTATGCTTCTCAACTCACTGGAGTTTTCACCTTTGTTGGAGTCCCTTTAGAGGGTGAGCAGTTCGTTCTGGTACGACAGGATGACATTTATAATAAGCACAAGATTTTCTATGATATGGGATATTACCGTGATGCAAATGGTGAGCTTCGTCGTGCTATCCCAGTTTATGGGGAAGAGGATGACAGTGAAGAAGAGCAAGAACAAGAACAACAGCAAGTTCACCAAGATGCACCAGCACAAGTATAGCCCGCGGATGTGCCTCCACCCGAGGATCTTCCTCCACCACCGCAGTACTTTCATGGGGAGTCTTCCACTCAGGGTGCTGGGCATCCTACTTGGGGGGACTATGAGACTCTAGACATGTGTCTTTTAGCCATGGAAACCTAGATTGACTCCTCCCTTGGGCGTTTGGACACTTTTATGGATACCATGATTGGACGAATGGATTCCTTCACCCACGCTCTGGATGATCTTTCTACCCACATGGCCACTCTCTATGCCAGCCATGAAGATAACTGTGAAGCCTTCCGGCTCAACAACCAATCCCTTCTTACCATCCATCGCCAGCTTCTTCATCATGATGAGATTCTCCACGGCATTGAGGATCGTCTTCCTCGTCCTCCTGCTCCTGCTCCTGTTGGTTCCCCCCATGATGATGGTGCCCTGGATGGTGTTCATGGCGAGGAAGCTGAGGATCACCCTACTGTGTAGCTGTTCTCGGGTCACTAGTGTCACTTTTGTCCACTTTTTGTATCCCTCTCCACTCCTTTTTGCTGATGTCAAAGGGGGAGAAGTAGGCTATTATACTTATATATATGCTATGTGTGTTTGCCTACTTGCATGCATGTCTGTCTCTTGCATTGTAGTTTGAGCATGTTGGTTGCATTTTGGTTGTATTGCATTAGTGGTTTGCATTTAGTGGTTCCATTCCTTCGTGTGTCGAGTCCCTTTTCACCTCTTGCATTCAGTGTACCCTATATTGAACTAATAAGAATGAATGGAAGAATGCACGCCTTGAGTTTACAAGATTGGCTCTCTCCTCTCTCACTTCTTTTCAATGTGGCAAATAAGTATTGAATGGCTGGTATGGATATGTTGAAGTGTTTGTGTTGGAAGTGATATGTCGTGCTGAAATGGACGTGTTGAATGCCTTCAAATCCTGAGTTCAATGTTTCAACTTGATGGATTTCAACTGAATTTCAAATGTGACTGACTTTGCTTTGAAAACTCGCTCAAAGGCACAATGGTTTGAACACGTGAATTTAATGCCTAGTTTTTGTCATCATCAAAAAGGGGGAGATTGTTGAACATATCAGAGTGATTTTGATGATAACAAAACCCAAGATATTTATCTCCTATGTACCTTGTATTAGAACAAAGTTTCATGCTTTAAACCATCAAGTTTCGCCCCATTTCAACTTAGTGTTCATGAATCCTTCCATGTGTTAAATCGAGCCTAAACGAACTTGTAATCAACTATAACACAAGCCCATTTCAAGCATCGAACCTATGGACAGTTTCAATTGGGCTAACACTTGATTTTTACAGGTTTGGAGATTGGCGGTCGACCTGTGGACCCTTGGCGGTCGACCTGAAATGACAGCATTGAAAATAAGCAACCTGTAAAACTGGCAGTCGACAGCCAGGACCCTAGCGGTCGACTGATTTTTCTAGCAGCCAAATGGCTACAGGAATGCTCCTAGCGGTCGACCGCTGGCCTCTGCAGGTCGACCGCCAGCCCCGAGCTCTCCATAATTGTTGACTTTTTGTCACTTCGAGAAAAGCCATCCCTCTTGGTATTGTTTAATCCCTAAGCAACCAAACCCTCCAGAAATTGTGGATATGGTCTGAGGGGAGTCCATGGACCATTCAAAGTCTATAAAACATATACAAGAGGGTTAAGAAAACCCTAATGCTCAAGGTGGATCTAGGAGGCTACCAAAGAGGAAGAGAAGGGAGCTAGCACTGTAGACGTGAACAGTGCTCCGAGAAGAGTTCTTCATCCTTCTTCATCCATTCAAGTGAAGATCAATCCAAGGGATCACGCTGCATCCAAAGCATTCGTCATCCACTAAGGGGGAGCAAATCAAGATTCTTCTCTTGTGTTCTAATTTCATATTTTCTCTTAAGCTTCATTTGTGGTTCTTATAATCGTTAAACATTTCAGTGTGTGTGGATCTTCCTAGATCCGTGTGTGTGTGTGTGTGTGTGTGTGTGTGTGTGTGTGTGTGTGTGTGTGTGTGTGTGTGTGTGTGTGTGTGTGTGTGTGTGTGTGTGTGTGTGTGTGTGTGTGTGTTTAATCCGTTGTGGTTTTGTGTGTGTTAAGGTGTTCTTACACCTTCGCGGGAGTTCTCTTTCCCAGTGTATGTGTGTGTGTCTGATCTTGTAACACTTTACAAGATAGTGTATGGATCCTCACAGTCAGTGAGGGGTGGACGTAGGTTGCCGTTGTGGCATCCGAACCACCTAAAAATTACTGTCTCATTATGGTTTGCTCCTTTTCTCCTTCCCCCCTTCTCTGCATGCTTGTGGAATTAGATTAATTGCATCTTTTAGATCTAGATTAACTGATCACGTTCAAATAAATCCTCGGTATATCAAAAGTTGGATTCAGACTGACAAGGTTACTCTTTCCTGAAAGATAACAGTTTACGTGAGTGAATTTACGGATTTGTTAACTCCGCCTAGTACCAAGGGTTTTTGTAGTGATCAATTTTGATAGATCTATTTTATCCTGCACTTGTTCCTTAGTGTTCTAACATTATTTTAAAATTGAGTATAGCTTTGCTAGTTATTTTGATTTCACCCAATTCACCCCCCTCTTGGGTGTCATTGATCGTGGGACTTCAGACCTATCTCTCTTAGTGCATGAATATGCACCGACCTTCTAGCCCCGATGACTTTTTCTTATCAACAAAGCCTGTTCTGCAGAACTTTTAACACATCTTCTATAGACAGTGAATTTATTATTTAGGCAAATGTATGACATGATATACAATGAAATCATCATACGCAAATGTATCATAGTCAAATGCAACATCAACCGTGTTTAGCATCATCACAACCACAGACAGGGGTACAACAATCTCCCCCTTTTTGATGATGGCAACACTATGAGTACTATGTGTCAGAAAGGATCATGCTGACTCATATCAAACTATTCTCCCCCTTTGACTTCATCAAAAAGGAAATTATAGTTTGAGAAAATCAGTAGAAATAAATGTGAAGCATGCATGGATATGATTGAGATAAAAACTATTCTCCCCCTTTCCAAATCAACTATAAACTCCCAAACATGCAAATCATGTAACTGTACTCCCGCTGAAAACGTGAGGTGATTAAGCAAGAGAGAATATTAAGCAGATCATGCAAAATGCAGACTAATCTCCCCCTTAATATCAGAAGTATGCTGATGAGGCAATCTCCACTTTTGACAGAGCAAAGGTATTCGAATGGAAGAGATGATCATAATATATCAGCAAAATCATAGGGGCAGTTGGATAATTTAGGCAGTGAGAGAATAACTCTAGAGGTAGAACAATCTGCAGAAAATATCAACCAGTAGAGTCTGAAATGATGCAATCAAAGTGTTTCCAATAGGGTAAAAATCGAACACAAGAAATCAACAGATCTTCCAAAAGAGTAAGGAGGATTTTCAATGAGATACCAATGCCATAAATTCAAATTTAAAGATGTTTCAGAGTCTTCAATTGTAAGGGCTTATGAAGGAACTTTACTGAACTGCATGGTTTAAATATAATGTATTCAGAGATTATCCAAAAGAAATTTTTTGTACCCATATCTGAAATCAATCTTTAATAAAAGTGAACCATGATGTCATATTAACACTAGTTTAACCTCCCTCCATCTTAATCATTCATTGCCAATGACTCCTATAGGGTTTGCATGAAGTAGTATTGAGATTAAACACTCATGAATGCAATTGATTTTGTCCATGATTTCAGTAATTTTTCTGTTTCAATTATTTTTTCAGATTTCTCATTTTATGCAACAGGAATTTTTTATAAAAAAAATTCCAAGAGCAATCGAGTTAAGTGCACACTTTGTAACTAGATGATACACGTTGTTTAGACGCTAGTATCCCTAAGCACTTAGTATGACTAACTGTTGTGCTTCATATTGAACAGAGATAACTAGGGCACTTCACGACATAGGTTGACTCCATTTCTTTGATGAAGGTCCCAGTTCCTCAGTGTAACCTAACCATTGCTCTACCTTATACTTTCACATTTTTCATCAAATTTTTAGTAGAGATAACTATGGCACTTCATGACACAGTTCTTTGGACATGATTTCTCGGTGACCAAAGTCATTGCTCTAACCATATTTTACTTTCAGATATTTCTCATAACAATCAAATGTTTAAGAATAATACTTACATCATGTATCTCAACCAAGGTAAGCCATGATTTTAAGAACTTTCAGATTTCAGAAGATCTTACTTGATATAACATGAATCAACTGGTTTAAGTTTTATTAAAAAGATTAATTCAGATATTTTCAAGATGTTCAAATCCAAGCTCAAGAAATACATTAGACTTAAACCACATGAATCTTTCAGACCTTCATAATTCTGTATATTAGAAGATTCCTTTTCCAGATCATTTTCAAATTTATGAACAAGGTATATAAATTGAAATCTTCATGAGTCTTAGACAAATCAAGGAAGTTTCAGAAGAAGCCAGAACATCAAGCAGTAGAGAGCACTAAGCATGAGTGATAATAACTGATGTAGCAGTTAAATCCAATGAGATAGCTGATAGTAAGTAATGATAAAGATAAGCTCAGCGAAATAGCAGTGATATCTAGGAGACCATCAGACATATTGACTTTCAAACATCATTTGAATTCCGATCAGGTGACATAAACATGGCAAGCTCCCTTACAGCCAAAAGCAGGAGCAACAGATAGTAGCTTCCAAGGCCATGAAAGTGATGTACTCAAAAGATTTCAACACAGATATGAGTGAAATTCAGAGTAGCTAAAAATAGGTAAGAACCTAGAGATCGGGACAGCTAAGTAGACCTGAGTTCAATCACAGAGTCTAAAAAGTTGAGATGAAATTCACTTCACATGCAGCACAAAGTATTAATCAGTAAAGATCATAACCAAGAAATCTGCTCAAGCTGAAGATGGGAGTTTCAGTTGACCGAAATGAGAATTTTGGTCGACCGAACTAGACAGAATGGAATTATGAGGCATAGAGCAGATGCAGTTCAAAATTTTGTTATATGCTCCCCCTGACTGAATGCACTTAATCAATCCTTTTTTTGGTATATTCAATATGAATGATATGCAATCAATTCTGAAATCAGTATGTGCATGATAATAAATGCACATGAGTTACCTATGAAGTGCAGGGACTCCCCCTATTTATGTGCATTTATTTCAATCAATCCTATTGACGCATGAATGATATGCAATTAACACCATGCATGCATCTGCATTGACTCCCCCTAACTAAATGCATTGAACCATCATATGTGACATGAAGACCATGCAGGGGAGTATTTAACTAAGCTCATGACTGACTGAATTTGTCTATATGTAATTTGACCTATGGTACCAGGCGGAGGACTTAGATCCTAGGATCACCTCTCGCATACTGAAAGCTTCCAGATAGGTTTAATCCACTACAAGAAAAAGTGGCTATAGCGACCGAATTAGAGACCGATTAAATCAGTCGCTAGTCGGTCCCAAATAGAGACCAATTCGGCGACCGAAATAATCGGTCGCATATCTGAGACCGTTTTGGCGACCGAATTTAGTTCGGTCTCCAATCGGTCGCTATATTTAGCTCGAATTTATTCCGGGCTCTTTTTTTTCAAAATCGACCGAATTGGAGACCGATGTTGCGACCGAATATATTTCGGTCTCTAATCGGTCGCTGATATGACTGCATTTACCCCGCGACCATCTCCCCCCTGCATTTACTTCTGATAACCCTTCCTCCACCGAAGCTCTCCCCTCCCCCTCCGGCCCCCTCGCCCTCCCCCCCCCCCCCTCTGCCTTGCGGCCACGGGCGTGGCGAGCGGCGTGGTGGTGGACGGACGCCGGAGCTCGCTGTCTCGGCCAGCCCCGCACCATCCTCGCCGTCGACCTCGTCGGTCCCCGTCGTCCTCGTCGTCACCCTCCTCGGTCTGGTAAGTCCTCTCCCTCTCGATCTCCCCCCCCTCTCCTCTCCCTCCAGCCCCGCGCCTCTCTCCCCCCCCCCTCTCCCTCCCCGCCGGCCATCGACCATGCCCTATTTCTCATTTTTTTTCTTCTTGGAGGGGTTCCAGTGAGGGGGGTTTCGGTGGGAGGGGGTGGCGGGGGAGGTTGGTCTGGGAGGGGGGGTGGAGCTCGGGTGAGGGGGAGGGGGCTCCGCAGGGGAGGGGGAGGGGGCTGCGCAGGGGAGGGGGAGGGGCTCCGGTGGAGGGGAGGGGGCTCCGCAGGGGTGAGGGGGAGGGGGCTCCGGTGGACGGGAGGGGGCTGCGCAGGGGGAGGGGCTCCGGTGGGGTGAGGGGGAGGGGGCTCCGGTGGAGGGGAGGGGGCTGCGCAGGGGGAGGGGCTCCGGTGGAGGGGGGGCTGCGCAGGGGGATGGGCTCCGGTGGAGGGGAGGGGGCTCCGCAGGGGTGAGGGGGAGGGGGCTCCGGTGGAGGGGAGGGGGTTGCGCAGGGGGAGGGGCTCCGGTGGAGGGGAGGGGGTTGCGCAGGGGGAGGGGCTCCGGTGGAGGGGGGGCTGCGCAGGGGGAGGGGCTCCGGTGGAGGGGGAGGGGCTCCGGTGGAGGGGCTCCGGGGGAGGGGCTATGCTCGTGCAATGAACCTGATTTATTTAAGACTCTTGAGATGGTGTCCACATATCATTTGTTCTCCTGTAAAATAGTGTGAAATATTATAAGATTATCTTTTTAGTTTGTCCGGTCCGTTATTAATGTTCAGGCTTCAATATGCAGTCCATTTATTGTGTCATGTATTTTCCCCAATTCTTATTTTTCGATTTAAAACTGTAGCAAACCCAAAATCCAAGAACTTGAGAACCAACAAATCCAAACATTGGATTATGAGAATTTTAAAGCAAAGGTACAAGATGAACTCTACATATGACCCCATCATTCTTATGAGAACCAAAAATAGTGTAAAAATTCAACAGATGTAATACGTGTCACTAGAGTTTTATTTAAAGACTGAGGCTTAAATAATCATTCCATGGCCTCTTTTTCTATCTGCGTTCTCAAACGCAATCTTAACGTTTGAAGGCACTTTGTCACGACCCGCAAGCGATGGACTAATTTCGTAGGGCCACTTTGATAAAGAAGTAAATCCGATTACGATAGATTAATTAGGGTGAGACGAGTTATTCTTATTTAGTTCGTTTTTTTTTCTTAATCGGAGTCGGTTAGAGATAAAGTTAGGGTATGTGAATTCTTAAAAAGGGGTGAAATAAATCACCCGAGGTGGGTTAGGAGTGGGTCAGTCGGGGTGATATACCCGCCCCTAATTCACTCCAAAAATATCTCGGAGATGACAATCAAATATTACACTAGAGAATCTTAATCATGCCAATGGACAATACTATCACTCTCCAGATCAAATATTCCTGAGCTGTCAACACTTTATTCAAGGAGAAATTCATGGGTAATCTATGTTTTATTCAAGGTCCCTTACCAACTCAGTTTCTGTTTTAATCCGAATTATTTGCCGACTCCTCGTGTCATTTCGGCACAATTTTCTCATTTACGAAGAGAAAATGGCATCTTGTTACCCACAGAGAAAAAAAAAAGCAAGACAAATGCCATCCAAAAATCTGAGACACACTGATCAGCACTTGAAAATGGAACACCTAAAGACAAAAAGATGGAGGGACATACAAGCAGTTTGGAACCAAAGGTTTACCTGTTGCAAGGTACTCAGGAGCAGCATATCCGTATGTTCCCATGACCCTAGTTGACACATGGCTCTTGTTACCAGTTGGTCCATCTTTTGCCAAGCCAAAGTCGGAAAGCTTGGCATTATAATTTTGTAGGTTTGCAAAGAAGGGATTTGAGAGGCAGAACATCATGACGGGGAACGTTAATCAAGAAAACATATCATCCATCAACTATAAGACAAGGGTCTCCACTTACTGAATCAAGAAGCACATTTGATGTCTTAAAATCCCGATATATAACCTTTGTTTCAGCACCATGCAGAAAGGCCAGCCCCTTTGCGGCTCCAAGAGCAACCTTCATCCTAAGGTTCCAGGAGAGAGGCTGGAAGTATGAACCCCCTGCAGAATCGACATTGTGGGGTTCAAAAACTGATTCAAAAGAACTACGTAGGTAACCATTGGGTAAAAGGTGAGGCCACTGCGCATTGCAATTTTTTTTCTTTAAGAAAACAGGTGCCTAAATGAGTCAGCAAACCAAACGGTGCAGAGAATAATCGAAACAGACATACTCCTAAAAAGATGGTTCTCCAGGCTTCCCCGTGGCATGAACTCATACACCAGCAGCCGGTGGTCATCCTCCAAACAGTACCCTATCAAACTCATAAGGTTGGGATGGTACAGCCGACCAAGAAAATTAACTGAATGTGTTGGATGTTACAATAAAATTCATGTTTTCATTGTGTACATGTATTGTCAATTTCACATGTTATTGCTATGTTTTTAGAATGTGTTAGTATCTTGTCAATATTTAATTAGTTGGGTGTTGTATGTTAGCTGAGATGCGTGGGTGCAACCTAACATTGTACGTATCTTAGGAGAGCGTGTTAAGCCCGTGTCAATCAATCTACCCGTTCAAGACTTTGGGATTGATGTGCACGTTCTCATTTTGAATGATGAGAATGTGTATATCTAACTCAAAGTCTTGAATTGTCCCGTTTGGACAGTCTGTGAATGTTTGATCGCACTTAGGTGGTTAATTACTATATGTGTTTGTGTTGTTTGTTAAAAATTTTGGCTGGATGCGTCTTCTCATTCCTCTCTGATATACCTTTATTGATTTTGATTATTTTCTTAACCACTTATTAGTAAGTGTTTAAGAAAATTTCTTAATCAATAAATATTTTGTGGTATATCGGAGAGGTGTGAGGAGATGCTGCCGAAATTTTTAGCAAATAACACAACACATATAGTAATTAATCGTGCGATCAAACCTTCACAGATGGGTTAAAAAGTGAAAATCTAAATGATATTTCCTTCCTATTTAAAATGGCAGAGATGGACGATGTGAGGAAAGGGTTGGAGTTTTTATTTTGTTAAACATGTTAAAGTTTTGTGTGTTTACATTTCATTTGCATAGGGAAAATGTCTGAAGATCGTTCATGGATGTACCGTAGAGTAGTTAAAATTTGAAATACCGGTCGGATGGCCATGCCGGTCATTCCAATACGACCGGGGAGATGAAAGTGACTTGTCAGAACTGACGGAATCCAAATAGGATGCCCGGTTTGAGCTCGGCGCTCAAACTTCATTTTTAAAATACACTTAGTTCAAATGAACTGTTAGGACGGGTCCGGGGGTCTAAAATTTGAAATACCGGTCGGATGGCCGTGCCGGTCATTCCAATACGACCGGGGAGATGAAAGTGACTTGTCAGAACTGACGGAATCCAAATCGGATGCCCGGTTTGAGCTCGGCGCTCAAACTTCATTTTTAAAATACACTTAGTTTAAATGAACTGTTAGGACGGGTCCGGGGGTCTAAAATTTGAAATACCGGTCGGATGGCCGTGCCGGTCATTCCAATATGACCGGGGAGATGAAAGTGACTTGTCAGAACTGACGGAATCCAAATCGGATGCCCGGTTTGAGCTCGGCGCTCAAAGTTCATTTTTAAAATACACTTAGTTTAAATGAACTGTTAGGACGGGTCCGGGTGTCTAAAATTTGAAATACCGGTCGGATGGCCGTGCCGGTCATTCCAATACGACCGGGGAGATGAAAGTGACTTGTCAGAACTGACGGAATCCAAATCGGATGCCCGATTTGAGCTCGGCGCTCAAAGTTCATTTTTAAAATACACTTAGTTTAAATGAACTGTTAGGACGGGTCCGGGGGTCTAAAATTTGAAATACCGGTCGGATGGCCGTGCCGGTCATTCCAATACGACCGGGGAGATGAAAGTGACTTGTCAGAACTGACGGAATCCAAATCGGATGCCCGATTTGAGCTCGGCGCTCAAAGTTCATTTTTAAAATACAATTTGATTATTGAACTTATATATTGTGTGTGTGTATTTATATATATGAAAATGAGCTGGCTTAAACTATTGGCATACTCTTGTTAATGCTTGATTTCTTTATTAAGGATTTGATTATAATTTTTTTAAATGATATACAGGATCATCCGTCGCGATATGTTGGACGAGACGACGACCAGGATGATGTTGGACGAGACGACGACCAGGATGAGACATATGTGGAGGATTTGTGATTTTATTTTAGTTGTGTGTATGTTGTTATTTTATTATTATGGATGTATGATTATGGATGTATGATTAATTTGTGATTTTATTTTAGTTGTGTGTAATTTGAGGTTCGTGGAGATTGTGATCCGTGTAGTTGATTTACTATTGTTTTATGAAATTGTTATTTATCAGGTGTTTGTATGTGATGAATTTGAGATTTGTCGATATTGTGATTTGTGTAGTTGATTTTATATTTATGTTATGAATTTGTTATTTATCAGGTAATTTATTTATCAGTTTATATAAATTTATAAAAAAAAAAACTACAAACTTAGCGACCGAATAGGGACCGAACCCCATTCGGTCGCTTCCTACAGAGACCATGGTAGCCACCGTCTATGCGGTATAGCGACCGAATAGCGACCATATTTGTGACCGAACAGTTAGAGACCGATCCTGCGACCGATGTTTGTCGGTCGCTTATAGCGACCGATTCGGCGACCGATTTATAGCGGTCGCTATCAGAGACAGATTCGGCGACCGATAGGCATCGGTCTCTAACTGCGACCTATTCTGCGACCGATAGGTATCGGTCGCTATTTAGCGACCATGATATAGCGACCGATATATTCGGTCGCATATTGGTGTCAGTTCGGTCGCAGTGCCTTGTTGCGACCGATCAGAGACCGAATAGCGACCGAAACGTCGGTCGCTATTCGCGCTTTTTCTTGTAGTGATCTGTCCTTATTCATATCACCATTTATTATACCATAAAGTCATGCATGAAGGTGCATCACTAATACAGTACAGTCCTATGTGCAATGCACATATGACTGTTAGCTAAGCACATATGTATGCAGATGAAAATTGTATGCAACAGATTTTGTGTAAGATATGCATTATGATACATGCAGACATCAAATATTTGCAATTCAAATTTTCAATCTACAAAATGAATTTTCATCACTTGCAGGTTTGTGAATTCCTCTTCAATCATTCACTCAGTTGGAACCAATTAAACAGATGAACAACTGAGATTAATCTGACAGATTTTCAAACATGAAATGCAATTCATTCTCAACTTAGTGAAAAATAATGCAAATGACATATGGAAATTGTATGTACATCATGTGTCCAATGAGCATGCAAGATTTTAGATGCAGATATGGAAGTCTATATAACTCAAACTACTCAACCAGAGTCATTCAATTCAGATTAAACATGAATATGCATGAACCTTAATTTGCAGATGATGTGTACACTTTCAGATGTGGGTTGTTCATGGTTTGAGCAAAAATAATTAAAGTGGATGAATGCATGAATTTCTAACAAACAGATTCAAAACATGATATGCAACAATTTGAGATTAATTATTGAAAATCAAATATCAAAATCAGTATAATGCAGAATTGGGATTTTACCAAACTTCATGTGCCTTGATTTTATTGACCCCTTTTATTTCCTTCTTCAAGGCACACCTACAAAACAGATCTCACTTTGAATTTCTGGGTGCCCAAGATTTCTTGGGTCCTTAACTGTCAGTGGCACCTTTAGAGGGTGCTCTCCACATTTTCTGAGCTTTCATCATCAAAAAATATTAAAGAGAAATTGTTCAAAGAATGCCCAACTTGACCACAGTAATGACAAGAGACGACTGGTTTTATGTTTTTACTATGCATGTTAGCGTGAACATGAAATCTGTAAGCACGAGCATGAACGTTTCTATTTTTAGCAGAAAAAGTTTGTCTCTTATAATATGCCAACCAACATCTAGCAGCATTGTGGCCTGGTTTGCCACATTCAAAATAGAGACAGGACTTTCCTTTAAAATTAAATTCATTTCTACCGAAAGCATTCTATTTTGTAGGGAATCTAACAAGTTTAGAGTGGAATTTTCTCTTGGCATGCCAGCAGTGGCAGCAATGTGGCCCATCTTGCCACAACAAAAATATTGAATCCTCTTTTTCTGAATAGTAGGATGTTTCCTAGTATGAAAATTTCTAGCATGCATCCTACCAATATTTTGTTCATCATGTTTCATTATTAGGCAATCATGCATCAGATGTCCATACTTCCCACAATAGAAACATGAGACATAGTTTTATTTTGAAGCATGGGGTATTATTGCATGGGAGTTCTTGGCATGCATATTAGACTTGTTGAAAGTCTTTATCTGAGTTTTATTATTCTATTTTTAAATGTTCTTTTGTTCTTGCATTTTCTAATTTTTTGGCTGTTTCACTTGAGACGTGGTGGCTACATTTGATGCTTTTACAAACGATGTCATTAACTTGTTTTAAAAAACTTTCTTGTTAACATTATTGTAGCCCAGCCCTTCCTTTTAAACATTTACCTTATCTCCTAGCAACCTATTCAAGTTTTCTTAGCCACTAACAAATTTAGACAATGAGTTCTTCAAATCTTGAATTTCATTTTCTAGAGATGCAATGTGTATCTCATAACTAACAATCTCTTGTTCACTGCAATTAACACATTCACTCAACACTTTGTTTACAGTTTTATATTCTTCGATCTCCTTTTCAAGCTTAGCAACTTTTTCAGATTTGTCTGTACAAATAGTTTTCCCTTTTTTCAATGTGAGAAGCCTTTCAAATATAGTAGAATTCAGGTGTTTTCAGTTTTCATTTTCTTCCCTAAGTTTATCATGTTGAATCAATTCATTTATTAAAATCTGATCTTTATAAGATAATTCTTGTTTATCTTTAGATTCAGATTTTTCCAAGTTTTTATGCAGTTCCAAATTAACAGCTTTAATAGCATTAAGTTTTTCAGAGATTATTTCATTTTATTCTTGGAGTTTTTCAAGCTTTTCTTCATCCTTTTCAATGTGTTTCCTAAGAGTTCCATTTTTAGATCTCATGTGATTCAGTTCTGAGTTAACATATTCATTCTCTTCCAATTGTTTCTTCAAACATTCATTTTCTGTTTTCAGAGATTCCAGTGTATCATTCTCTGAACAGATATTCATGCTATCATTCAGTTTCTTTTTAAACTTTTTGTATTGTTTTCTTAATTTTTTATGTGTTTCTATCAAATCAGCATATGCATCCTGCCAATCATCTAGAGAAAAGTTATCAAATAGATTTACCTGATCATCTGACTCATCTTCATTTAGATTGCTGCTTTGATCACTTTTATCCGCCATAAGACATTTGCCTTCATTTTCTCTATTGGCGGTCTTCAGTCTATCCAATATCCCTTTTGCAGACCTGCAATTGTAAAAACAAGAATGGAATGCCTTGTTAGTAGCTACCTTCATTAAATCTGATGCTCTAAGATTTTTAGAATTCCTAGATCTATGTATGTCTGTCCACTTAGACCTGTCCATCGGCAATCTATGTGGACTGTGAGTGATTACTTTCCAAAGATCATGATCAATCAATTTAACATAGCTACGCATGCTACTGAACCTGTAATCAAAATTAAAACCATTGAAAACTGGTAGATGAGCCATGGAAATCAATTGAAACACAATTCAGGCAATAGACTGAGCATAGACAAAAATGCACTGAAAACTAGCAGGATCCTCTGCAGATTATTGGATCTAATGAATCAGAACCCGCTCTGATACCAATTGATAGAATGTATAGGTGCACGGAGGGATCCAGAGGGTGGGTGAATGGATGCCCATTAAAACTTTTGCTTAGACAAACCTTCAGCCTCTGAAAAACTTACTGTGCTTAAGCAGATGAATAATTGAACGCTCGGAAGACTAATGTAGAGAATGGATGAATACCTTAGTGGTTAAATCACTCAATTACGGAATTCAACTAAGCTATGATAGAAGTCTCAGCACTACTGGAAATCTAATGTATAGGTCACACTTACCATTTTGACCCTTCTGAGTGCAGCGATACAAGACACAAGAGATCACCCATGATCTGAACATATCTCATAGAAAGAAGCCAAGACACTAAAATGCAAACACAATCCGAGATTCTCCTGAGCACAAGGACAAACATATTGCAGTATGAAGATTATAGACGGGTAGCACACTTAGGATCATCAACCAAACACACACAATAAACCTACGAAATGGGGAAGAGAACAAGCGACAAATGCACAAGGCAAACCATGGTGCAATAGGATTTTTAGGTGGTTCAGCTAACCCAGAGTTAGCCTACGTCCACCCCTCGCTCTCACTGAGGGAGGATACCACTAGCACAAGCTAGAAACCAAGCAGACTCAGTCTGCAATAGGATGCTGCCTAATAGCTTGAACCAGAGGGAAACAAATCCCTCGACTAGGTCTTGCTTCCCACAAGACCAACACCCTAGCTCTGCCACCCACAGAAGCAGAACCGGAGGACAACCTCCCTTCCTCTGAATCCACTAAGGGCAACCAGAGATAAATATCCCTTCTCCTGAATCCTCCGGAGGAACCCGTGAGTGACACCCCGTCACTCACAACCGGAGAGCAAGTCTTCCTTCTCCTATTCGTACAGGAGGAACCCCGAGCCTAAAACAAGGAGCCGAAAAATGACAATGGAAATGAAAAATATAGACCAAACAAAAAAAAAATAGAAATAGCTTCGAGGAGCACAATGACTCTAGATTTGATCCACGAGTCAATACATGAGCATATCTTCAGGATGAACTGGCTGCACACTCTTTCTTCTTCTTACAATCTCTTTCTCTAAACTCTCTCTTCCTCTTTCTTTTTCTTCTCTTCTCTGCTTGCTCACTGACCTCTCTTTTCTTCTTCTTCTTCTTCTCTTCGAACTCTCTCTTTTCCCCTGAACTCTCCTCACTAATTTTTCTCTTTGGCTTTCTCTTGTTTTTCTTTTCTTTCCATGGTGGCCTCTCTTAACATCAGTAATGGCAGCAACTTTTTTCTCCCACCTTCGATCGGGTGCCCTCTATTTATAAAACATAGTGTCGTATAGGTGAAGGAGCCAACTAATCAGTTTCATCTACGTGGAATTAGAATATTCCCAAATCATTGATCTCTTTGGAGTTCTGCCATATGGACATGACTTTTTGCGCCAAAAGAAATCTCTTGTTATGATACTAATCAGAATCGCATGTGCGGTGTTAAGTGTAAATCCTTAATAGCACATGAGGAGGTTAAGTGATCACGTGCCTTGAAAATGCTTCACTGTTTTGATGTATCAACCTACCAGGTCGAGGCAGTGCCTCAGTCAGTGCTTCCTTGATTGGGTGATAAGTCGGTGCAGCTGACGTTGCTTCTGGCGGACATGTCACTTTATGCTTCGGTGCAATACTCTTGAATCCCTTTGAAAGCCTTGTAGTTGAAGTTGGTGTTATGCTTAGTGCGTCGACGTAGTGGTTGACTGCTCGACCTTCTTGTGCTTCACCCGCCATCTATTGGCAGTACTGCATTGATGTACCTCTATGTTGCGTCGGTGTAGTGTACTAGGTTCACCTAGCGAAGGGTCTACTGCGTCGAGGCAGTTGCTTGCTGCGTCGGTGCGGTTGGTGCAGTAGCTTGATGCTTCGACCTATCACTTTGATGCTCAGACATTTCTATCTTTCCTTTATTCACTGAGTCCTCCGGTCCAATAGGTGCTCAGACCTTTTTGGTTTGAATGCATCAAGGCATCAGCTTTGTTGCGTCAGTGCAGTCCTATTGCTTTGACCTTGTGACTTATTGCCGCTTCGACTTGTCTTGCAGGAGCCACACTGCTGCGTTGAGGCAATGCTTCATTGAACGAGGCACTCTATTGGGCTTGACTCCTTGGCGAGTGCTGCATCGGGGCAGGACTTGGCTGCTTTGACCTGTTTTATTTTTAACCATGGTGGCTGCTTCATTGCATTAAGGCAGAGTCCTTGAGTTCCCTTCTGATAGCTTCTATGATCGGTGCTGCATCGATGCACCTTTATGTTACGTTCGTGCAATGTGTTGGAATCCGATACTTGGAGTCCAACTGCGTCGAGGCAGCATCTTGACTACATCGAGGCAATCAGTTTGTCTTTACTTCTGAACCAGTGCTGTGTCAAAGCAAAGCCCAGCTGTATCGACCGACTTGATAACCTGGGTGCTTCAGTTGCATCGACCTATCTCTCTTAGTGCATGAATATGCACCGACCTTTTAGCCTTGATGACTTTTTCTTATCAACAAAGCATGTTCTGCAGAACTTTTAACACATCTTTTATAGACAGTGAATTTATCATTTAGGCAAATGTATGACATGATATACAATGAAATCATCATACGCAAATGTATCATAGTCAAATGCAACATCAATAGTGTTTGACATCATTTAACCACATAGCATCAACACATATGACATCATGCTTAAATGAGTCATAGTGTTTGGCATCATCAAGATCACAGATAGGATCATGCCCCAACTGTTGCACTAAAAGCTCGAGCTTGTAGTGAAGGCGGACCGTATTTCCTTATGGCATTGTAGAACCCCACGTCTATTTGTGCTGTGGACGGGCATGAGGGCTTCACACAAGGACCCCATAATCCAAGCTACGGGATGGGCTGCCAACACACCGATGCCCCACGTGGACCCCATAATCCACGTGGAACACCAAGTCTCTAAGGGAGACGTTGGAAATCTAATAATCTTCCCCCAGCGGCACCTGGGGGATTTGAACCCCCGACCTCTCTCTGATACCAGTTTACAGGATCATGCCCCAACCGTTGTGCTAAAAGCTCGAGCTTGTAGCGAAGGCGGATTGTATTTCCTTATGGCATTGCAGAACCCCACGTCTATCTGTGATGTGGGCGGGCATGAGGGGCTTCACACATGGACCCCATAATCCATGCAGCGGGATGGGCTGCCAACGCACCGATGCCCCACGTGGACCCCATAATCCACGTGGAACAGCAAATCCCTAAGGGAGACGCTGGAAATCCAACAGGCATTGGCCTTCTCACGCCCCATTCATTTTTGTTGTATATAGATATTTTTTGTGTCTTTCTTTTTTCTGTTATTTCATTTGATTTTATTTATAATTTTACTGTTGTTTTATTTTATTTTATTATTATTTATTATTAATATAATTATTATTATTATTTATTTTAGGTGCCAACAAATGTCCCCCACCCGTAGGCGACACGAGAGTGGGACGAGGGAGCGGGGCCTACGGGTGCAGCCCATTTGAAAAATGGTATATGTGTCTTTTTATTCATGTAAACAGGCAGGCATTCATCAACAACAGATGTTAGATATATATAGGGTAGCTCCCCTATATCGGGGATAGGATAGGGATAGTGCCTGTGATTCATATACAAGGTGTAGCTCATGAAGCACAACTAAGGGAGGTGTGCATTTGTAAAGAGGACACCGCATAGAATATATGCATAGCATAAACCACAACCTACACCCAAGACTATTTTTCTATGGTGTGATAGTGTGGGCATGTATGCAACGAACCCTAAACATAGGGACACGCAGACATTCTAAGTCACACTAGAGGATTGCACTAGCGTCTACACATACATTTGGGGCTTTCGACTTTTGGTAGCATCGCACAACCCCCTTATTTATTCTTAAGTTCAGATTTCACTGTTCGGCGTGAGTCTCCTCATTTGTTTCAGTGGGATTCCTGGCTACTAAGATCCACACTTTTTTATTTCATTATGGACTTCACCGTTTGGCACGAGTCTCCTCATGTGTCTCAATGGGGATTCTCGGCTACTAGGATTCATCCTTTACTATAATTTCATTGTGGGGTTTGCTTCACCATTTTGTGCGAGTCTCCTCATTTGTTTCAGTGGGGATTCCCGGCTACTTGGATTCACATTCCACTTATCATTCTCTCTTTCTTTCTTTTTTGATGAAGGGGGTAGACAGCTTTTTCCTCACGATTGCCCCTCGTGCGGGTATAGAGTTTTGAGCATCCATGAAGCATCAGGAAGAATTTTGTAGTGTCTCTATGGATGGATTGTTGAACATACTGCTATTGATGTTTTTGTGTGAGTGTGATGTGAATGAATGTGTGTTGAGTGATGTGATATGAAAAATGTATGTGAGCAAGTGGTGCACTAACTCAAGCAATCAACATAAAATTGAAGCATGTGGGCATGTCATCTCAATATTATAGAAATAAAAAGAGGAGAAACAAAAATACACGCCGTGGGCGTGGAGCAAAGGAACAAAGGAAAACACACCGGGGGTGTGGAGCATCTAAAATAAAATAGCAAGCAAGATGATGAACAATGCCCAGATAAAAATGATGTGATCGCCACCAAGGTAAATAACACAATGAACTTGCAATATGTACCTTGGAAAGAGCTGAGTGAAGTCACCCACCCGCGGGAGAGAGAAAACTAGGTGCTGTAGAGGGAAAACTATCTTCAAGACGACCGCCAGACGATGGCAAATGGTCCTACGATAGACCACCTGAGATCTACAAACGGTTGTTGAAGAGATCGCAAGGGCACCCAGAACAGACGCTTGGGACTTGTATCTCCACCCCTCTTGGCTGTCCAGAAGAGCTGGGCCTCGTGCAATGAGTCATGTAAACCTGCAAAAGAGTGTAGACACAAAGAAAAATGACCCAATAAGCCCTTGGACTAGTGTAGAACCTATAATGCAATTAAACTAAAGTGCATAAATGGAAGGGTGAATACCTGGGGGTTAGTGGTTTTTTAACCCCTGTGGGGTGTGGAAAAGATAAGAGGATGTTTTAAAACGTGGTGTGAGTGCAGAGAACGTGGAAGAAGAAGAGAGAATATGCTATGATGATGCAAAGAGAAAGACCAAAAATAAGAGAGAAAAGACACAACAACAACTATTGGAACTTGATACTCCCTGGACTAGAAGCCTTACAGACGTAGAAACGACTTCTCCCTGGTTGGTACTCGCTCCAGAACGCAGCAGCACTTCGTGGCAAACTCCAAAAATCTCCTCTTCAAGCCATGAAGTCAAGGGCTCAATTTACATTAACGATGGTCTCTCTCTCTAACTTTCTAGTGAGAGAATCTCTGGTTTGTCCGCCTTCTTCTCACTGTTTGATCGGAGAACTCCCCTCCTTGTCGGCCATGGCTGGCGTGGTGGGGGAGGTCCAGAATCCACCAGAAAGTGCAGATGTTGTCCTCCCAAACTCAGCTACAGCAATGCCTCGGAAGACTTTTGCACAGATGCTGATGGAAGATCGTCGTCGGCCTCGCCCTTGTTGTGACCCCTCTATGTTGATGATGTTGACACTTGCTTTATTTCATTGGCAAGACCATTGTTTTGATTGATTGGCAACTGCTCTTGCTTTGATGAAATTACTCTATCAGATTGACTATGTGTTCATTGCATTTCATACACTGTTGTTTGCAATTCTCACTGTCATGGGTCGACGCATCCTCTGATGGGTCTACTCCTTTAGCAGACTTGTTTAGATTGAGTCTATACACTGAAAACTCTTCTATCGATTGAGTCTATACACTGTGCATGATAGATAAAGTCTATACAGCGTCAGTTCATGCATGTCTTAGGCTAAGTCTATACAGCGTCTTAGGCTAAGTGTGTACAGCGTCAGTCGCTTACATTGTCTTAGGCTAAGTGTGTACAGCATCTTAGGCAAAGTCTGTACAGCGTCAGTCGCATGCATGTATTAGGCTCAGTGTGTACAGCGTCAACGCATTTCACTGGCTCGTGTTACAGCGTCAACGCACTAAGTCTGTACACTTGATTCGCCTTTGAATTGGTCAAGTGTGTACATTCCTTCACTGTAGCTTTCACGTATCCAAAGTCTACACATCGTGAAAGTCTATTCATTCTTCACTGACTTTCGTTCAAGGCAAAGTCTATACATTGGAGTCTTTCCCTACGTTTCTTAAGTGAAGTCTGTACATTCGTTTCTGAAGCCTGAAGTCTATACACTTCAGCCTATTCCTACGATCAAGGCTTTAGCTACACTCAAGTCTGTACAATGGCTTCGCTTCATCAAGTCTATACATTGGTCTTTCAGCAAGTCTGAACATCCACAGTGAAACTTGAAGTCTGCACATTGGTCTTCGAATTCAAAGTTTGTACATTGGGCTTTCACATGAAGTATGTACATCCGTTCGTTCTGCATTGTTATCAAGTCTGTACAGCCACTCTTTGAGCATCAAGTATATACATTGGTATTGGGTGAGCATAGTCAAGTCTGTACACTGCACTCGAGTCCGTTGTCTTCAGTAAAGTCTATACATTGGCATCGGTCTTCACCTTGAGTATGTACAATGGCTGCTTCATATAGGAAGTATGTACAGTCGTTGCCTCTTCATATAAAGTCTATACTTTGGGCAAGTCTGTACACTGGTTTTCCTTCTTATGAAGCCTTTATATTCACTAAGTCTATACACTGTCTTCAGATGATGACAACAATGAAGAACAGGGTCGACGCTGGGAATTCAATGCGTCCACGCTTCAGTTGATGAGGATTTCAGAGCTTCACCTGGCTGCGTCAACTCCATGCTACAGCAGCGTCGACGCAGTAGTTAATAAGGCAGAGTCCATAGCTCACTGGAATACTGCAGTGCGTCAACGCCATTGCAAGACAGCGTCCACGCAGCAATTGAGTCTGATATACATTCAGCTCTGGAACACCACTGCGTCAACGCTATGGATTAGCAGCGTCGACGCAGCACGGCTATCTGCCGAAGACCTTGATCACTGGATTGCCGATGCGTTAACACAGCTGGCTGATGGAGTCAACGCATCAGACTTGAGTTTCGTAGGAAGAAGATATCAGAAGGCTGCGTCAACTCCTTGGAGCAAGAGGGTTGACGCCATCTAATTCCAGTTGCTGAGCACGTGAAGGGCACGTGATCCGAGGTACCTGGCTCGTGATCTGAGAAGAACAAGGTATCCAGATGAGGACACGTGTTCTGACACTCCATTGGATGCCGCCACGTGGTCCAAATGCTTTAGGCGGGAAACGTGGAGAGCACACGCCTGCTGCTGCTGCTGCTGCTATATATACATGCCTTCTTCCACAGAAGAAGGCAGATCGAAGAGAAGGATAGAAAGTCTATACAGCCACAGCAAGGCTCCTTCGATCCACAGAGAGAAAAGAGAGAAGAAGAAGATACAGAGAAGAAGAAGAAATAGAGAAGAAGAAGAAAAGAGAGAGGAAGAGATCGAGAGAGATTGAGTTGAGAGAGAGCTGATTGAGAGTGAAAGTGAGAGAGTTTGTATCTCAGTCTCGTGGTTCAAAACCAGAGCTGAGCTTTGATCTTTAGAGCTACATTGCTTTTGGGTTTTGCTTTTTCATTTTGATTCTGTCTTTTCAATTCCGAACATTGTTTCTTCAAGCTGTGCGTCAGCGGTTGCAGTGGTAGTCTCCACTGGACGGGTTAAGCTGTATTTCCCCAGCGGTTGCAGAGGATCAGATCCTCTGGTCGGCAAGCTGTAGTGCCCAGCGAAGCTGTGTATCAGCGGGTTGTTTGGCCAAGCTGTAAAGCCCAGCGGACGCAAGCTGTGCTGCGCAGCAGGAAGCCATACTCGGTTGAGTGTGGGGTGGACGTAGGTCGTTGACCGAACCACCTAAAAATTGTGTGTGCAGTGTGTTTGTGTTTTTGTGTGATCTGTGTGCGATGGGAATTCTTGCCTAGCTTATTTGGTTGCATCGCTTATGCTCATGTCTAGCTTTCGATATATAGATATGGTGAATGGCTTTCATGGGTCGACCTTTTGCTTAGCATTCTTCGTTTAGCTTAACTGATGTTTGCCTAAATTCCGCTTTAGAACTTACAGTAGTTTTAAATTAGGCAAGTTGATCTATTCACCCCCCTCTAGATCCACACTTAGTGGAGATAGACTGCGTCCATCTAACCCAACACTTGGTATCAGAGCCTAACTCTTCTGCAGGGACTCATCGCCCGAAGAGAATAGGCAGAGATGGATGCTCGAGGGATGATTGCCGAAGGTCACTCAACAACGAAGCCCCCATTCTTTGATGGATCAAACTACGCATACTGGAAGAACCGTATGCAAGTGTTCCTCAGGGCTAAGGATTATGAGATTTGGAAGATTGTCAGCAAGGGACCTTATGAGCTGTCCCCGAATGAAGATGTATGGACCAAGGAGGAGATCAGAAGGTCCACGCTGAATTGGAGTGCTATAAATGCTATCCAGTGCGCTCTGCATCCTACAGAATTCTCCCGTGTGTCTGCTTGCAAATCAGCTAAGGAGATGTGGGATGCGCTGGAAGTAATTCATGAAGGTACATCTCAAGTAAGAGAGCAGAAGGCCAATCTTCTTGTATCTGAGTATGAAGCCTTCAAGATGAAGCAGAACGAGTCCATCAGCGAAATGTACGCTCGGCTGACTGTCATAACCAATGGCCTCAGAGGTTTTGGGAAACCTCAGACAGAGTATGATGTAGTGAGGAAAATTCTGCGCTCCCTGACTCCCATTTGGCACACCAAAGCAACAGTGATGGAGGAGTCAAGGGACTTGCGTAATACTAAAGCTGATGAGCTGATTGGCTCACTAATGGCATATGAGATAAACATGCCAAGGACAGATGAAGCCGAGAGGAAGAAGAAGCCGATAGCGCTGAAGGCTAGTTCCAGCAAATCAACAAAATCCAGCTCCAGCAGCTCTTCATCATCAGAGGAGAGCCTAAATGAAGAAGAAGATGTGACTCGATCTGAGATAGCCATGATGACTAGAGAGTTCAGGCGATTTCTCAGAAAGGGAGCAGGACGGTTCGGCCAGAAGAAATACAATGGTGGCCGAAAGGATAAAAGGTATAAATCTAAATCTGCAAAGAAAAATGAAGCTAATGTCTGTTATCAATGCAGGAAACCAGGGCATCTGAAAGCTGACTGTCCAGACAATCAGAAACATAAGGACAGGTCAAAGAAGAAAACCAAGAAGGGAAGAGCTATGATCAGCACATGGAGTGATGAAGATGAAGGCTCTTTCAGCAGCAGCTCAGATAGTGAAGCCGAATCTGAACAGCCCATTTGCCTTATGGCAACAAGCTCCGAAGATAGAGAGGAGGACACAGATGAGGTAATCACTAGATTTGAAAACTTCACAATTGCTGATTGGGTAGATGCTTATCATGACATAGCTGATAGAGCTGATGATATTAGAAAAGAGAATAGGCATCTTAGAAGAAAAATCAATTCCATGCAAAATGATAAAATTCTATCTGATAAAATTGCATGTTTGGAATCTGAAAATGATAAACTGAAACTCACATGCTCTGAAGTAGAGGACATCAAAATTGAGTTAAAGGTTTCTAGGGAAGAGAATCTAAGGCTTGAAAATGAAATTGATGAATGGAAGCTGAAGATTCAAAAATGTGAAAGTGAAGTAAAAATCATCTCTGAAAAATATGAAGCTGTCCTCAATGTCAACAATGAGCTGAAAAAGTCTATTGATGAACTTCAGAAAGATAATGAGGATAAAATGAAAACCATTGAGAAAATGACCCAAGGAACAGATAACTTAAATGCTTTGTTAGGGTCAAAGGTGAATTTCAGAAAAGAGGGCCTAGGATTTAGTTCTAGTGCAACAAAAATATTTGGGATGAGAACAATTTCATTTGTTGCTCAAAAGGAAAAGGGACCTCTAATTAGCATGAACTCAACAAATTTGATGAATAAAACTGCTAATCTGAAAAAGCCCAGTGCTGAGGAGAAGGGCAAACGAAAGGTTAATGAGCCTAGTAGAGCCAGCACATCCAAGCAGAATCCTAGGGCTCAGACTCAGGTTAGGGGTCAACCTACACAGTCCAGTAAACCCCAGGTCAAGGTAACCAAGTCTCCACCATCAACTCCACCTCTGAAGAAGACCCAATACAAACCTGTGTATAGGTCAGCAGGGTCCAAAGTACAGGGGAGACAGAGTGCTGCTAGGAGTCAACCCAATTATTTTTATCAACCCAGAGCTCAGACCCACTACAATGCACAGCCAACCTACTTCAATAGGTCAGATTGGTCTAGAACTCAGGGTAGGTTTACAGGTCTTGCACACCAGGGTGCTCAATATCAAAGACCTTACAGTAGAAATTGGGTCAATGGGTATGGTTACTGGACATCTAGAAACCACTATTTCCATAGCCAGCCCAGGAACTACTATGGCCAAAATTTTGTGAACACACCCTGGCCAAGGCACTGGCACAGAAATAACAATACTGTCAATAATCATGCTGCTGCCAATAAGAAAAAGAACAATAAAAAGAAAAGGAACAACAACAGAAGAAAATCTGTAGGATCCACTGAACGAAGTTCATTTAAACAAATGTGGATTCCGAAACATCTGCTTTCCTGCTTTGCTTCTAGTTCATTTACATTGGAGCCCAATCAGTCTTGGGTTCCAAACTTCTCTACCTAATTGTGTATGCAGGTATGCCTGGCAGCCAAGAACAACTTGTGGTACATGGATAGCGGCTGCTCCAGGCATATGACAGGAGATAAGGCCAAATTTTGCATGCTGACTGAGAAAGTAGAAGGCCTTGTCACCTTTGGAAGCAACACAAAGGGTAGGATTATCGGATCAGGTAAGGTAGGTAAGTGTTCTACCTGCTGCATTGATGATGTTATGCTGGTTGAAGGGTTAGCCTATAATCTACTTAGCATCAGCCAGTTATGTGATAAAGGTTACAATGTTTTATTTAATTCTCAATGCTGCAAGGTTTTTGAACCTGATTCTGATATTGTCAAATTTTCTGGAAAAAGAATAAATAATACTTACATGATAAATTTAGATGAAATTCAACACACTAACCTTTGCCTTACTGCCAGTAGAGAAGACATAGCATTTTTATGGCATCGTAGGTTAGGTCATGCTAGCTACACTGTTTTGCACAAATTAAATAAGCATGGCATGGTTAGAGGACTTCCTGAAGTCTCATTCAAGAAAGAAAATAAAATCTGTGATGCATGCACTCAATCAAAGATAACTAGAAAGTCATTTAAGTCTAGAACTGAAAATCTGTCTTCCAAACCCTATGAGCTGATACATATGGACCTTTTTGGGCCAACTAGATCTGTCAGCCTATCAGGGAGGAGGTATGGGTTTGTCATGGTAGATGACTTTTCTAGGTATACTTGGGTTTATTTCTTATCTAATAAGAGTGATGCTTTCTCTGAATTTCAAGAGTTTTATGATAAAACAAATTAGAAAATTGAAAACATTTTGTCTGATCATGGAGGTGAGTTTGAAAACTCACAATTTGATGAATTCTGCTGGTCAAATGGAATCAACCACAGGTACTCCTCACCAAGGACACCTGAGCAGAATGGAGTTGTGGAGAGAAGGAACAGAACCCTAGTGGAAATGGGTCGTACACTCCTTGTCGAAGGTGGTCTACCAAGGAAATTTTGGCTGAAGCAGTGAACACTGCCTGTTATGTAATTAACAGAGCCATGGTAAGACCTTCTACCCAGCAAACACCATATGAGATCTTAAAAGGAACGAACCTTCTATTGCTCACTTCAAGGTCTTTGGTTGTAAATGTTTCATTCACATAAATGATAAGAAGGACCTTGATAAATTTGAACCTAAAGGAGAACCATGAATTTTTCTTGGCTATTCTGAAAACACCCGAGCATACAGAGTGTACAATCTGAACTCTAAGACTGTTGAAGAATCTCCACACATAGTTTTTGATGAATCCTTGGTAAATTCTAATGTTGGTCAATGCAGGAATGAAAATAATGGTGAAATTCTGAAGGAAGGAGATCCTGCAGACAAATCCGAGGATGAAGAAGGACATAAAGAGCTTAATGAAGAGGAGCCTACAATTCAGGGGGAGGTAAATCAAGTTCATGATAGTCCAATTGTAAATATTAGATATCTCAAGGATCATCCTGTAGATAATGTTATTGGAAATCTGCATGACCCTCCTAGGACTAGAGGCCACTTAAGAATTCAACATGAACTGAATGCTTATGCTTTTGTATCAAACACAGAACCCAAGTCCATTGACTGTGCTCTCCAAGATGTGCATTGGATTAATGCCATGCATGAGGAGCTCAATCAATTTGACAGGAATAAGGTGTGGGTTTTGGTTCCACCTCCTGATCATGAAACAGTCATAGGGACTAAATGGGTATTTAGAAACAAAACTGATGAAGCAGGGAATGTTACTAAAAATAAAGCCAGACTTGTAGCTCAGGGGTACAATCAGGAATTTGGAATAGACTTTGAAGAGTCTTTTGCCCCTGTAGCTAGGTTAGAAGCAATAAGAATTTTATTGGCTTATGCATGTTCCCTAGGAATAAATCTTCAGCAGATGGATGTGAAATCTGCTTTTCTAAATGGGGAAATTAATGAGGATGTATATGTGAGACAGCCTCCTGGGTTTGAATGTTTAGATTTTCCTAATCATGTTTACAAGCTAAATAAAGCTCTCTATGGTTTAAAGCAAGCTCCTAGAGCTTGGTATGACAGGTTGAGCAAATTTCTCACCGACAAGAACTTCACAAGTGGTATAGTTGATCAAACATTATTTACCAAGGTAAGCCATCCAGATATTCTTATCATTCAGATTTATGTGGATGACATTGTGTTTGGGTCAACTAACCCCAAATTGTGTGAGGAATTCTCTCAAATAATGACTGATGAATTTGAAATGAGCACAATGGGTGAGCTCAAACTATTTCTTGGACTGCAGGTTACACAAACAGAAGATGGCACCTTTATCTCTCAGTCCAAGTATGTAAAGAACTTATTGAAGAAGTACAAAATGGACAACCTCAAGGAAATAGCTACTCCAATGTGTACCTCAACCAGTTTGGATGAAGATTCTAAAGGTAAACCTATGGACCAAAGGCTATACAGAGGTATGATCAGATCTCTTCTCTATCTTACAGCATCTAGGCCTGATATACAATTTGCTGTGTGTTTATGCTCTAGATTTCAGGCCAGTCCTAAAGAAACTAACTTTAAAGCTGTGAAAAGGATTTTTAGGTATTTACTAGGCACCCAAGAACTAGGTCTCTGGTATCCTGTTAAGTGTGAGTTAGAGCTTCTAGCCTACACTGATGCAGACTATGCTGGGTGTCGAGTAGATAGAAAAAGCACCAGTGGCTACTGTCAATTCCTTGGTGGCTGTCTAGTGTCTTGGGCATCTAAGAAGCAACACACTGTAGCATTATCCACAGCTGAAGCTGAGTATGTTGCAGCATGTAATTGTGCAGCCCAAGTACTTTGGATTAAGCACCAACTGGCTGATTATCAGATAAATCTGGGATGCATTCCACTTTTATGTGATAATACTAGTGCTATATGCCTTGCTAAAAATCCTGTTCACCATTCTAGGACTAAGCATATAGAGATAAAACATCATTTTCTTAGAGATGCTGTAAATAAAAATGAGATTGAAATGAATTTCATAGAAACTGAAAAATAAATTGCTGATATTTTTACTAAGCCTCTTGGGAATGAAAATTTTAAGTTTCTTAGAAGAGAACTTGGCTTATGTAAATTTCAGCATGATGAATGATTGTTTAACTGCTGTGAATAAAATTTCTTATGTGGACGTGCATTTGATTGCTTGGATAATTCATGTGGATGTGAATATTGAAACAGACTCATAATCATTACTGAACATGCATGTAGAACTGTCCTGCATTGCATTTCTCTACATAACCGTGGTATATTAAATAGTAGGCTACTAAAGGGCAGGGAAATCTGTCTGGAGGTTCTTACTATGTGTGAGATTGTCCTTGAGACCAGGTTCTCCGCCTAGTACCATGGGTTATATTGATTGATAGGGGAGTCTGAATGAGCATGAATTTCAAAATACTTTGTTCAGTGTTCAAAGAAAATATTGCATATATTCAGGGGGAGCTTGTCGAGTATTTGCATGTCTTTGCATATCATTCATTCATGACCTATGCATAAGCTCTCTCTCAATTAATTCTTGCCTTTCATTAGTAAATTGCATGCATATAGACAAGGGGAGTATTGCTAGAAATTCAGAGTGGTTTCAACTTTCTTGAAGTCATTCACCTTTAACTCCGAATACTTGTCTGACATTATGGCAATCTGTTGGTCAGTTCTGATTTCTAAGCAGTAGAAAATTGACTTCTTCATTTATAAGAATTTGAATTGTTCAAAGACTGATGTAATGGTTGGAGTTTAAAGACTGCAATCAGTATATAAGTAAGCTGAAAATTGATAAAACTCTCAACCTCTTTCTTATTTCATGTCAGACAAAGCTAATCATATCTGAAATCTAAAAACTCATCTGAAATCATGTTAGAGAGGTTAAGTATGTGTATTGTTCTTAAACAAGTCATTCTGAAACATAAAAAGGACAGCTAAGAAAGATATTGAAAAATATTGAAAATCATTGAAAATTAATATTGGCAGAGCAATGACTGGTAAATCACTGAGAAACTGAGTGATCCATCACAGAAGTGGACAACACTCATGTCATGAAGTGTATCAGCTATCTCTGTATAAAATGTTCAAAACAGCAGGCTGGTTTCACTGAGTGCCTGGGGGTAACTGGCGTCTGATAAACGTGTACCCTCATACAAAAAGGTGTAACTCAGTTCTGTTAAATTTGATCATAGGCAGAATGGTCCATCTTGTTGAGTATCTAGGGGTATTGGCGTCTGATAAACGTATACCCTTACGCAGAAAGACTTATGGTACCTGAATGCTCTAAATGGTCTAATATTGATAATGCTGCTCCTTCAAAAGAAAAGTTCATGAGTGTCAATTTGTTTAGTTTCAATACATGACTTGGTTTCTCTCAATATTTTTTTATGAGACTATGAAAGTAAGATATTATGAAACTAAATCTTTCATGCAAATGTGATTCTGGTTTATTGTTTTATCATGCACAGTGAACTTATCTATTGCTTGTAGTACATGAACTCCAAATTTTATCATCCTTAAACCAGAACTCTTTCTGACAGCAGTTTCTAATTTCATATGACTGAAGACTCTATACTTTAGAATGCTTATTCATGAACCACCTGTTCAGAATGCCAGTCAGTTCCTCTCTTGATCCTTCCCTTCTATTTAATTTTTCCCTCCTCTTTGTTGATGGCAAAGGGGGAGAATATTGTCTAGGGGGAGAATACATATCTGTCTGAATTCTGAATTCATTCCAAGGGGGAGTGGGAGTGTATATGCATAATGATAAGGGAGAGTTTGAGGCAGTGAGTTGCATGCATTCATAGCATCTGCATGTCAATCTGCATAACTCATCATGTCTTTCATCAAACATATACCTATATGTCAGGATGTTGTTATTCTACTTCATATGGGGTTGCCGTCATCAAAAAGGGGGAGATTATTGTGACCCCTCTATGTTGATGATGTTGACACTTGCTTTATTTCATTGGCAACACCATTGTTTTGATTGATTGGCAACTGCTCTTGCTTTGATGAAATTGCTCTATCAGATTGACTATGTGTCCTTTGCATTTCATACACTGATGTTTGTAATTCTCACTATCATGGGTCGACGCATCCTCTGATGGGTCGACTCCTTTAGCAGACTTGTTTAGATTGAGTCTATACACTGGAAACTCTTCTATCGATTGAGTCTATACACTATGCATGTTAGATAAAGTCTATACAGCGTCAGTTCATGCATGTCTTAGGCTAAGTCTATACAGCGTCTTAGGCTAAGTGTGTACAGCGTCAGTCGCTTACATTGTCTTAGGCTAAGTGTGTACAACATCTTAGGCTAAGTGTGTACAGCGTCAGTCGCTTACATTGTCTTAGGCTAAGTGTGTACAGCGTCTTAGGCAAAGTCTGTACAGCGTCAGTCGCATGCATGTATTAGGCTCAGTGTGTACAGCGTCAACGCATTTCACTGGCTCATGTTACAGCGTCAACGCACTAAGTCTGTACACTTGATTCGCCTTTGAATTGGTCAAGTGTGTACATTCCTTCACTGTAGCTTTCACGTATCCAAAGTCTACACATCGTGAAAGTCTATTCATTCTTCACTGACTTTCGTTCAAGGCAAAGTCTATACATTGGAGTCTTTCCCTACGTTTCTTAAGTGAAGTCTGTACATTCGTTTCTGAAGCCTGAAGTCTATACACTTCAGCCTATTCCTACGATCAAGGCTTTAGCTACACTCAAGTCTGTACAATGGCTTCGCTTTATCAAGTCTGTACATCGGTCTTTCAGCAAGTCTGAACATCCACAGTGAAACGTGAAGTCTGCACATTGGTCTTCGAATTCAAAGTTTGTACATTGGGCTTTCACATGAAGTATGTACATCCGTTCGTTCTGCATTGTTATCAAGTCTGTACAGCCACTCTTTGAGCATCAAGTATATACATTGGTATTGGGTGAGCATAGTCAAGTCTGTACACTGCACTCGAGTCCGTTGTCTTCAGTAAAGTCTATACATTGGCATCGATCTTCACCTTGAGTATGTACAGTGGCTGCTTCATATAGGAAGTATGTATAGTCGTTGCCTCTTCATATAAAGTCTATACTTTGGGTAAGTCTGTACACTGGTTTTCCTTCTTATGAAGCCTTTATATTCACTAAGTCTATACACTGTCTTCAGATGATGACAATAATGAAGAACAGGGTCGACGCTGGGAATTCAATGCGTCCACGCTTCAGTTGATGAGGATTTCAGAGCTTCACATGGCTGCGTCAACTCCATGCTACAGCAGCGTCGACGCAGTAGTTAATAAGGCAGAGTCCATAGCTCACTGGAATACTGCAGTGCGTCAACGCCATTGCAAGACAGCGTCCACGCAGCAATTGAGTCTGATATACATTCAGCTCTGGAACACCACTGCGTCAATGCTATGGATTAGCAGCGTCGACGCAGCACAGCTATCTGCCGAAGACCTTGATCACTGGATTGCCGATGCGTTAACACAGCTGGCTAATGGAGTCAACGCATCAGACTTGAGTTTCGTAGGAAGAAGATATCAGAAGGCTGCGTCAACTCCTTGGAGCAAGAGGGTTGACACCATCTAATTCCAATTGCTGAGCACGTGAAGGGCACGTGATCCGAGGTACCTGGCTCGTGATCTGAGAAGAATAAGGTATCCATATGAGGACGCGTGTTCTGACACTCTATTGGATGCCGCCACGTGGTCCAAATGCTTTAGGCGGGAAACGTGGAGAGCACACGTCTGCTGCTGCTGCTGCTATATATACATGCCTTCTTCCACAGAAGAAGGCAGATTGAAGAGAAGGATAGAAAGTCTATACAGCCACAGCAAGGCTCCTTCGATCCACAGAGAGAAAAGAGAGAAGAAGAAGAAATAGAGAAGAAGAAGAAGAAGAGAGAGGAAGAGATCGAGAGAGATTGAGTTGAGAGAGAGCTGATTGAGAGTGAAAGTGAGAGAGTTTGTATCTCAGTCTCGTGGTTCAAAACCAGAGCTGAGCTTTGATCTTTAGAGCTACATTGCTTTTGGGTTTTGCTTTTTCGTTTTGATTCTGTCTTTTCAATTCCGAACATCGTTTCTTCAAGCTGTGCGTCAGCGGTTGCATTGGTAGTCTCCACTGGATGGGTTAAGCTGTATTTCCCCAGCGGTTGCAGAGGATCAGATCCTCTGGTCGGCAAGCTGTAGTGCCCAGCGAAGCTGTGTATCAGCGGGTTGTTTGGCCAAGCTGTAAAGCCCAGCGGACGCAAGCTGTGCTACGCAGCATGAAGCCATACTCGGTTGAGTGTGGGGTGGACGTAGGTCATTGACCGAACCACCTAAAAATTGTGTGTGCAGTGTGTTTGTGTTTTTGTGTGATCTGTGTGCGATGGGAACTCTTGCCTAGCTTATTTGGTTGCATCGCTTATGCTCATGTCTAGCTTTCGATATATAGATATGGTGAATGGCTTTCATGGGTCGACCTTTTGCTTAGCATTCTTCGTTTAGCTTAACTGATGTTTGCCTAAATTCCGCTTTAGAACTTACATTAGTTTTAAATTAGGCAAGTTGATCTATTCACCCCCCTCTAGATCCACACTTAGTAGAGATAGACTGCATCCATCTAACCCAACAGCCCTCACATTCAAGTGAAGTCTCTGGCGTTCACGGATCAGGGTGAGCCTGCCGTGTTTTTCTCACAAGAAGAAGTGCAGACCTCTTGTTCGCATCTTCAGAATGCGATTATTGCAAAATGCTCATATGGCCGTCCATCCATTCCAGAGATCAAGCTCTGCCTCTCGCAGCGTCTCCAGTTAACTTCAGAGTTTATTATAAGCAGATTGAATGCCAGACATATCCTTGTTAGATTGGGATGTGAAGCGGATTTCCTAAGAGTGCTATTACAGAAAAGCCTATATGTCAAAAGATTTCTGTTCAGGTTCTTCAGATGGACTCATGATTTTAACTACAATGCTGATCCATCGACAATTCTTGTCTGGATAGGTTTCCCCTCTCTTCCTGTCAATTTCTTCCATGAAGACATGCTTCGATCCATAGCAGGTAACATAGGTCCGGTCCTGCAGATACATGATGCGACAGTAGCAATGACAAATACAACAAAAGCTTTAGTCTGTGTAGAGATAAATCTTGATCTGCAAAGGAAGGACCAAATATGGATTGGAATAGACAATGGAGGTTTCTGGTAGCCGATTAATTAGTATAAAGTGCCGCAAATGTGTTCCTATTGTCATAAGATTGGGCATCTGGAAAGAGATTGTAAAAAGAAACAGGGAAATAATGCTGCACGGAAGCCATTGGTGGGAATTTTAGCTTTCCCAGGTATCAAGAAAAATTCTCGACAGGAATATAACCCTATATTGGCTGAAACAAGTAGTAAAAGGATTGATGCTGAAGAAAACCGATTTTCAGTGTTAGGCCAAGTTTCGGAGGATCTAAAATATGATGAAGAGAACATTCAAGTCAAGCAAGATTCCAATGTCAATTCAATACTTGAGGCTGCTATTAGCCATCATCCAGTTGTATCTTCATCTGAATTGGAGATATCAAACAACCTTGATCCCTCACAAGATGCTTGTAAAAATGGCTTAGTTAAAAAGCCTAGCAGAACTCTATCCCGGGTAGAGGAGGTCTCAACTACAGAGGAGCTACCTTCAATCCATTATAATACAGAGGCCTCTCAGACCAGAATCTCCACTCAACAACAACCTTCTATTCACTTTGACCAGAAGATCTTAACTATTAGCAGCTCGGAGGTTATCTCTAAACTATCGACCAATGAAAACTCCAGGATGTGTGGTCAGGTAAATAACAACACCAATTCTCTTCTTCTCCATTCAAAGCCAAATGAAGTCTCAGTAATGCCCGGGGTACTATTTAGTGATGCTCGACTTACCAGGGCTAAAGCCAAGAGAATGGCGGTTCACTCTTTTTCTTCCTATGGTCATGTTTAACTCAGCATTAATCTGGAATGTCAGAGGAATAGGAAATAAAGCCACTGTCAGAAGTTTGGCCCAACACATACAATCAAATAATATCTGTTTAGCAGCTATCTCTGAACCTCGGATTGATTTGAGTAGAGCCCAGAGTGTGGCTCGGAAAATAAAAATGCAAACTCCAATTGGAAATAATGGTGATGCATCTAAGATATGGATTTTTAATAAGCCTCATATCTATCATGAGATAATATAGGCACATTCACAATATTTGACTGTGGTCATTAAGGAAAATAATAATGCTGTTGTGCTTTTCACAGCAATTTATGCCTCCTGTAGTGTCAGTGAGCGCAGGGTTATGTTTGAGTCTCTTATGGAATTCAGTCAAAATGTTAACACTCCTTGGGTGATAGGAGGTGATTTCAATTGTATTGTCTCCCATGAAGAAAAAAGTTGTGGGTCCTTATCTTCAATGAATGCCATGATAGACTTTCAAGGCTCTATAACAGCAACTGGACTTGTAGATGCTGGATTCTCTGGTTCTAACTATACATGGACTAATAATCAAACTGGGACATCTCATATAAGAGCACGTTTGGACAGGGTCTTGTATAACTCACTTTGGGCTCAATCAACTCATCTTCTGTCAGTTAGACACTTAATTCGAGGGCCCTCAGATCATGCCCCACTGTTACTATCCTTGAAGCATACACCAACTTATCGAGGGAGATTTATGTACCAACATATGTGGCATATGCATGAGGATTTCTTGAACTTTGTAAGAATTCAATGGAGCAAATATATACAGACGGATATTCACCCATTTTTGATATTACAGCAAAAGCTTAAATGTTTGAAGACTGATTTAAAAAAGTGGAACAAGGAAACATTTGGTAATATTTTTCAGGCTAAGAGCCAGACTGAATCATTGGTGGAATTAGCTCAAATCCAATATGATGAATACCCTTCGGTTGAAAACCGAATGAGACTCCATAAGGCTAATGCTGAACTGCGCCTTCTTTTGTCTCGAGAAGAGGTTTTCTGGTTTCAAAAGGCTCGGGTGGAGTGGATCTCTTGTGGAGATCGAAACACTAATTTTTTTCATCAGTACACCAAGGTTAAGAGGCAAAGAAACTACATTCACAAACTGAAAATTGATGAACAGTGGGTGGATGATCAAGATATATTAGCTGATGGTGCTGTGGAATATTTCAAAGTGCTTTTAACATCTGAACATCACATAATTGATGAGAGCCTATTTAATGTAATACCTTCTCTGATTAATGAAGACCAGAACAGTTATCTATGTTCAATCCCTTCAGTAGATGAAGTCAAGAATGCAATCTTTTCTTTGTCTGGAAATAGTTCACTAGGGCTGGATGGGTATACAGGGGGTTTTTTCTTCCATTGCTGGGATATCATTGGAGAAGATGTAAGTCATGCTGTTCAAAGCTTTTTTCAGGGATGGGTCTACCAAAGGGGGTTACCTCTACTGTTATTAGTCTCATTCCGAAGGTCAAAAGCCCTATATCATATGCAGACTTCAGACCCATCAATCTATGCAATTTCACATAAAAAATAGTGTCAAAGATCATATGTGATAGATTAAGACCCATTCTTCCAATGATCATCTCTAAGGAGCAGAGTGGATTTGTAAGTGGAAGACACATAGCTGACAATTACCTTTTGGCCAAGGAGCTTTTGATGGAGCTAAATAGACCTGTGAGAGGTCACAATATGGTAATCCAGCTTGATATGGCAAAAGCGTATGATCGTATGGAGTGGGATTTTCTTTTCAAGGCCCTAAGAAAGTTTGGTTTTTGCAATAGATTTATTTCATTGATTGCTCAGCTACTGGTAAACTTTTGGTTCTCTATATCCTTCAATGGACAAATTCGTGGCTATTTCAAATCAATAAGAGGGATCAGACAAGGGGATCCACTAGCCCCAGCTTTGTTCATTATTGCTGAGGAGGTTTTAAGCAGAGGTCTGAATCACATATTTTCAGCAGGTCTCTGTAAATATTACCACCTTCCTCGAGGGGTGCAGCCCATCTCACATATACTATATGCTGATGACTCTTTGATTTTAATGAGTGGTGGAATTTCATCTTTCAAACAACTCCTACTTTTCTTAGGAAGGTATGCATCATCCTCTGGGTAGTGTATAAATGCACAAAAAAGCTGCTTCATAGTTGCAAAGCAAATGCCACACAGAATCATCACTAGTATCAGTCAATTGTCTGGATTTGTCCACAAAACTGGAAGCCTAACCTACCTGGGGATTCCTCTGTTTAAAGGAAGAATCAAGACAACACATTTTAAGTACCTGATTGATAAAGTTAATAACAAACTAGCAGGCTGGCAAGGTAAATTTCTATCTCAGGCTGGCAGAATGATCCTCATTCAATCGGTACTGTCTGCTATTCCAATATACACTACAAATGCAGCATCTATCCCATACACCACATTTAAGCACAATGGGAGAATATGTTCCAATTTTTTTTGGCAAGGATTTGAAACTGAACACAAGAAGCATTGGGTATCCTGGGATGAAATTTGATGTCCTATCACTGAAGGAGGTCTGGGGATCAGAGGACTCCGAGATATACAATTATGCTTCTATGTCAAATTGATTTGGCATTCAATACACAGCAAGTCCCTATGGGCTAGTTTTGTGAAAAGCAAATATCTGCATGATCAGCATATTCTTAACTGTAAAACCCCTTTTCCTGCTAGGATTAAAAAATTTGATTTTGAGAAGGCCCGGACCATACTCATGCAAGGATCCAGGATGATTGTTCGCGATGGGGCTAACACTAATCTTTTCAAAGACAACTGGTACAAAGATAGACCCCTGACAGATTTCTTGTCTTTACAGAATCAAATGGAACTTGAAAATTGTTCTGTTAAAGATGCATTGGCCAATCCCCAGCACCATGTATGGGAGAATTTAGAAAACCAGCAGCTGAGGGAAGAAATCCAAAGATTTGATACACAAGCTGGGGAAGATATTCTTATATGGTCTCATTCTATATCTGGATTTTTCAGTTCAAAATCAGCTTACAATGTTATTAAAGGGCATACTGTTAGATCCAACCCAAAGCTCAAGAAACTTTGGCATAATAAACTATCTCCGCGGGCGTCCTTATTCTGCTGGAAATTACTGAAACATGTAGTTCCAGTAGACAGTCGCATTTAACAAAGTGGAATCAACTTGGCTTCCAGATGTAATTGCTGCATCATATCCTATGACATAGAAGATAAAGAGCATTTGTTTATAAAGAGTGATATAGCTAGATTTTTATGGAAATGATTTGACCCTTTCTTTAGCAAAACATTCTTGGAAGATGTCAGTATTTTCAGCAGGATGGAAAAAATTATAGACAGGACAGTGATCAGCAAACCCAAAAGCCTTATACGACTCATGTTAACAAAAATGATTGTGTGGGAAACTTGGAAATACAGATGTTCTGTCAGGTATGAAGGTAATCATACCAACTTTATGAGAATTGCTGACCATATCTCTGCAGAGATTTCTTGTTCTATTGGGCAGATAAATTTCAAGCAAGGAGCAAGTTCAGATTATTAGAAAATGCTGCAAATCTTTGGTATAACTATCACTTGTGTCCAATCAGTTTGCATCAAGGTCCGGTGGATAGCTCCTGCTGTAGGATTTTCGTTAAATGTAGATGGTGCAAGTAAAGGGAACCCCGGTCTCTCCGGGGGAGGAGGCTGTTTCAGAGATCAACAAGGTCAGCTAATATTGGGTTTTGCATATTACTATGGCATTGGTTCTAACATGGTTGCCGAAGGTCGAGCATTATTGGATGGTCTCTGTTTGGTTCAATACCATAATATCAATATATCAGTCATATACTCGGATTCTCAAGCTCTAATAAGTTTGCTGACTTCCAAAAAAGATCCACCCTGGAGTTTTCTTCCTTGGTGGCAACAATTACTACAACTTCACTCTACATTTCAATGTCCCATTGTACATACATATAGAGAGGCTAATCAGCTAGCATATGCACTTGCCAACCATGCAGTTTCAATTGGAAGGAATAAAGAGTTTTACTCTATTCGTGAGCTGCCACTATTTGCTAAGGGTTATGCAATGGCAGATGCCAGTGGTTTACCCAATGTTAGAATAAGAAGTGTATAGCATTTTCTATTTTTATCTTTTGCTATACATGTACACCAGAGGCTTGCCTCCTCAGATGATGTAATTCCTTTTTTTTTTGATAAAAGCAATAAAATTAGCATCTAATGGTCGGTTGGTGGAGTGAGAACATTCCCTTCCTCTGGAATGGGGGTGCACTCTACCTTCTTTCCCATTAGATGACTGGGTTTCATAAAAAAAAGGGCTCTATGTATAGACCCCCAAACCCTAGGTTCGAGTTGGAGGGATAATGACATGAAAATAGGCCTGAAACTAGATAAATCTAAAAGATAATACTCCCAAGAGTCCATAGAAACAAATAGAAGCTTCTGAGAGCCTTTATCTAGAGAGAAATCGACAAACCAAGGACTCTAGAAGCAGAGGAAGAACAGACAGAGTAGGACTCTCTGTCTCCCCAAACGGCCTTGCGATAGACCGCAAGGCATTCACAAACGGTCTAGCGATAGACTGCATGGATCATTCGTCCAGAAAAGATAAGATCAAAGAAACCTAACATGACTCTTTGCCTCTTAGCGGTCTAGCACAGGACCGCCAACGCCCACCAAACGGTCATACGATAGACCGCTATTCTAGTAGACGTGGCAAAAGAGATAAAGACCGATAAATCTCCGAGTTAATCCACAAGATAATACTTATTAGCCCTTATCCAGGCCCAATAAGCTGAAATGGTGAAAAATCAATGAAGCCAGGCCCAACCAGGGAGAACAACGCATAAAATAAGCCCAGAAATTGACCAAACATGACCCAGTAGTCGGTGAGTAAATCGGGACATCATAAAATATAGAAAAGGAGATGACCCAACTCACTGGTCATAAAACGGGTGTCAACAGATGCCCCTCCTTAACGTCCTCTTTGCAGGAGAGCGAGCGGAGGTGAAGCGAAAGCGAAATGGAACATGGAGATGAAGCGAAAATGAAGCGGAGTGGACTGAAAAGTGGGCTTTAAGGTAAATCGACACATATCTTCAACCAACGAGCGATAAGAATCTTACAAAAAACTCCAAACCAATCACAAGGAATGGCAAAACCGAATGACGCATGCCTGGAGGAACTAATAACTAAAAGAACTAAAGTCACAACCAACCTCCTCACTGGAACGCACAGCTGATAGGCGATCAGAACAAACGGAAAGAGTAGAAAGATGAATACCTAAACTCCAGATAGGAATCCTCAGCTAACCAAATGGAGCAAATAGACCAAAGGAAACCTTCCAACTCAGAGTGGGATGACTCTCCTTACTCAAGACCATGGATACATAGTTATCCACCATTATTGAGACACTTTAGACAGACGAGGGCACATGAATGCTCAAAGATGCGTATAATGCATGCTAGTCTAAAATAAAAAAAAATCATCAAAACGAATGCAAAGAAAACATAAAAATAGGAAGATACTCGAGAATAATATTACTAGACCGGATGAATTAGGGTCAAGACACTATCTGCAACCACGATGTGCAAGATAGAACCATCGTCCCCCAACTCTTCCAACATAACAGCTTATCCAACGATTAAACATGTGCACCTAGATCATCATCATTTTTGTTAAAGGGGAACATCAGATCCCAGAACACATGAATGACCAGTCGGTTCTCGAGGTAATACATCCTAGATACCATATACTAATGCATTAAGGGACTAGGATCGGGATACTCACCTGACTTACCTGCCTGGCAAGCAATGATGGCATGGTGGCGTTCAAGCTTTTGACCATAAGAAGGGTTAGCCATCAATAATTAAGCATGAGGCAGCAGTAAGATATGAACCATAAAATAGAGCCAAGAATCAAGCAAATATTACCTTCCAAATCATCAATATGCAACTGGGACAAACATTCTAGGCAAGGACCACAAAGGACTCTTGACGATCTATAAATAGACCGCTTGGGCAAAGGCAGTTCACATTCTTCGAGAAGGGTGACTGTTGGCACCGACTTATTTTCTCGAATTAATCGAGGATTAAGCGTAGGGAAATACTCCCTAAATAGATCAAAACGGCACATCGCCAGAGCTACTCCACCAGTCGAGTTGAGCTCAGAAATCGAGACACTTTGTCGGGTCAAGCGGCGCAACATAACAACTGGAGATCGGCCCCGAGCAAATGGCACTATGCCAGCCTGTCTCTAGACAACCGGGTCAGTTTAAGGATTCGAGACAACCTGCCGTACCTTACGGCACTCTGTGAAGATTTGGGGATCACCCCCGGACACCCTGCAAACGGTATTATACCACCGACGCTTCAACAACCAGGTTAACTCGGGACTCAGAACAGCATGCCGCTTCATACGACTCTTCGCTAAGGAGCAACGGTCAGCCCGACCACCAGAAAAAAGGCATCATCATGTCGACGTCCCAGTCAGCGGGCCCAACCAAGGGTCCTAACCAGCTAGCCGCGACCCGTGGCGACATCAGCAATCGATCGGGCCCACCCCCGATCACTCAGTTTGCGGGTTTTCCCGCCTTCAACACAGCTACCCGAGTCTACCCGAGGGCACCCTGACTACAAGCCATGTCATGTGGCACCCAGCAATGAGGTCGGGGTCTACCATCGAGTTGCCTAACTCCAGCGCTCTGAAGTCAAAGGAAGACCCGTCAAGGCCAACCGCAAGCTTCAGGAGCTCACAGCACCCGTATACGGCCGGCACACGCGTGTCGGGAACTTCCCCGAGCACCTGGTGGGCGCGTATGCTCCAGCCACACTACAGCAAGTCTGAGCCCGACTCAGGAATCCCAGCAACCCATCGCGTCATGCACCACCATCGTGCACCCTCGCACGCAGATCGACCTGCGCAGTCAGGTCGTGGGGGTCAAGGGGTAGCGCCCCTTGCGGGGGTTTCCGGGGGCGGAGCCCCCGGAAGAAATTTTCTATTTATGATGGGTCAAACCCTCAGTCAACCCCAGTCTAACCCTCAGTCAAACCCCAGTCTAACCCTCAGTCAACCCCGATCAAACCCGCGGTCAAACCCACAGTAAACCCTCGGTCAAACCCGCGTAAACCCCTCCGGGGAGGGGTTTAGGCGGACCAGACCCAGCCTTGGATCTAGTCCGCCTAAACTGCCTTAGGGGGAGGGGTTTAGCCGGACCAGCCTCACCCCCAAGGCTGGTCCGCCTAAACCCCCATTAAACCAAAAAATAGCTTTTTTAATTAAAAAAGGCACCCAAGCCAGTCCGCCCAAACCCCCCTGGGGGGGTTTAGGCGGACCAGCCTGGACCCCCAGGTTGGTCTGCCTAAACCCCCTAGGGAAACAAAAAAAAGATTTTTTTAAACAAAAAAAACCCCTCCGTGAGGGGTTTAGGCGGACCAGACCAGCCCCTTGGGCTGGTCCGCCTAAACCCTTCCTCCCCCACTCCGTAACACTCTCCTAGGGTTTACCTGGACCAGCTTTGCCCCCTAACCTAGTCCGCCTAAACCCCCATGACCCTTCATCTTCCCCTATAAAATCCCCCCCTATGCAATGCAAAGGAGAATGCATTGGGAAATGGAATGAAGGATGCAATGCAACACCCTCCGACCTAACTACCGCGCCCTTGGACTACCGAGGCCTTCGGCAAGGGTCGGGGGCACGAGGAACTAAGTGCGCGCGTGGTTGGCTTGTCGATCGGCTTATACACGCCGAGGGTATGCCATACGTACTTCCCTCACGCGGCATCTGGCCATCTCACACAAGTCCATGCCCGTCACACGAAAGGCACTATGACGATGGCGAATACACCTGTATCTTAGGTCCGCCCGCGTATGACAACCCATGGTGGCCACGTATACGCCATCATGCCGCACCTACTTCTGTCACGGAACCGCGTGCCTATTGCTCGCCTCGAGCTAGCCACCGATCGCTCTGACGGATGACTCGAGTTAGCCGGACCCTGGCCCGGGGGTAATATTCTCGGGGCCGGCCTCGACTCCCCAGCATGACGGCATTCGCCTTCCAGCATGACGGCATTCGCCTTCCAAGGTCCTCGACTCCAATTGTCCCGCGGCTTGCGCCAGTTGTACTTTAGCTTCCTTGGCCCATTCGTAAAGCCCACGTGGCTCTCATATAGCATGAAACCATTTGAACACATGCACCGATACTCAGGTCTCAGCCTCTTCACGGTGCCCGCCTCCTTCAGTCGTAACAGTGCCTCCGGCACCCGACTCCAGTCACATCGGGCCCCGAGCACGACCATCGAGGTCTCCCGGCGCCCGCCTCCTTCAGTCACAACGGTGCCCCTGGCACCCGACTGTCAGCAACTCCAGTCACAACGGTGCCCCCGGCACCTGACTGCCTGCAACTCCAGTCACAACGGTGCCCCCGGCACTCGACTGCCAGCTACTCCAGTCACATCGGGGCCCGCGGTGCCCACCTCCTCAGTCACAACGGTGCCCTCAGCACCCGACTACTAGCTACTCCAGTCACATCGGGGCCCGCGGCACCCGATCACTCAACGACTCCGGTCACAACGATGCCCCCGGCACCCGACTGCCAACAACTCCAGTCACAACGGTGCCCCCGGCACCCGACTGCCAGCCACTCCAGTCACAACTGTGCCCCCGGCACCCAACTGCCAGCGACTCCAGTCACAGCGGTGCCCCGGCACCCGACTGCCAACAACTCTAGTCACAACGGTGCCCCCGGCACCCGACTGCCAGCTACTCCAGTCACATCGGGGCCCGCGGCACCCGAGCACTCAACTTCCCAAGCACAATGGTGCCTATGGCACCCCTACAGCCCCGACCTCGACGCTGTCTCATGTCGGGAATACATTGTGACGCCCCTCGGGTGCCATCCTGCTCAGTCACAGGTCCTCTGACGGACACTATGTACAAATGCGGAAATACCCGCACAATAACGCAATGACCCGGGGACCGTCATGAATGACGGAATTGTCCCACGGCTTGCAAGCACTTGTAATCGGGCTCTCACGCCCCCATATAAATGCCTTTCATGGCATATAAGTCATGTAATCCAATCAAGGAGCGGATTCCCCTCCTCGCTGGAACGAGTCTCTCTATCCCTAGTAATCTCTGTTGTGTTGTTGTTGCCCTGTCGCTGTTGCACGGACTAAGCCCTCCCGACATCGCGGCTCCCAGGGTCCCTGACTCTCTCTTCGGCATTAGAAACAAAGGTATTCAGATTCAATCCGATGTAAAATAAACACCAGTTGTGGTGCGGACACCCGAGCAGTTGAGTGGCGCGATACGTCGAGCCACCGGTACCGCACACGGAGCACGACTCGAGCCACCTCAGCATCTATTTGGCTCGGAGACAGCCTGAAGACGCCCCCCTGAGTCCTGGCATTTATCATATTTAGTTAGACTTTATGTGTGTGTAATTTGTGTTTATTTCATTGTATGAGGTTTGCTATTTTGATTGTAAGAGGGGCTTATGTGCAATTTGGACCCGTGGGCCCCACGGGCCCCCCAGGCCCCATCCCATTGAGCCACCTCAGCCAAGGGCCCATGTGGGGTCAGTCAACATGTCAAATGGAGGCTTCTAGATAGGTGGGCCAAGTGGGGGACAAGGGACTTGGAAAGTCCACATTTGGCAGTCCACCCTCTACTCCTTGGTCCAAGGCCCCCCCCCTTGTTTTTATATATTATTTTTGTGTGTGTGTCACACTCAATCCAGGCCACTCATTCCCATCCCCTAGATCCAACGGTTGCCAATGGATTTGAGATGTAACACATAAATACTTGTAATTTCCCATTTTCATGAATTAATGCCATTTGATTCAAACAAATTCAAGAGCAAGGGCTGGTGCGCCCCCCCTCCTCTCTCCTCCCTCTCCCCCTTGAAGCTGTGAAGGCTTCCATTCTGAGGTGTGACGCCTCGTGTATCAGTTCCGACGATCGCCGCCGCCGCCACGAGCCGCCACCGCACCGCCACCGCCATCAACGGAGTTTTGCCCGCGCAGTACCATAGAAGCTTCCACGAATTTCATGTCTCAGCCACGAGCTCAGATAGATCTGGGAATTTTAGTGGATGTTCCAGAGGTGTCAAGGACATCCCACAAATTTTGGTTTACCATTCAGATCTCGTTTCGTATTTTTTGATTTTCGTCCACTCTTCCATTTCGGTTCTACCAGAGTTCTATCTAGATTCATCCCCGCCCTGAGTTTCATGTCTTAGGTCCACTTTTTGATTTCTGTCAGTTCGCCCAATTTTACTGGGGGTTCCATTCATCCACCCCTTAATCCAAAATTTTCCTCAATTTTTTATTTGCCCATCTCATATTTTCTAAAATTCATTCTCAGACCCATCTACAGTTCTATCCACCTGTTCCCAGATCCGACCACCAGTGACCCCAAAAATCATAACAAATCTCCTCCACCTCCAAATCAAATTCTAAAACTAGTCCCCGTTCCATGGTTTGATTCCCTACAACTCCTAAGAAGAGCTCAAGAGCTGAATCGGAGGTTTACTAGGCGGTCAACGGTGGTTCTCAGACAAGTACCCTATAGATCTAAGATTTCGGTTACTGTACAACAGGGACTTGTAAATTCAATAAAGTTCTGATCCGACCAGATCCAGCAGATCTCTCTGGGTCTAGATCGAAGCATTTGAAGAGAGCTTTCCAACGATAGCTTATGCGTCCCGATCCGAAGTCGGGATTGCTCGCAGCGGCCGTTTTGGCCGGAGCGCGCGCCGGAAGACAGCAACCAAAATCCGTGGACAGCTAGTTCATCAATTGGGAATCGGGGCCGATCGACCCTCGATCGGTGTTCCCGGCCGACCGCCATCCGTGGAGACGCGCCACCAGGGGTCCCCATCACAGTGGGTCCCACCCCCGCAGATCCGGAGGACAGCGCCGTCCGTGGGCCCCGCGGGCCTGTAGAAGCCGCCGTTCGGAAAGCACGAAAACGCGGAGTTCGGCACCGCCGGGCGACATCAAGATGCTGCCCGTCAACCCGAGTTGTGTGATTCCCGGGCTCCACATGTGACCTTTTACCTCCCTGCGTGGAGTGGGTCGACTTAGTGTATTGCTGTAATCATTGTTAACCGGGAGTCCGTGGTTCGGCCGGGGTTGTCTTCGCCACGCCGGGTGCGTGGAGGTAATGGTCCGAACCTCTTGGCGTTCATTTGATTAGCTATTATATGGTCTTTTTCCGCTGCCGAGAGTGTAGGTACTAGCCCGTGTGTCCATGTCACCACTGTGAGAGCGAGAGTGACCCATCCCGCGACTCGATCTGAGTCCGGAAGTTGAGTCGGGCTACCCTTGACCTCCGCCGGTTCCTTAACCGCGCACGGTCCGCGCTTTCCCTCGCTTGGGATGACGAGTGAGCTTCCACTTCTGTTAGCGACGTTTCGCCACTAGGAGCTCGTAGTGTCAGGCTTAGAGTCTCCCTGGTGTGTGTTGCTGGTCGTGTCTTCATCTAGAGTCTGAGGGTGGCACCATATAGTTTCGTCTCCCGTGTCCGTCCCGCATCAGTTTGGTATCAGAGCGAGTCGAGTCTAGGGTAGTCATTGCATAAGTCTTGCATGCATCATGGTCTAAGTCAAGTCTAGGATCATCATTATTTTCAAAACAAAAAAAAAGAGTGTTTTAAAATTGCATTTGCACCCTTTATTCAGTATCTTAAAAGGTGTTGTCCGAACATTAGGCTACCCCTACCGGGAGGTCACACACTTGCGGGAGTGATCTTCGGATCGATTAACTCCGCCCCGTACCGGATATTGGTTTAGGTCTAAGTGCATCATTTAGTGTGTGTTTGCATTAGTCGGTGTCTTCTAGATCGTGTGTCAGTTGCATGCCCACCCGTTGAGGTACCCAATACTCGCCACCACCACCTATGGCGGATTCCCGGGCCCGTAGTTCCGATGAGTCTTCCACGGCCGAGATGTTCCGGGCCATCATGGATCGTTTAGACACGCGTATGGATGGCCTTAGTACGCGTATGGATGGCATAGGAACACGTCTAGAAGGGCGGATGAAAGCCCTCGAGGATCGGGCCGAGTCTTCGGATCAGTCCATCCAGGGTCTAGTTGGGAGAATTGCCGTCCTAGAGAGAGGCCCAGTAGCGGCGCAACCCACGCCGACGAATGGCCAACAAGAGCCGGTGTAGCAACCCGCTGTGCCAAGGGCTCAAGTGGAGAATGTTGGGGTTCAACAGGTGCATGTGGTGGATGATTATGCATCTGATAATGATCAAGGGGGTAACGGTCGTCGTCATCAACGACGGAATCGTGATGACGAGGATGACGACCGCATTCTTAGGGGTGTGCGTGCGGACCCTCCCACTTTTAGCGGGTCCTTGGACCCTAGGGTGTATTTAGATTGGGAGGCCGGCATGGACCGGTACTTCGAGTGGTTTGAGATGACGGACCACCGAAGAGTCCGATACGCAAAGTTGAAGCTACAAGGGCAGGCCCAAACTTATTGGATCAATGTGGAGAGCCTGCTCAATTAGCGACGTCAACCCCAAATCGGTACTTGGGATGATATGAAAATCAAATTGAGGGAGAAATACCTTCCCGCCTCATATCGCCAACGTCTTATAGACAAGTGGCAAAGCATCTCCCAAGGGAACCGATCCGTGACCGAGTACACCGTCGAGTTCGATGAGTATTACTTACGGTGTGGGGTCACGGAGGAGAGCACCATGACTATATCCTACTTTCGAAGAGGTTTGCGGCCCAATTATCAATATGAACTCTTTCGCCGCAATGCAACCACTTTGGAGCAGGCATATCAGATCGCTCTCGAATTGGAGCAGTTCGAGGCCGAGTTCGAGTCACCCCATCGGTTGGGCTCCTTTCCCCTTCGTAGTGTTGAGCCCCGTGGCTCATCTGGCACGTATCCGAGGGCCCCCATGACTCGACCTCAGGAGCCCGCTCGCCTCGAGCCCTTTGCTCCTAGGCCTCGTCCTCCACCCCCGAGGGACCTTCCTCGTCCCGAGCATCTTACGGCCCCACCCACAGCCCATCCACCGGCACCCGCACCTCCTGCACGTCCTTTGTTGCCTACACCTCCTATCCGTCGGGAGGATAAAGGTAAAGGACCTATGATTGGGGAGCCTAGTGGATCACGGCAGCAGTGTTATCTCTGCAATGGGTTTGGCCATTTCGCCAACCAGTGTCCCACCCGCCCATCTCTTCACATTGGGGACACACAGGCCGAGGATACCACCCCTACGGGCCTCGAGTTAGTCAGCTATGAGGCAGATGAAAAGCTAGCTGACGAGTACTATGAGATGGGAGGTGAGGCCCAGGATGCCCAGCATTCGGATGATACCCACGTGGGGGTCATCAGATGTATCCTCACCCAGCCGCAGGTCAGTGATGACTGGCGACGGACTACTATCCTTCATGTATTCTGTAGGCTGGGAAAGCAAATTTGCAAGGTGGTCATCGATAGCGGGAGTTGTATCAATGCAATCTCCACGAACGCTGTCGCCCGTCTTAGTCTCACACCCGTAGACCATCCTTGTCCCTATCAGGTATCATGGGTGGATACCACTTCCATGTCGGTCAGGCTGCGGTGCTTGGTCCCGCTGCAGCTCCACTCCTACAGTGACGAGATCTGGTGTGATGTTCTACCCATGGAAGTGGGCAGTATCATTCTCGGTAGGCCGTGGTTATTCGACCGGGATGCCACGCTCCATGGCCGGTCAAACACCTGTACCTTCGACCACGCTGGCCAGCGGGTCACCCTCCAACCCGTTTGGCCCAGGAGCCCATCAGTCAGGGGTCCTACTGGCCCTAGTACTCCAAAGCCTTCCGTTCCCGGGCCTAGTACCCCATCCCCAGCTCGGGCTATGACCGTTACCTCTGGCCCAGAAGAGCCCTCGACGAGGAGATTGATGATGATTAGATCCCGGGAAATGGAGCTTGAGCTTAGTCAGGGCTGTCCGGTGTTTGCCATTACGGTCCGAGAGGTGGAGCGGGACTCCGAGGGTGAGCTCCCACCTGAGGTTGTTCCCATTCTACAGGAGTTTGCTGATATTTTTCCCGATGAGCTTCCCGAGGGACTCCCACCTATGCGGGATATTAAGCATGCCATCGACCTTGTTCCGGGCTCTTCTTTGCCCAACCTTCCTCATTATCGCATGAGTCCCACGGAGCATGCTGAGCTTAAACGGCAGGTCGATGAGTTAGTGCAGAGAGGGTCTGTTCGGGACAGCATGAGTCCATGTGCTGTGCCCGCATTACTCGCCCCGAAGAAGGATGGCACGTGGAGAATGTGCATTGATAGTCGTGCCATCAAGAAGATCACCGTGAAGTACAGGTTCCCTATTCCCCGCCTTGATGATATGCTAGACATGATGGCAGGTGCCACTATCTTTTCGAAGATCGATCTTAAGAGTGGCTACCATCAGGTGAGGATTAGGCCAGGTGATGAGTGGAAGATCGCATTTAAGACCAAGGACGGTCTATATGAGTGGTTGGTCATGCCTTTTGGGTTGACCAATGCCCCTAGCACTTTCATGCGGCTCATGACTCAGGTCCTTCGACCTTTCATTGGAGTCTTTATAGTGGTGTATTTTGATGATATCCTTATCTATAGCCGCACCACAGGGGACCACTTGGACCACCTTCGGCAAGTCTGTCTACTTCTTCGGCGAGAGCAGTTGTTTGCGAACCCACAGAAGTGTGCCTTCATGACACCTCAGGTTACCTTCTTGGGTTTCATTGTGTCTAGTACTGGGGTCTCCGCCGATCCGGAGAAGGTCCGGGCCATTGTTGAGTGGCCGGAACCCCGTACGGTTCATGATGTCCACAGCTTTCATGGCCTTGCGACGTTCTACCATCGCTTCATCCGCGGATTTAGCTCCGTCACCGCCCCGATCACGGATTGCATCCGGAAGGGCACATTTGTATGGACGAAGGCCGCATCTGCCGCCTTCAAGGACATCAAGGAGCGCATGACCCAGACACCTATCCTTCGACTGCCTGATTTCTCGATGGTGTTTGAGGTCTCTTGTGATGCGTCGGGAGTGGGAATTGGAGGAGTTTTGAGTCAGGAGTCCCACCCGATCGCATATTTCAGCGAGAAGCTGAATGACGCGAAACTGCGATATTCCACGTATGATAAAGAATTCTATGCAGTTGTTCAGGCTCTTAGGCATTGGAGGCACTATCTTTTACATCAGGAGTTTGTCCTATACTCCGACCACGAGGCATTGAGGTACCTCCATTCGCAAAAGAAGCTTAACTCGCGTCATAGTCGCTGGGATGAGTATCTCCAGCAGTTCACCTTTGTGCTGAAACATAAGGCTGGAGTGGAGAACAAGGTGGCTGATGCCTTGAGCCGGCGAGCATGTTTGCTTACCACCAGCCGAGGTCATAGGGTTAGAGAAGACGAAGGAGGCCTATGTTGATTGTCCTGACTTTGGTCAGATTTTTACCACCCTCTAGGCCAGACCCTCGAGAGACCTTGATGAGTATGTGCTTCAGGAGGGTTACCTCTTTCGAGGTAGCATGATGTGTGTTCCCCGAACTTCGGTTCGAGATTTCTTAGTGTGGGAACTACATGCGGGAGGTCTAGCCGGCCACTTTGGTCGGAACAAGACTATTGAGGCAGTGGAGCATCGATTTTATTGGCCGAGCTTGAAGCGCGATGTTGCTAACATCATGGCTCAGTGCCGTACATGTGCTACGGCCAAGATGAAGAAGCAAAGCTCGGGCCTTTATACGCCTCTACCCGTGCCTGATGCCCCGTGGCAGGATGTTAGTATGGACTTTGTTTTGGGATTGCCACGTACCTCCAGGAAGCATGATTCGGTCTATGTGGTGGTTGACCGTTTCTCGAAGATGGCCCTCTTTATCCCTTGCTCGAAGACTTCGGATGCTTCTAGGGTAGCCCGCCTATTCCTTACTCATGTGGTGTGCAAGTTCGGGTTACCTCGCACTATAGTGTCTGACCGTGATGTTAGATTCACTTCCTACTTTTGGAAGACACTATGGCATATGATGGGTACGCACCTCAAGTTTTCCACTGCATATCATCCCCAGACAGACGGTCAGACCGAGGTAGTCAATAGGAGTCTGGGAGATCTTTTGAGGTGTCTAGTCAGGGACCGCATTGGGGATTGGGATCTCATTTTACCCATGGCTGAGTTTGCATACAACGATTCGGTGAATAGGTCTACCGGCATGAGTCCATTTGAAATTGTCACAGGTCGTAGGCCTAGGAAACCCGTTGACCTTGTCCCCATGCCTATCCATGCTAGAGTGTCGGAGTCGGCCGAGTGAGGAGTTTGCATGACGACATCCGTCGTCACATTGAGGCCAGCAATGCACGGTACAAGGAGTTAGCCGATGCCCACCGACACCACCGAGAGTTCCACGAGGGCGAATACGTCATGATCAGGGTAAGACCTGAACGGTTTCCCTCTGGAACCGTTAAGAAGTTGCAAGCTCGCGGAGCCGGTCCATTCAGAGTGTTGAAACACGTTGGATCCAATGCGTACGTTGTGGACTTGCCCGAGGAATACTGTATAAGCTCTACCTTCAATGTATCGGATCTTTTTGCATATAGGGACCCAGCGGTGATCCCTAGTGAGCCTTTTGAGCCATTGTTGACACCTAAAATATACCAGAAGAAACTATAGCATATTCACAGCTTTGAAGATCAGTCGAGGGCACAGTTCACGTGCTATTCCTGGGAGATCTGAGAGTCTGAATAGAATAGACCCACTACCCCTATCATTCTGTTCGACTATAGCCATCTCTGGCTAAGTCGCTGTCCAGTACTGCTATCGTTCAGATAGTCATGCTGATTAAACTACAACAACATTCAGGCAACCATTGCCTGCTGAAACCGATGTTCAGACATCTCTGACGCTCCAAGAACCAGGATGCATGGTGCCCCGCACGTATGTGTGAATGCAAGGTGTAGACGGGCTCGGTGGGGTCGTAATATGCATATGTCAAGAACCCCACCGTCGAGAGGAGTTCACTGAGTGGATCCTGGATGGATGGGCCGAATGACAAGAAGATGGGCCAAGCCCAAACAAGAGACCGGACGCGCCGATGGCTGTCACGCCGGGAGGAGCGGTTCTGGCGCGCCGGGGAGCTCATGCCGAATGAATGAAGGGTCTCACCTCTATAAGAGGCCTGCCCTTCGAACGAAACAAAGAGAGCACAGACAGAGCATAGAAGAGGAAAAAGAAAAAAAAAGGAGAAAGAAGAAGAGAAAGAGAGTGCTTAGCCACCGAAGAGCAAGAGGGAGTTCGAGAGCCCTTGAAAGAAAAAAGAGAAGAAAAGAAGAGGAGAGAGTCAGAGGTTCGAAGAAGGATCCAGGTGGGAACGTCGGGCAGCTACAGCTTCCTCTGCTTCTCCTCCCTATCTGTCTCAACTTTTCCCTCTGTATTTCTGATTTCTAGCATCTTTGCTTCAATAGCATCAGATGCCCATGTAACCCTGCTTTGCAGGGATTAAGCCTGGATTTCTCTTTCCGATTGAGTCGGATTTCATTTTCTAAATAGTATGCGTGTAAGCCATTTGGATGAAGTTATTAATGAAAGAATGGGCTGATGTCTGCTACCTCTGATCATTCTTCTCTGTCTTCCCCTGCATCTGAGGTTCTAATCTATGCACGGGCTGCAGGTAGCCTTGAATGAGTTCTTTTTTATGTTTGAATTCCTCTATCTGTCGAAGATTCTTCGCCATCGCTCTATCCCCCTCCTGTGCCACATTTCGAGGGCCTGAGACAGTCTATCTCATGGCTCCTCGTATGCGGACTGAAAGGGATATGTTTAGGGGTTTCCACCCGCACACTTTTTGCTCTCAGTGAGGCTCCCGGAGGCAAGGTGTTTCCCCCAAGGGTTTCTTCCCCCTCCATCATCTAAGACAGTCGAGGTAAAACCCCTTTCCTTCAAGCTCCCGAAGCCCTGCTGGGTTCTGAAACCTCCTTTGCAAAACCCCCCGGCACCGGTGTCTCCCGACGTGGATTTCACGCCGAGGGCTTGCCACGCCGGCTGCATCCCCCATATCGCGCCGAACCTACCTGGCCTTCATGCCGAAAACCACCCCTCTTCTCTGCATTGACACCTATGCGTTTGTTGGCCACCCTGGTGCCTTCACGCACGTGCCGATAACCCATACAGCCTCTGTCCATCATATCCTGCCCCATGGGTGTGCACTGCCCTTCCCTCTGACCTCATGGGAGCTATATCAAAGGGGTTAATTGTCCCTCTACATTTTGCAACCCAGTAAACCATGGGGCCCTGCCCTTGCAGGCTCTCCGATGGATTGCATTGGGAATATTACAACAGTGGGGATAAGGTCTCTTATGACCGAGACACTTGAATCACGGGCTACGCCCGGCACTTATTTTGGTTTCTACTCCGGCATTCGTGAGTAGATATCCCATGATATTATTTTGGCACACTCCCAAAATAAGGGGAGATGCTGTCAAAATTTGCCCAGGGCTTCACTCTGTCATACGCCACGATGTTTCATCGGGATAGCGTAGTTAACCCCTGAATCTGGTGAGAGCCTGAGTTGTGATATCTCACGGCATCTTGCCCTCATAGGGAATACATCTCCCTGCTAATGATCTCTTTGAACACCCCCCTCTAGGAGTGCATCCACCCTCATTTCCTATAACCCCCACCTGACTTCATGAAATCTCCACTGAACGCCCATAAAACCCTCACAAATACCCTTTCTTTAAACCTCATAAAACATCCCCCGGCGCCACTGCCTCTCGGCGCCAAACCCGCGCCGGGTGGGTGGCGCGCCGGGACCAGGGCACGCCGAAGGCCAGGGCGCGCCGGGACCAGGCTGGGCCGAGACCCCCTTGAGCCCCTCTTTCGCACCGTATTCCTTCGCACCGGGACTAGGTTGGGCCGATGCCCCTTTGAACCCCCTCCCCTCGCGCCGTCTGCCCTTCGTGCCGGGATCTCCAGCGCCGACTAATATCTGTGTCATTTCACCTTACTAGTGGGTGCTCTTCTTCAAATCATGATATCTCAACATCCCATTAAACCCCAGAATAATCATCCCAAACCCAGAGGTCCTACTCCCATCAACCCTTAAGCCAGTCTTCAGCATCTTGCGAGGGGATTATCGTCATTCACCTGGGCCCACGGAGATATATTAATGGGGGTTCCACCCCTACATTACACCGAACACGATAACTCTCCCGTCTCCCCACTGGCCCTCGGAGTTCTGCCACCGCATGCCCTCCAATGGCCCCTCGAGGGGAATATTAACGAGTGGCATAGATGGTCCCGTCATATTTGGATCCAGGCCTGTGCCTGATTTTCTTCGGGTCTCCATTCCGGCTCTCCATGGATGGATGTCCTATCTCCCCTTTTTGGGTATAATCCGAAGGAAGAGGGCATGCTATCGGATTTACACTGTAGCATCGTCATCATGCCCCACGCAGCATGATTTCCCATGCATATCCGCATCAACCCTTACGTATATCAAATGACGTTGACAAAAGGTCGGGTCACACTCGATCGGAAGTCTTCGCTATGCGCGATGGTGGTCTTCGGACCTACGTCCTCTGCCATGTACCAAGGGTCCATTATTCTATGAGTTATGCATCCCTTGCATGATAAACAAACGCCTTCCGTAGGCTTTTGTCATAGTCATCATGTAGTTCTTTTTATTTCGGCTTCGACAGCCCGCTATCTCGATAATTAATCAAAGGTGTTCCCTCCTCGTGGGGGATGTAATTAACGCCATAGCCTTTATGGTATGGCGGACTGCTGGTCCCGACCGAACCTCACATTCGCCCGACATGGGTCAGAATGAGCGCATAATAACTCGTCACTCATGTGACTGGCACGCCCGCGTCGTTAATCAGCCAGTTAACTACCAAGTTAGCCAATTGACTGATCGACCCGCGAAACCCAAGAAAAAAGGAAGGAAAAAGATTCCACGTCAAACAAGTCTGGCACACCCGGTGGGACCAGTGTCACCTTTCATCTCTTTGCCGAGATATCCGGGCTTCGAAGCCCTCTCAAAGGCTATTGATTATTTCCCTGTTTGTCTTTGCAGGCAGATCAATGACGATCCACGGGATAACTGGCGTCGATTTCGATCATTCGATCGTTGCTGGACACGCGCAAGGGTACCTGGCGGTACCCATGGAATTCGGCAGCTTCCCTGCCGCTGTAGGCTTCCCCAACTTTTTGGGGTTAGCCTTCGTCGATATCCTGGAGGTTGAAGCCCCAGAGCCTGCCAAGGAAGTCGCAGAGAAGATGGAGCCTCTGAAGGTTCCCTGCTGCGAAGACTTGCATGAAAGCCCGGCCCCGGCCGCTAGCTGCTTGGTGCACCACGTCATACGTGGGACCCACCCCAGTGTCATCAACAAGCACCCTGGAGGACGCCAGCGTCGCCAGGTCCGCCAGAATGCTGCTGCAATCACCGGAACCCTATCGCAGTCCAGGAAATCTATGCTTGTTGGAGGCATGTGCGTCTTCCTCGATGGACGCATGGCCCGGGTGACCCCAGACCGAGTCATCCCCAACATCCTTGTCCGCAATACCTATCAGGCTCTCGCTGGAAGGAGAGCAGAAAGAGAAGAAGCCGGCCCCTCTGGCCAAGGAAGCTCGGCACTCAAGCCGAAAAAGTTCAAAAAGGTGTGGGTTCCCAAGCGGACCCGACCTGCCTACCATCTGACACCCATCCGCCGCCGTCCTATGAATGACGAGGCGGGAGTGAGAAGAGAAAGGGGCTTGTCCCCGAAGAATGAAGAAGAAGTGGTTGCGGATCCTCCGCGCCGCAGAAGTTTCTGGGCTGCTGCCCGCCAAGCCAACGTCCCAGTCACGGGACGAAGATTCCAACATCCGGCCGACAGAGCTCGGCTGGCCTATATCCCTCCTGCTGGAGGTCGACAACTATCCCCCGTACTCTATCAAGAGCGGGGTCAAGAGGAGGTAACCTGTCTGATCAGGAACTACTTTCGAGGGCTGGGCAACCCCTCGCTGGGTCAGCAACGACTAATGCAGACAGTCGCCACTGACGAGGACTACTTCCCGTCAGTGGCGGATGAAGAAGACATGGGAGATAGAATGATGGTGTCGTCAGTCGACGACAATGGGTACAACGATGGTTTCGAGATCGAAGTCGATGAAGCCTTCCCCGAGCGGGAAGAAGAAAGAAGAGTTTCTGTGTTCGAGAGGCTGACCTTTCCACAACAAGCCAGACGGAGGGTCCATCGACAGAGAAGAAGGATGCATGTATTTGCTTGCAACATGGCTGGTATATCCAGCCGATATGGGGAGCTTCCTGAAGACTCCCAAGAACTGGCTCAATTGGCCGTACGGCCCGGGCCAGCTACCCGCAGAACAGAAGCGGAAAGAGAGCTTCTGGCGACCATGAGAGGGAAACAACCCCAAGTCTATCCCCGCTGGGATGATAAGGCCCCCGTCTTGACCGCTAATGTGGTGACGACGGAAGAAGAAGACGGCGTCCTCCTCGACATCCTGCCTGAGGGTACATCCGGGGAAACGACAGAGGGTATCCCCACCACTATAGATCCATCAGTTCTGATGCTGCTGCAAAAATATCAACGGGAGATAGATTCTCTGAAGAAACAGCTGATAGAAAAGACTGAGCATTCATCAGCTTCTAAACCACCCGAAGTCCAGGGTGAATCATCCCGGGGAGCGGTTCGTCATGACGACCCTCCACCGCTCTATACACTGTCCCAGCCATCAGAGCCAAGCATGGCGACAGCGCAACAACGGCCGCCACAGCCTCAGCCGCTGCTACCTCCGGTGCTCCCCCAGGTGCATCCGACACCCCCGCTGCTGCATCCTCCACAGGCGACCACCCTGGTCACCCCATACCTTCAGCCAGCGCACTTCTATCCGGAGCCAGTCGACCCCACGGTCGTGAACCGGATGATGGTGGAAAGGATGATTGAGCTGAAACTCGCAGAGAAAAGTGAAGGTGACTACGTCGCATTCGATGCCTATCGGGTGCCCTACCTGCAACACCATGCAGCTAAACGGCTCCCCCCAGGGGTCAACAAGCCGCCCAAATTCGACAAATTCAACGGGAAAGGGTCCCCTAAAGAGCATATTGCCTATTATATGACCGTTATGGGTGATCTGGCCACCGACGAGTCACATCTGCTGAAGTTCTTCGGGTCCTCGTTGACGGGGCTCGCATTTGAATGGTACTCTAGCCTCTCGGCCGGATCAATTAATGATTGGTCGGATATGCAGAGAAAATTTAGAGAAAGATTCCATGTCACAGAGAGGGAGGTCACAGTGGCCGAACTCTACTCAACAAAATAAAGGGCAGATGAGACAACCCTTGATTACATCAAGAGGTGGAGGAACCTCGGAATGAGGTGCAAGCGGCCCCCGCATCAGGAGGACGCTGTGCAAATATGTAAACAAAACCTCAGGAGGGAGGTCCTGGAAAAGATGATTGGTATGGAAATTCGGTCGTTCGACCGGCTGAATAATGTGGTGGCTGAGGTGGAGGCTTTTCTAGCAAAGCCTATCCCGACGTCAACTGCCAGCACAGCCCAGAAAGGCAAGGCTGCGGAACGGCGCCCCACACCTAAAGAAGCGAATGCGCTTGATATCAAGGCGTTCGAACAACAGAAGGAGAAAGGCAAGAAAGCGGCTCCCCCGCAACCTGCAAAAGCTCCAGATGATAAAGAAGGTCCTTCGCTGAGGGACAAAATGAAGAAAGCTTATTCCTTTCCAAGAGACAAGACCCGAGTCCTGTTCGACTGGGTAATGGAATACAGCATGGTCACTCTGCCCGAGCCAAGGAGGCCGGAGGACCTGAAAAGAAAAGACAGTCTGAGATTCTGCCCCTACCACCAGATGTTGGGACATCCAATCGAAGGCTTCTATGTTTTCAAAGACGTCATCGAAGGGATGGTGAAGAAGAATGAGATAGAGCTGGGAGAGTACAAAGTAGACCCTCCTCAGCCACATGAAGCCCCTTTCAGGAGGGCAGCAATCAACATGGTCTCCCTCTACCAGGCATTACCTGAGGAGATCTCTGAAGCAAGCACACTGAGCACCTACAAAATCCATTTCCTGGAGCCCGTGAAAGAACAACAGGGGTGGCAGCAAATCCCTGTGAAGCACAAGAAGAAGAGGGCATCCCGCCCAAAAGAGGGGGCACATATCCGTGGCATTACGCCCCGGCCTGCTCTGCCAGTGGTAGCACCCGTATGGGTCACTCCACCTACAGCTGCCAGAATACATACACCTAACAGGAGGAGACAAACTCCGCTGCCAGTAATCAAGGAAACCAATCCTGGAGTCCTTCGACTGCAGCACCTGATTGAAGGGCTAGATGAATATGTGCAGCCCGAATTGAAACCTCTGCTGGTACGGGACCACGTCCCATGGCAAGAGCTGGAACAACTCTCGCTCAAACAGGTGGAGGAAGCTGAAGCAACACCCCCTGAAGAGGGCAGTCTGTTCTGGGGGCAGGCACCTGCAGAAACCAAAAAGAAGAAAAAGCAAAAGAAGAAGAAAAGAAAGGCCGCTGGGGCCCGTAAAACACAGGTTGTCTCCTGCAATACCCTGTCAGCACTCTTCAACCTACCCGTAGAAGAGGAAGAAGAAGAAATTTGCTTCACACCCCATGCCGGGGGGGCAAGGCCGAGGCCGCAACTGCTGCGCATGCCACTCGGTCAGGCCAAAAATGGGGGCGCCAGCCACCACCCAATCACAACATTATGTTCAGAGGGGAGCAACCCAACAAGACGCCTCCGCCGGAAGTTAAGGGAGCCCAAATCCCTCCTCCGTCAGGCCTATACAACAAGAGTGGGGGCAAGGCAGTCCCTTCATTCCTTGAATTTATGAAGATGTCAAAAGGGAAGCAGCCCTGTCAAGAGGCTAACCCTACACCCGGGGTCATTCACCCGCAGCCAGCGTAATCTACTGAGGATGTAAATGCATATGGAGCTTGCCCTACAGCAGCTAATAAAGAAGACCCGACAGTCGGTGCCGGCCAAGAGGGTGCCAAGTCTGAGGAAGATGAAGCAGGTCCGTCTGGACCCACAAATCAAAACCTCCCCAAGCCCAGATGGGCTGAAGAGATGAAGCTCTCCAATGTCCGGGCTGGGTGCCGAATAATGAAGTTGCTCAAGAAGCTCCCCGCTCGACGATCTGGGAAATTCTCTCTTTGAGTGAAGAGACTCGACAGGCGATCATCACTGCTCTGCAGACGCCTGCTCATTTTGAAGCCTGCATAGCTGAGGCTATACCAGAAGCCAGTATGACCTTCTCTCCAGAAGACATGCTACTACCTACTGCCAGCCACAACAGGCCGCTATATATGAAAGGGCACATGAACGGAAGAGAACTGAACCGGATTCTGGTCGATCCTGGTGCAGCAGTCAACATCTTGCCATATAGAATATATGAGAGGTACCACTTTAATGTGCATCTCGAGAAAGTCAGGGATATGCGTATCGCTGGCTTCAACCAAAAATGTGAAGTATCTATGGGAGTGGCAGAGTTCACACTGACCCTGGCAGATTTCACTACAACGGTGCAGTTTCATGTCATTGACTCTCGCACCTCCTACAAAGCACTGCTCGGCCGCCCATGGCTGCATGAAAATATGGTGGTGCCCTCCATGCTCCACCAATGCATCAAATATAGCCTCCAGGGGAAGGAGGAGAGGATATTTGCTGATATCCACCCATTCGAGGTGTTTGAATGTCACTTGGCGGATGCCAACCTATATATGGGGTCTCCCCGGAAAGTTTCTGAAGCTGAAGCCCCCGTAGAGGCGTCGAAGAATAGATCGGGTGACGGTTGGTATCCACCACCGCCGCGCGGATATGTCAAGCCGAAGGTGGTCTCCCACATCACGGCTTCTGGAAATGTCGGCAGGGTGACACCCCCAGCATTATACCCCAAAGCTAAGGAAGTACATGTCGATCGACAGCACGACCGCATCGGAGTCCTGGCCGGCCTCACCAAGCCAGTCTCCGGCCTCAATGATCCCACTGTCGAACCTTTCAAAGCTTGGGAGGTGACACAGGAAGATGGGCCCAGCAGCTTGTTCTATACAGCTGAGGAGCATCCCACTCAGGAAGACACAGACTGCAGCCTCCCTGAGGATCTAGCTAACCCGCGGGTTCCTGTTCAGGGCCTGGCATTTACAACTGATCGAACGGCCAGGATGTTTCAAAAGTAACACATCCCTCCCGATCAGTCTCAAAAACGCAAGGAAGCTTTCCAGAAGATGTGGTATCCTGCAAATCTGGATAAGGAAATGAGACGTGTCTCTCAACATCCAGGGCTGGGCTTCACCCTGGAAGAATATTATTACAGTGGGTGGTACGAGGTGGATACTATCTCCGCCTTCTATCCTACTGAAGATAGCCCTCTGAGGGTAACCTTTGATGAATATCCGGCGGAAGCCGAATATCTTGAACTCGCTCAGTCCCAAAATCAAAAAGCATAAACCTCGGCCCCTTGCCGATGCTGGGAGCAAGTTCATCCTGAAGAAGCGGCCTTTCAAGCCGAATTTGATACGGCTAGCAGCAGCGAAGCCGAAGACATTCAAGAAGTAGGAGTCTCCCCCTCTACAGGGGTCCTACTAATGACAACTTCAACGCCCTTTCTGCCAATCAGGGAGGCCTTGGTCAACTCCAATCAAGGGGAGCCAGCTACCAGAGAAGAAAAAGCCACTTCTGCGGAAGATACAACTATCCCAGAAGGCGAAACTTCCTCAACTTCTGCTGCAAAATCAGCATGCTGTCTGGGCCTGTTAGTGAATGGTTACCAGCCCGTCATGGCTGTAATCTCATCTGCAAACACCAAGGCTGTTCTTTCATGCTTGGAAGCTGCAACGGCAATGGATCTGCTAATAGAACAATCCACCCAGCCGCTAGCACAAGAGATCAAGAAACCTCAGGAAGCTCTGGCGGTGTCTGACGAGGAAGTCGAAGTACTCGACCCTCAAGATGGCATTCCAGACTTCGTTGACCTCCAACCGACACCTCCGGAGATAGAAGACGGAGGACAAGCCACAGTCGATGAACTGATAGAAGTCAACCTGGGAAATGAGAAGGACCCTAAGCCTACCTTCCTCAGTGCCCAACTGTCCCCAGAAGAATGGGAGCTGTACATTCAACTACTGCTAGAATACCAGGATTGCTTCGCCTGGACTTATAAAGAGATGCCAGGTCTAAGCCCCGCTGTCTCACAACATGAGCTGGCAATCAACCCTGAAGCCGAGCCGGTGAAGCAACCACCGCGGCGCATGAGGCCAGAGCTCATCACCCAAATTTTTGCTGAAGTCGACAAGCTCATTGACGTGGGATTTGTTGAAGAAAACCAGTACACCACATGGCTGGCGAATATCATCCCCGTGAAAAAGAAGAATGGGCAGATCCGGATATGTGTCGACTTCCGAGATCTAAATAAAGCCTGCCCCAAAGATGACTTCCCGGTGCCAATAACCGAGGTCATGATCGATGCTACAACCGGCCATGAAGCCCTATCATTCATGGATGGGTCTTCCGGCTACAATCAGATTTGGATTGCGGAGCATTACCGAGTCCATACTGCTTTCCGAACTCCTAAAGGCATTTATCATTACAAGAGAATATCGTTCGGACTAAAGAATGCTGGCGCAACCTATCAGCGCGTAATGACCAAAATCTTTGATGAATTGCTCTACCACAAGGTCGAGTGCTACATAGATGACCTGGTGGTCAAAACCAGAAGAAAAGAAGATCATCTGCAAGACCTCCGGATTGTTTTTCAGAGGCTGAGGCAGCACGAGCTAAAAATGAATCCTATGAAATGTGCGTTCGGAGTGTCGAGCGGAAAGGGGGCCAGCTCTGGTGAAAACCCGCAAGGGCGCATCGTAAAAAGCAAGGGCGCATCGTAAAAAGCAAAAGGGGGCCAGCTCTGGTGAAAACCCGAAAGGGCGGCAGAGTTGGTAAAGAGAACAAAAATAAAATTTATCTTCTCCCTCAGCTGGGGGCAACCAGCTACCCACTTTCCAGCAATCATATCCCGGCCAGTTGGCCCACACCTCTGCACCTGCCTGCGGCCATATACCATCACATTCGGCCTAAACCAGCTCCCCACGCCACTCCCCTCCCTTGGTGGCCTATGCCAGTCTCCGGCTAGTACATCTCTCTAGCTCATTGATCTTACACTCCCCATTTAGCCATACACCACCCCAGTTGGCTCACACTTCCTCTGGCCTCACACCTCCACGGTCGGCCCATATACACCAGCAATTCATGCATTAGTCCAGTCATTCATTCCAGCAAACCTTAGCCTACACGCCACCTCGGTTGGCCCCTACATCGCAACAACCTTGGATCCATCTATCATGAGAATCCATCAAACCATAATTCCCACTCACCAACCTATCATGGTTGTGTCACCATGAACCCGGTCATAACTCCAGCAATATGCCGTAAAGGCATACCAGTTCCCAGATCCCAGCCATAATTCCAGCAATACGCCACTAAGGCTCACCAGTTCCCAGACCACCAGTCAAAGCCACTACCATGGCTATGACGACGACAAGCCATCAACAGCACAAACTCCAGGTCACGTCCCCTGACAACAGCACGCTACGAACGACAGCTACAAGGATCCCAGGTCAAAAAAAATGGGGTTAAAAATAGAGATACACAGACGACCTTAGTCAACTCCTTCCACGGGATTATTGAGGGCAAAAATTGCCACCAACCTAGCTGAGGTGAAAACCCGAGAGGGCACCTCAGACAAAATAGGGAAACCCCTCGGTGTGAAAACCCGCAAGGGCACATCGAAAAAAGTAAAAGGGGGCCAACTCTGGCGAAAACCCGCAAGGGCGGTAGAGCTGGTAAAGAAAAAACAAAAATAAACTCTCTCCCTCTCTACTCCTCACTGATGAAAGCCGTCAACTGTGACATCCCGCCAACGGCGACCTCAGCATCACTCCACAACACCGGTGGCCACTATGCCCCCGAGGGTCGGCCATCGCCAATTCCAGCTCCAGTATTCGGCTACACACCTCCATGGTTAGCCGACCAGCTCCAGTCTTCCGGCTACTACACACCAGCAGTTAGCCGGCCAGTTCCAGTTCCAGCTCCCAGTCCCAGTTTCGGCTACAACGCCTTCACAGGTCAGCCGCCCAGTCTTCAGTTCCAGCATTTTGGCTACAACGCCTTCATAGGGCAGCCGCCCAGTTTTCAGTTCCAGTTTCGGCTACAACGCCTTTACAGGCTAGCCGCCCAGTTCCAGTTCCAGTCACCAGTCCCAGTATTCCGTCTACAACGCCTCCACAGGCCAGCCGCCCAGTTCCAATCACCAGTCCCAGTATCTGGCTACAACACCTCAACGGTTAGCCAGCCAGCTCCAGTCCCAGTCCCGGTCTCTGGCTATGCCACCATGACAGCGTGCCAGCCAACCTCAACTCCAACTCCCCAGGCTAAACAATACCAACAACATAGGCCAACGCACCCTTTGGGTCGGCCTCCAGCTTCCAGACTCCAGCAACATAGGCCAACACACCCTCTCGGGTCGGCCTCCAGCTTCCAGTCTCCAGCAACATAGGCCGAAGCACCCTCACGGGTCAGCCTCCATCCCCCAGTGATATAGGTCAACGAAACCTTACGGGTCGACCTCCAGTCCCCAGCAACGTGGGCCAAAACACCCTCGCTGGTCGGTCTCTAGTCACCAACAATACAGGCCAACACACTCTCACGAGTCGGCCTCCAGCTTCCAGTCCCCAGCTACATAGGCAAACACACCCACTCGGGTCGGCCTCCAGCTTCCAGACTCCAGCAAGATAGACCAATACACCCTCACGGGTCGCCCTCCAGCTTCCAGTCCTCAGCAACATAGGCCAACATACCCCCACGGGTCGGCCTCCAGCTTCCAGTCGCCAGTAACATAAGCCAATACACTCTCTCGAGTCGACCACCAGCTTCCAATTCTTAGTCCTCCAGGTCAACACCGCCCAAGGGGTTGTCCTCCAGCTTCCAGTCTCCAATATAGAACTTCCAGTTCCCAGTCTCTACCTTCTCACTCCTAGCCTCTGGTTTTCAATATCCAGCTTTCAACTTCCAATTTCCAGTACCTAGCTTCCAGTATCCAGCCTCCAATATCCAATGTCTAATACCCAGCTCTAAAACCTAGCTTCCAGTATCCAGTTTCCAGTGTCTAGTTCCAGTACCCAGCCTCCAACATCCAGTTCAAGTACCCCGATTCCCAGTATCCAACACTAGGAGTCCGCTTCCGGCTTCCAGTTCCAGCCTCCAATTCCAATGCCCAGTTCCCAGCATCTAATTTCCCATTTCCCATTTCCAATTCTAGTTTCCAGCAATGGGCTAGCATGCCTCATAGGGGCAGGCCTCCAGTTCCAGCACCCAGTATCAAATTACCAGTTGCCATATCCAACATCCAGTTCCCAGTTCCAGCCTTCCATCCCAGCACCTAGTGGCCAGATTCTAGTCTCCATTCCCGGTATCCAGTCCCGATATCCAATTCCCCAATTTCCAGTTTCCAGTCCCAGTACCCAGTCTTCCATCTCAATATCCAGTTCCCGACCCTCAGTTCCAGTTTCCAGCAACAGGCCAGCACACCTCGTGTAGGTGGGCCTCCAGTCCAAGCGTCTGGTACCCAGATCCTGGTCTCTAGTCCCAGTGCATAGTTTCCAACCTCTGAGTTCCCAGTCTCTAGTCTTGATGCCCAGTCTCCAGTCCTAGTATCAACTATCCAAATCCTAACCTCCAAATCTAGTATATATTTCCTAATTCTCAGCCCCAGTCCCCAACCCTAGTACCAACGCCCAGCTTCTAGTCTCCAGTTCCCAATTTCTAGCCATAGTACTCAGTTTCCAGTATCTGAGTCACAATCTCCAGTCCCAGTATTCAATCCTTGCCTTCCAGCCTCTAACCTCTAGTTCCCAGCAATAGACCACCATGCCTTAGCCAGGCGGATCTACAACAACAACAACATGAACAAATCCAGACACCTTACATACTAGCATGCCTCGAAGGCCAGTCTACAACAGCCCTAGACCAACGCACCCCCGAGGGTCGGTCTATCACACACTCCGATCACTACGTCTCAATGGTCAGCCAGCAACCACGCCTTCGGCGGCACCTCAGTGATCAGCTGATCGTGGCTCCCAGTCAATATACCTCAGCAATCAGCCGAGTGGACTTCTTAGTCGATACACCTCGACGGTCAACCAGCACATTAAAAGGTACCATCCACCATATTATGATGATTACGTGTCTAACATCATTTATGGTCATTGTACTGTTTAAAGGGTCAGACGACCTCAACGTCGGCTACTTCACTATGACGGTCAGCCGACATCATCAACATTCGGCCATACACCGCGAGGATCGACCCAATACGATTCCAAGCCAATACCCCTCTCTGGTGGCAAATCCAGCAACTCCAGACCAAGATGCCTTGCGAAGGCAGGTCTCCAGCAACTTCAGACCGAGATGCCTTTCCGAGGAAGGTCTCCAACAACTTCAGACCAAGACGCCTCGTCGAGACTGGTCTCCAGCAACCTCAGACCAAGACGCCTCGCCGAGGTAGGTCTTCAACAACACTAGACCAAGACGCCTCATCGAGGCTGATCTCCAGCAACCTCAGACCAAGACGCCTCACCGAGGCAGGCCTTCAACAACACTAGGCCAAGACGCCTCACCGAGGTAGGTCTCCAGCGACCTCAGACCAAGACGCCTCGCCAAGGCAGGTCTCCAGCAACTTCAGACCAAGATGCCTCGCCGAGGTAGGTCTCCAATGCCCTCAGACCAAGATGCCTCGCCGAGACAGGCCTCTAGCAACATCAAGCCAAGATACCTTGTCGAGGTTGATCCCCAGCAACACCAGGTCAACATGTCTCTCCGGATCTTGCCTCCGGTAGCATCCGACCAACGCACCTATGACGTCGATTACTTCGACAGCTTCGCCCCAGTCGACGGATCACCCTACTTCTTGGGTGTGGTCCTCGTGGCTGCTCCGCAGCTGCCCACTCCTCAGTTAACATCATTCATTCCCCTGTTACTCCGGCCTTTCCTGATTCCCTGACACCACTAGCCAACCAACCGGTCCCTACCACTTTGACCGTGCAATGGCGGCCCTGGCAGGAGTTGGAATCTCTCAACTTCGAGACCCTATTATAATCCCAGTTCCCCCTGTGACTCCTGACCCACCAGCTATAATCCCAGTCACATCCAGCCATGACAAAGTGTCCTACAGCATCATAACTTGATGATTTGCAAGTGTTGATGTGACACGACCCCTCGGACTTAAATTTGCAAGCAATCGAACCGAACGGCGGACCCACTCAAGCGGATTCACTTGCGTCGCGCACACCCGGGCCCGTAGGTGGACCGGCGATAGTGGTGAGGGTCCGAGGATGGACCTTGCCTTTCTGGGGATTTGACTAGCTTGGGCTGAACCCCTAAGGGCCTGGGATGCCCAATTTCATGGGCGGCCAGCACGCCAAGGGCGTGGGAAGTAGGGTCTCTCTCACAACTCACCCCGCGGTGGACACTCGATGTGATTGATTTTAGGACGGGCACTCCCTCGCCACCGACGGAACTAAGAAGCAATACTAGTTAAGCAAGACGTGCTAACCAAGAGGAGTGCAACCATGAGCTCACCTGATCACCGTGAAGACGCCGATCCCGACCGGAGACGAGGGCGAGCGGGGAAGCGTGGGCCACCCTCGATGAAGCTTCAACCTGTTGAAATTAATTACATCCACTACTCCTCACACAGGAGGGTTGGACTAGGGGTGGGGAAGTAAGGTTTACACGCAAGCACTACCTCCACGCAGGAAGGGGTGGTAAGCCGGCCAGGCGAGAAGGAAAGGGGTATGAACCGGAGCCGACACGCCTCTTCGGGGTTCTACCCGCCAGATTCCCTGCTGATAGGTACTGGTTGTCGGCGCTGTGGCGATCGCTCCCGGAGTCAAAAGTTGATGAGACCAGAGCCAAAATAATGGGAACTGACTTAGAGTGAAGCTTGAATTTTGCTGGCACCAGATGTCAAGGTCACTGGTCGGGAGAGTTGCTGGACCGGTGCTGCTTTGCTCTGCTTCGGACTGGGTTCTGCACAGTTGGCGAAGAATGGCTCTTCCGGGCAGCTCCGACCTCGGATTGAGATGAAACCACCACGCCTGTGCAGACGACTGGAAGAGCTTTCCTTCGATGTAGGCCACGCCCCCAGGAGCTCCGAGATGTGGTCGTGGGTGGCCCTGCAACAGACTGTCGATCTGCAGGTCTTCAGCTGCACATAGATTGGAAGAAAGAATGGTTGAGGGGGTGGTTTCTTTGGTGGCGGGGGAAGGGGATATGGATGTTTTGGTGGTGGGGAAGGGTTAGGAGGTGGGAAGGGAAGGTGGGGGAAGGTGGCAGGGGCGGAGCTAGCAGGGAGAGAGGGTGGGTGCGAAAATGGCCTTGGAGGAGGTGGTGGGGAGATGGGGGTGCACAAGGCTTGGGGGAATGGGGAGGGCTTCTCTTGATTTGAGTGGAGGGTTAATAGAAGAGTTAATGGTGGTCTAGGGAATGGGAAGGGGTTGCCTTGGGGAGGGGAAGGGGTGCCTAGGAGAAGGGATTCTCCCTTGGGAAGGTGAAAGGGTGTATGGGGAAGGGGAAAGGTTGTTTGGGAAGTGGAGGGAAATGAAGGGGAGTTAAGGGTCTTGGGAAGATGAAAGGGTGGGAGGCTGATATGGAAGATGAGGTGGCAAGGAGAGGAGAGAGGGAGTGGTGTGAAATTTGGAGAGAGAGGAGAGGAGAGAGAGGGGTTCGCCCCCTTTAGAGAGAGAGAGAGATATATATATATATATAGAGAGAGAGAGAGAGCTAGAGAGGTAGGCACAAATTCTGGTGGCAATTTTATCAATACTTCATTAGCTTCCAAATGAGGGATTGGGGTCCTATTTATAGGAATCCCACATTTTCACATAAGTCCTTGACTTTTGGACTACTAACACTTAACCAAGGGGAAGGGGGCGCCCCTGGGCCTAGCCCATATAATTGGGCCCATTAACCAACATAATGATTCTAGACTTAGGTAAATAGCTACCTAACCTAGGTATTGGACTCAAATAAAAGGAAAAGTACATGATAAGAAAATGAAAATTACATCATATGACTCGAAATATAGTGGCGGACAAGATGTAGCATAGCTGGCGAGCTTCTGGATCCTCGAACAAGGGGAAAGCTGGTGATGTCCTCATCATACCCCCGGGGTGTGGAGAACTCGACTCCGTCGAGTATGGGCCCATCGGGGGAGCGGTCCTCCAAAGCAGCTCAGGGCGACCCTCAACCTCCAAACTCAACCCACATCTACGACCAGGGGACGATCCTTCATCCTCTCAAGGTGGCTGGGGCACACCCTCTTGCTAGCGATGGAACCCTGCTTGCATAGTATTGCCCCTATGTGCACACGTCGGGCTCTCAAGACTATTTTGTGGTGGCTCTCTGGGGTGTGCCTCTTAAAGGAAGGTATAGGCTCAAAGCACTCACTAGGTTCCACCGCGGTGCCCATATAGGGTGCCGGGTCTGCCACGTGAGAAGTGGGGTATATCCCATAACCCATTGGTAAATTCAATCCACAAGCTGTGTTGCCAAAGCCACTAGGAATAGGGAAAGGTCCAAGTCCTCGTGCCATTGAATGGGAAATGACCCTAAGGTAGAGCCACTCCGATGCCATCATCACCAAATCGCCTACTTGAAATTCCAAGTGGCCCTCGCGAGCTCTTATCCGCTCTTTGTGAACCTCACCGCTCATTGCGAATTACTTGCGTGTATGCGTATGCCATGCACTATGATGCGGTGTGGGTGTGAAAAGCTTGGTGTGTAAAGGGGGACCAGGGCAACGGTAAATTGACCTATCATGCTGTGATGCCATGTGGACCTTGATAACTTAGGTGGACTGGGGCAGCCACAAGTGGCCCTATCATGCATGGGCTTTATAACAATGGTTGGAGGGCCATGGTATCTGTAGGGGAACCTATCACACAAAGTGGTGATGAATGCCGGGGGACCCGGACACCCGTAGATGCTCCTGACATGCATATGATCAATGATGAATGAGGGAGGACCAACACATTCAAATGTGAGCCAGTCTTGCATTGGGCCCGCAGTGTGTGTGACATGTATGAGATGACTGGGCTTACTAGCCCTACCAGATGATGCAAAATGTAGTGGCACATGCATTCCCATCCAAATGGCTCCTTTTGTGTGTATGACTTGGTGTGAGATTTTCCACTCATAGGGGTCAACGGGGTCTAGGAAAATGGAGTGGGCTTGGCCCATTAAGGTTGGTTGAGGAGGTCCGGATTGGGGTGCGTAGATCTTTCTAAGATCGGCCCTCATTTCAACCCAAGATTCAATGGGTGCTTCCCCTTTGGCTTCTCTCAAACCTACAATGTTTTCCCATTCTTTCCTAGCTTGGCGTCAGAGCAAACTCTTGGCATAGTTGACTTGGATAGGCCCTGACAGGGTAAACCTCCCAAAGTGTCGGTCTATGGACTTCTCCCATTCTAGATATATGCTAGGGCAGGATCCATCAAACACAAAGGCTTCTAATGGGCCTAAGAGTGGCGAATATGCCAAGTATGAGGTAGTCATGATGGTGGATAAGGGTGATGCATGCAATGGCCCTAGGATAAGACTTAGTAGAGACAAGTCTAGAACTTGCTCTGATACCAAATTGATGTGACACCACTCCTTGGACCTAGATTTGCAAGCAACCGGACCGAACAACTATCTCTCACAAGCGGTTCACCCGTGTCGCGCACACCCGGTTCCGTAGGTGGACCGGCGATCGTGGTGAGGGTCCGAGGTTTGACCTCGAGGTTCCAAGGATATGGTCAGCTAGGGATGGACCCCAATGGGCCAGGGATGCCTAATTTCAGGGGCGGCCGGCATGCCGAGGGCGTGGGATGTAATGACACTCTCACAACTCACCCGTGGTGGCACTCGATTAGACGGAATGTTGGGACGAGCACTCTCTCACTACCGATGGCGCAACTAGAGATAATACTAAGCTAAGCAATAGTGAAACCAGCAGAGGATGGGGGCTCAAAGCTCACCTGATCGGTGTGAAGACACCGATCCCGGTTGGAGGCGAGGGCGAGCGGGGAAGCGTGGGCTACCCGCACGCCGCGCCGATGACGCTTCAGCCGAAGACCTGCTAGTACAAAACTACGCCCCACACAGGAGGGTGGATCTCGGCGTGGGGGAATGGGCTTACATCAAATACTACCTCCACACAAGGAGGGGCGCTAAGCCGGCCAGGCGGGGAGGGGAGGTTAACTAAGCTAGCGCCGAACGATCTGCCCGTTCGATCAAGGATACCGATGCTCGCCACCCATGCTACATCTTGTTCACCACTTTATTTCGAGTCATATGATGTAATTTTCATTTTCTTATCATATACTTTTCCTTTTATTTGAGTCAAATACCTAGGTTAGGTAGCTATTTACCTAAGTCTTAAGTCTTTATGTGTGTTATTGGGCTCAATTATATGGGCTAGGCCCAGGGGCGCCCCCTTCCCCTTGGTTTAGTGTTAGTAGTCTAAGAGTCAGAGACTTATATGTAAATGTGGGATTCCTATAAATAGGACCCCAATCCCTTATTTGGAAGCTAATGAATTATTGAGTAAAAAAAGTTTGCCACAAGAATTGTGCCCCCCCTCTCTCTCTGTTTCTCTCTCTCTCTCTCTCTAAAGGGGGCGAACCCCATTCTCTCTCATCCCCACCCCCAAATTCAAAATTCACTCTCTCTCCTCCCCATTCACCTCTCATTAAGACCCCTCCCCCTTCCCCATACCTCCCATTTAATTCCCCTCCAACCCCTAGGTGGAATCCCCTTCTCCTAGACACCTCTCCAATCTCCCAAGCAACTCTTCCTCTTCCCAAGCAACCAATCCTTTTCCCAAGCCACCCCTTCCCCTCCCCAAGGATACCCTTCCCATTCCCTAGGCCTCCATTAACCCCACATTCAAACCAAAGGAGAGATCTCTCCTCCCTCTCTCCTTCCCAACCCAAATTCGCAGCTCCCCCTTCCTCAACTTGCTAGACCACCTCCCAGCCCCCTTTTTGCCCCTCCCACACCTTGTATCACCCCTAACAGACCCCCACATAGTCAGGTGCCATCCCCACACCCATCCACCCCATTTCCCACCCCATCTACTCCGTCACCCATCACCTTTCACCACCCTATCCATCTCAGTTCGCAGGCAGCAGTTGGAGCCCGACTTGCAGAACCAGCCCCATGGTCATTCGGCGTCGTCTGGAGGCGTACTATACATCGACGGAAAGTTCATCAAGATAGCTTCGCATCCGAGGTGGTCTCGCCGGCATCCGACATCCCTGCTGTCTGGAGGGTTCGTTCTCGTCCGACTGCGCAACCGGGACATGAACCAGGACCAGAGCTGCAGTGCAGAAGCTTCCACGGTCTCATCCTTCCGTTCCAAGGTGCGCCGCATGGCTGGGTCGAAGATCCACCAGTCCTCTGTCCAACACAGCAAGCGGGACCTCGTTCGGAGTCCGGGACTGCCCGTTCCGAATTCTCTCCCCCAGGTGCGCTGAACAGGCCACTCAGGACCTGTCCAGACCCCTCTTCACTCAATGGGCTCCCCCTCTCTGCCCCGACATCGTCTGGTGTTTCCCCTGGCTGCTGCTCGAAGAGGACTCGTCCACGGTCGTACTCGTCCTGGTCCCTCTGCATTTCGACATCGGGAGCGGGCGTGGTGACTACTTCCACCTGCTGCTGCACCCTGGGACCAGTCCGAACCAGAGCGCAGGGAACCTGATCCAGAGCCCGCCCCCACCGGTGTCAACGTCGGATCATCCATAAAAATTCACAGGCATTCTAGGGTCTATCAGAGACGTTTCGGCACTGGTTTTGTCGACTTCTGAGTTCGGAGGAGTGCGTGGCAGCGTCTACATCAACCCCATGTCTGGGTATTCCAGAATAGGGCAGATCGTTCGGCACTAGCTAGTTCACCACCCCACCCCGCCTGGCTGGCTTAACGCCCCTCCCTGTGTGGAGGTAGTGTTTGTTTGTAACTTAAATTTCCCTTTCCCTAGTCCAACCCCCCTGCGTGGGGAGTAGTGCATGTAATATTTGAACAGGGGAAGCTACACCGACGCAGTGTGCAGGGAACCCACACTCCCCCGCTCGCCCTCGTCTCCGGCCGGGATCGGCGTCTTCACACCGATCAGGTGAGCTCCTGGTTGCACTTCTCTGTTGGAATCACTTTTCTTGTTTAGTATCGCATCTTAGTGCCGTCGGTCGGTGAGTAAGTGCCCGATCTCAAAATATCATCGTTTTGAGCGACCACCGCGAAGCGAGTTGAGAGAGCGACCCTACAACCCACGCCCTTGGCGTGCTGGCCGCCAACGGAATTCGGCATCCCAGGCCCTTAGGGGTTCATCCCAAGCTAGCCCAAATCCCCGGAAAGGTGAGGTCCCACTTCGGACCCTCTCCACCATCGCCGGTCCGTCTACGGATCCGAGTGTGCGCTACACGGGTAAGCCCGCCAGAGTGGGTTCGCCAACTTGTTGCTTGCTTGCAAATATAGGTCCAAGGTGCATTGGTCAAGTGGCTACCACCTCCAAGGGGTTGTGTCACATCAATTTGGTATCGGAGCCAGGTTTCGATCCTGGGACCTATGGGTTATGGGCCCATACATTTTGCATCATTTGGTTATGGGAATGATTCACCCACCCGAGCACCCGGTTCCGGCCATTCTTGTCGAAGGTCGCAGACTGCTCCAGTTCTATCCAGGTTGGACCGACCCCAACTCTTCAACTCAGAGATTTCTTCTCCGACCTCTGATTGCAGTCCTGTCAGTTTTCATTCGAAGCTACTTTGTCCACGGTCGCGTCGCCACCAATTTTGCCTCCATCAGAGTTCGGTAGCACCCAGGGCAGCTTCGGCATCAGTACCCTTTGGTTCTGCATCAGTCAGAACTCAGTCAGACCAGCCGAGTAATCCGAACTACAGAAACCTTCGGCGTCCACCAAACAGTGCCAAATTCATACGGTCCATTCCCTGGTCAGTCCCGGTCATCTCAGCACTGATCCCGCCTCCGTCAACCTTCGGGCGAGCTCGTGGCTGTACCGACCGACACCCTATCCTGCAGTCCTAGGCCGGGCAGAACAGAGCAGCTTGTGAAGACGATGGCGCAGCACCACGGCTCGACCTCCGGACGACTACCAGCTCCTACGGCCGGCTTCTACCTCACCTCCCTGCTCTCCGTCTGATAGTTTGAAGTTCTTCCTCGACCTCATCTCACATCAAGTGCCCTACAGCACAACTCCAGCTACAATGCTTCAGAGCTGTGACCAGCCCATCCCATACGACGGTGGGCGCCAAGCTTGGCAAATGCACCCCCATGGGCGGTCAATAGATGATGCCAGCATCCCACAAGAAGAATCAACCATCACATCAGTGGTAGGCTACTAACGACCGACCACAGGCTTCGCCATAAAGCCTCGGTCAGAGCGACGGTCATCTTGTCGCCTACCAGCAATCCCAGGGGCTAAGGAATATGTGGCCCTCCAATTCCCAAGACAGGAAAGTCTCGAACCCCCTTACACAGCATCATCGGCTACGGTCACGACCAAAGGGGAACATGCCAGGGAGTGAAAAATGCTCAAAGCACTCCTTGACTTAGACAAGGTGGAAAACATGACAAAACACAAATCTCAGTACACAAGTCCACCTCCGGAGGCAAGACATGGCTCTCGCCAGTGCAACCTCTGATAATAAAAAGGGGGCCACAAGTGGTCTCCCATTGCTTGCCAGCCACCCTACGAGGCGAGATGGATTCGACAGTCTTGGCCTACGCCTGTCTTAGATTTGTAATGGGGGAGGGTCCTTTCCAACGAGCCGCCTCTCCTCAGAAAATCCACAAAGCTCGCTGCGCAAGGTAGGCCCCAGGCCTAGGCAACAAAGCTAGAAGCATTGCTACACTAGGCTTCCCCGGCCTCTCTTCGCCATCGGCATTGGCATCCAGCCCAGTCATATCATCAAATGTCGAAGTGACCACCTGTATGGAGAGTTCGGCGTCTAGACCAGATTACTCCCGCGACGCGGGCCCTGCACACCTCTGCTACAAGCCCGACACGCGAGACAAACAAAATAGAATTCCCAAGTCGCAAATAGCGGGCTACAACTACAAGCACCATGCATGTATCCAATACATGCCATCTTCATTAGCTCCATGCCCTCAGTGGCTTCGGCAAATTGCCCACCAGCCACTCGAATGTCTCTAGAATCCAGCTCTATAACCTCCCAGGTTCAACGGTCTTCTGCAGACGCACCACCATCGCATGAAAGATCGCAACGAGAGCATCAACCCTCAGAGCAAGTAACTCCCACATGCCAACAGGGCTGGTAGAAATCAAGCTTGAAAGGCAAACGGGCCACACGTCGTCGTCTTCGCCTCCGACGCACGCCCCGTGGGGGGCATTTTTTGTCACCGGCTTATTTTCTTGAATTAATCGAGGATTAAGCGTAGGGACATACTCCATAAATAGAGCAAAATGGCACATCTCCAGAGCTGCTCTACCAGTCGAGTTGAGCTCGAAAATCGAGAAACTTTGTCAGGTCAAGTGGCGCAACATAACAACCGGGGATTGGCCTCGAGCAAATGGCACTATGCCAGCCTATCTCTCGACAACCAGGTCAGTTTAGGGATTCGGGACAACCTACCGTACCTTACGGCACTCTGTGAAGATTCGGGGATCACCCCCGGACACCATGCATACGGTATTATACCACCGACGCTTCAACAACCAGGTTAACTCGGGACTCAGAATAGCATGCCGCTTCATACGACTCTTCGCTAAGGAGCAAGGGTCACCCCGACCACCAGACAAACGGCATCATCATGTCGACTTCCCAGTCAGCGGGCCCAACCAAGGGTCCTAACCAGCTAGCCGCGACCTGTGGCGACATCAGCAATCGATCGGGCCCACCCCCGATCACTCAGTTTACGGGTTTTCCCACGTTCAACACAGCTACCCGAGTCGACCCGGGGGCACCATGACTACAAGTCACGTCTTGTGGCACCCAGCAATGAGGCCAGGGTCTACCCTCGAGTCGCCTCCCTCCAACCCTCTAAAGTCAAAGGAAGACCCGTCAAGGCCAACCGCAAGCTTCAGGAGCTCACAGCACCAGTATACGGCCCGCACACGCGTGTCGGGAACTTCCCCGAGCACCTGGTGGGCACGTATGCTCCAGCCACTCTACAGCAACTTTCGAGCCCGACTCAGGACTCCCAGTAACCCATCGCGTCATGCACCACCATCATGCGCCCTTGCACGCGGATCGACCTGCGTGGTCAGGTCACAGGGGTCAAGGGGGCAGCGCCCCTTGCGGGGGTTTCCGGGGGCGGAGCCCCTGGAAGAAAATTTCTATTTATTACGGGTCAAACACTTAGTCAACCCCAGTCTAACCCTCAGTCAAACCCCAGTCTAACCCTGAGTCAACCTTGATCAAACCCGCGGTCAAACCCACAGTAAACCCTCGATCAAACCAGCATAAACCCCTCCGGGGAGGGGTTTAGGCGGACCAGACCCGGCCTTGGATCTGGTCCGCCTAAACCCTCCCTGGGGGAGGGGTTTAGGCGGACCAGCCTCACCCCCAAGGCTGGTCCACCTAAACCCCCATTAAACCAAAAAAAAAAAAAGCTTTTTTAATTAAAAAAAGGCACCCAAGCTAGTCCACCTAAACCCCCTTAGGCGGACCAGCCTGGACCCCCAGGCTGGTCCGCCTAAACCCCCTGGGGGAGGGGGTTAAGGCAGACCAGCCTGACCCCTCAGGCTGGTCCGCCTAAACCCCATCCAAAACAAAAAAAAAGATTTTTTTAAACAAAAAAAAACCCCTCCGTGAGGGGTTTAGGCGGACCAGACCAGCCCCTTGGGCTGGTCCGCCTAAACCCTCCCTCCCCCACTCCGTAACACTCTCCCAAGGTTTACCTGGATCAGCTTTGCCCCCTAACCTATTCCGCCTAAACCCCCATGACCCTTCATCTTCCCCTATAAAATCCCCCCCTATGCAATGCAAAGGAGCATGCAATGGGAAATGGGATGAAGGATGCAATGCAACACCCTCCGACCTAACTGCCACGCCCTCGGACTCCCTAGGCCTTCGGCAAGGGTCGGGGACGCGAGGAACTAAGTGCGCGCGTGGTTGGCTTGTCGATCGGCTTATACACGCCGAGGGTATGTCATACGTACTTCCCTCACGTGGCGTCTTGCCATCTCACACAAGTCCATGCCCATCGCACGAAAGGCACTATGACGATGGCGAATACACCCGTATCTCGGGTCCGCCCGCGTATGACAACCCACGGTGGCCACGCATACGCCATGATGCCGCACCTACTTCCGTCCCGCGTGCCTACCGCTCACCTCGACCTAGCCGCCGACCGCTCTGACGGATGACTCGAGTTAGCCAGACCCTGGCCCGGGGGTAATATTCTCGGGGCCGACCTCGACTCCCCAGCATGACGACATTCGCCTTCCGTGGTACGGACCCAACCGCTCACCTCGAGCCGCGTCCAACCTCCGTCAGGCGCCAGCCCACGACCGCCCCTGCCACCTAGGCCGTCGGGCTTATCTCGATCTCTTCACGGGGAGCCTCTGGAAAACACACGGATATCTGCTTTATCCTTCATTGACCCGGGGACTAGACCACATGTCGAATTGTCCCACGGCTTGCGCCCGTTGTACTTTGGCCTCCTTGGCCCATTTGTAAAGCCCATGTGGCTCTCATATAGCATGAAACCAGTTGAACACATGCACCGGTACTCGGGTCTCAACCTCTTCACGGTGCCTGCCTCCTTCAGTCGTAACGGTGCCTCCGGCACCCGACTCCAGTCACATTGGGCCCCGAGCACAACCATCGAGGTCTCCCGGCGCCCGCCTCCTTCAGTCACAACGGTGCCCCCGGCACCCGACTGCCAGCAACTCCAGTCACAACGGTGCCCCTTGCACCTGACTGCCTGCAACTCCAGTCACAACGGTGCCCCCGACACTCGACTGCCAGCTACTCCAGTCACATCGGGGCCCGCGGTGCCCACCTCCTCAGTCACAACGGTGCCCTCGGCACTCGACTGCCAGCTACTCCAGTCACATCGGGGCCCGCAACACCCGATCACTCAACAACTCCGGTCAAAACGGTGCCCCCGGCACCCAACTGCCAACAACTCCAGTCACAACGGTGCCCCTGGCACCCGACTGCCAGTCACTCTAGTCACAACGGTGCTCCCGGCACCCGAACGCCAACAACTCTAGGCACAGCGGTGCCCCCGGCACCTGACTGCCAACAACTCCAGTCACAATGGTGCCCCCGGCACCCGACTGCCAGCTACTCCAGTCACATCGGGGCCCGGGGCACCCGACCACTCAACTTCCCAAGCATAATGGTGCCTATGGCACCCTTACAGCCCCGACCTCGACATTGTCTCATGTCGGGAATACATTGTGACGGCCCTCGAGCGCCATCCTGCTCAGTCACAGGTCCTCTGACGGACACTGCGTACAAATGTGGAAATACCCGCACAATAACGCAATGACCCGGGAACCGTCATGAATGATTATCCCGCGGCTTGTAAGCACTTGTAATCGGGCTCTCACGCCCCCATATAAATGCCTTTCATGGCATATAAGTCATGTAATCCAGTCAAGGAGCAGATTCCCCTCCTCGCTGGAACCAGTCTCTCTATCCCCAGTAATCCCTGTTGTGTTGCTGTTGCCCTGTCGCTGTTGCACGGACTAAGCCCTCCCGACGTCGTGGCTCCCAGGGTCCCTGACTCTCTCTTCGATAGTAGAATCAAAGGTATTCGGATTCAATCTGATGTAAATAAACACTGGTTGCTTGTGGCCAGTGGGGAAAGATGTCCAGTACATGAATCCCCATAATCGACTACGCACTCGCACCCGTGGAACCCCTTCTATGCACGTGTCGCCTAATCTCTCGAGCCACGTGCCGCATCCTGGCGACGCTTCCCCAGTCAATCCTTGGTTCCATAGGTGATTATCGAGAAATCGATTGGCACACCCGCATTCCATTCAGCCATCCCTGTCCCAGTCTCCCAGAATGATTAACCATACGCCATCCCTTCCAGCGCGTTCATATCGTTCTCTCTGCCTTCTTCTCAATACCCTCGGAATCCCCGCGTGCCCAGTCAACCTATCTTGACCTTCCGTAAAAGGCGAGTCTACATCCCGCCGCCAGGACAAAACGACAAGTGACTCCCCCGCGGTCACAAACAGTGACCCAGATTGTAAATGGTCTAGGAGAAGACCGCCAAGAGGGAATAAATGGTCTGGCGATAGACCGCATAGCTCTGAGCGAAGTCAAAACCCGAACGGGCATTTCATTCTCCCATACGTTCAATCTCATTTCAACCTAACAAGTCTCCCAGAATAAACGGACTATTTGACTTCCTATATGTAGATGGACCCCCAGGGTTGGATAGCAGAGCTTCAGGGACTCCTCCATTCCACTGTGCAGCAGAGGGACGAGCTCCAACATTCTCTGAACCTCCTGGTAAGTTTCAATCCTTAGACTTAAATGCTTATGCTTATGCATGATTGACTAACTGAGACTTCTAAATGCAGCGAGCCGTGGGAGTAGGATGACAAGGACCTGACGTTTCATCCTCGTCTTCCCAGCCAGCGGGCCGAGCAGAGCGGGACGCGGACTTCGCTCCGACAGTCGCTCGGGCTGAGGAGACCGATGCCACACTCGCGGAGAGGGTAAGCAACTGACCGACTTCTTTTTAATACTATATGAAAATGCACTTTTGGCTAACATGATGAATGCTTATGCAGACGAGGGAACTGACTACAGCACTGGGTGAGGCAGAGCGTCTTCGGGCTGAGGCAGCAGAGGTGGCTCATCTCCGTGCAGAGCTGGAGAGACTTAGAGATAGATCAGTAGATTTGGAGCGCTACAGGACCGAGGCGAGAGAGGCTCGGCGCCAGGCATAAGATCTGAGGATCGAGCTACGAGCCATGAAGAGGACGGTCCGAATGATGGGCCGAGGACCTACAGCGAGGGTGCCACAGAGCGGCGCACGGAGCAGCGCTTTCCCAGACTTCCTTACCGGTTTCTCTGGCCTTCAGAGGAATGAGGATGCGGAGAGGAGTGGTGACAGCGAGAGGAGGGGAGCACCTCCATGGCCCCGCCGGTGAAGAGGCACGAGGGCATCGGGGACAGCGGGGGTCCAGGAGAGGGACTGGCTGGGGTGTGAGTTGTATTTTTCTTTTTTAGACACATGTACATGACTTAATGTTAGTGAAAATATGATTTTTTTTGTCTTTTTGTTAAGTGTAAAATATGTATGGATATGAATGCTGACTCATTAACAATGACCTCTAGGATTGACAGAGAGAGCAGGAGAGCGAGTGGGAGAGAAAGGATTAAAACAATGATCAAAAAAATGGAAAAACATGGGAAGGACCACCAGGAGGAAGAAAATGGTCGAGGCTTTGACCATTAGGCAAACGAGAGAAAAGGCAGTGGAGGAAATAGAAAATGGTCATTTGACGACCGTTTGAGGGAGGCTAGCGGTCGTTCGATAGACCGCATAGAAGAAAAGACAGTGAAATCCGAGCGGGACTATCCGTGAGAGTTCGAACTCGGAGCTAGAAGCGCCTAATCCGTGTTAAAACTTATCATAACTTAATCTAAGCTAACTAGCCTCAATCCTAATGCATTAGGACTAGAATTAAAGTCCTATAACTAGGAATGCACCTAGAATTCGTAGCTCACAAAAATTTCTGCTCCAAACCTTAAAATTCCCTCAAAATCACCATGAAGAGGAGCTTTGAAGCTAGCCCCATGGGAGAGGTGGCCTATACCTGGCCAAAGCTTGCTAGAAGAGAGCACGGGGAACTGTAGCGGCTGACTTCAATCCCCAAGCACCTGAGCAGAAGCTCTTCAAGAGAGGTAAGTTTAAATCAATTTCAATAATCATGAATTTCCTTAAGCTTCTTCTCATGGCATTCTTTATCTTCTTTTCCTCTTCTTTTCTTCCTTTTTCCTAGCTCCTTCCTAGCCCAAGATGCTATTCTAGCTTGAAGTGGGTGGCTCCAATGATAAAAGAACTTCCTTTAGAAGTTACCTCAATCCAAAGGGTATGGCACCTTCACCCTTTATTAGTCTTAGCCAAGAATTTTCAGAAATTTTCCTATGATTGGCCAAGCATTTCAGCCCTTGTGGAGTTATGGCACACTCAAACGCACACTTTCATGTTCCGAACCTTTGAAGCCTAGCCCTTCCTAAGACTAATGTAGCACCCCGGTGCATTATTAAATAAAATAAAGGAATTTATAAATTTATTTATGAAAATTTATATAGAATTTTTACGAAATTACGATAGGATAAATTTCAACCAATTTATAAAAATCCAGAAAAATTATAATCACGTAGAGGGCAAATAGTTAAGACTTTTGTTCTTCTGGGTCTGACCCTAATTAAAATTTTAGTCAGTCGAATTAAGGGAATTAGGTCGAAATCCACGTTTTAGCTTATCGGACCTCGGATCGTCAAATTCGAACCCAATACCCGACCGTTTGAGCTCAGATCGGACCCTAATGAATGGCCTCGATGAGGAGATCGTTTCCCCTCTGTTTCCAGCTGAACCTTAACCCTAGACTTCAAATTTGGGGAAAGAACGGCGGCTTGACTGAGTCTTGCGCGATTCACACGCGATAGAAGATTTGTGGACTCTATCCCCTTTAATCGACGTCCTAGAAATCATTCCCTCTATTTAAACCGACCATAGACCGACCTAGAGACGCTTGGATGTTGTGGCGGCCGACGAGGTGTTCAATCATGGGAGATATTAGGAGCATTCTTGGGTGTTCTTCGCGCGACCGGCCGGTGACCATCGTCCCTCTTCTTCTCTCATTTATGGTAGGTTTTAGTAGACCAAACCATAAATATTATGCATTGTTAGATTCGTCTCTCAGTCCTCTTTCCATTGGTATAAAGAGCCCTAAAAGTTATTTAGTATCATGAGAGAAATCGTCTTTTTAGTTGGAGCATGTTAGAATTAGGGTTTACCTTGTTATCATCGATTAATGTTGGGTTTAACAGGCTTAACGACTTAATTAACCCATCCATCTTATGTAGTTTTTCGTACTCTTTCTAATGGTAGATTTTGCCTAAATTTCATGTTCTATATCTCGCGAATTTGACTTTCTAAATGGTGGTTATCATGATCGTTATCGTTCTGCCTTGCTATTTCATTAACGGTCATACAATAACCGCTCTGTGTTGAAAGGCCCCTCGATAGACCGTGTGGTCTTGGGCGACGGTTCCAACTAGACCGTGCAGTGACCTCAACGGCCCCTTGATAGACCGCTTAGGGCATGTATAACCTACGGGGCTGCAGGACCTGAACGGCCTATCGATAGACCGCTGACGCCTATTGAACGGTTATGGGCAGACCGTTCTGTCACGCAGCATGGATTATCACTGATTTTTAAGCAATGTCGAGTTCTCTTTGATCTAGTCTATAATTAAGGTAGCAACCCGCGAAATTATTGGAAATAAATGAAAGATTTTAATACTCAATTTTGTCTACGTACTTTGGATCCTTATTATCAATCTTGTCCTTCTTATTATTATTAACTCATGAATGTATAACCTTAATCACGTTATGATATTCTTATTAGGAGTGTTTTGATAGTCACTCCACTCCGGTGGATCTGACTGACTGAAACGTACTATTTTTTGATGTCTTACTAGCCCTCATTTCTTGTAATGGTTGGAACTCTCTGTCGGATACTCCTTCCGTCAGACTAGGACCTCCATTATGGGACCTCTGTAAGCCCCCGCGAGCCTGGGATTCCCACTAGGACGTTAGGCAGGTTGTACCAAAAATCCTACACCAATTATCTCGCTCGGACCACTTATTTTGGCTCTGTTCCGTGGTACATACCAAATTGGACCGTCTGAGCCATTCGCGGTCAGACCAGGACCGTTTACTATGTTGAACGGCCTGAATTCAACCGTGTACCATGCCGGGTGCATCGACCTGTTTGGGTTGTGCACCGAGCTTTGATGGCTCGATTCCAGTTTGTACACGGCCATATATGGACCGTTGTATTTGTGAGCGGCCCATCCATGACAATTTAATGTCTGGATGTGCATCGACCTACCTTGCCTGCACCGACCTCAATTGGTACACGGCCCCATAATGACCGTTCTATCATTTGAACGGCAAATATTGGACCGTGTACACCCCTGACTCCGGGCCTTGCTCTTTCTTGCCCGCAATTGCTTTCAGCGGCCTTTTTTAGACCGCTCAGTTAATGCACGGCCATGATATGACCGTTTATTTCCTTGGCACCGAGTTGGGTTGTCCCTGGCCCAGTTCATCTTCCACGGTCCAGTGTCAACCATTTTAAATGTTAAGCGGCCCAGATATGATCACGTACCCTCTAGCTTGTGATTTTTCATGGTTTATTATGTGTGCCTCAGTAGTTGGGCCAGGAGTGGCTTGTACTCTTTATATCCCTTGATTGTTCTCATTACACCTTTAAACTTTCTAGCCGAACTCTTATGAATGTCTAGACATAACTTGGGATCTTGGATCCACCAAATCAATGCCAACACATCATAAGGGCCCATTCTAGTCCTGGGGAGAGCGCCCAAAAAGTACTTGTGCCCATGGGAGTTTGTAATGACATGGTGAGGCATTGCACCGAGTTCATGACTAGCGTGATGTCTATGACGTTCCATTCACATGGTTCTTCTCTTGAACTTTTTCCTTCGTGGAAATATCTACATGACTTGCTTGTTACATGCTTGATCGGCCAATTCTTGGATATGCTATATTCTTGTTCTTTTGTGTAAGTAGTTCGTTATTGATTATCTTTTCATTACCGCATCACATTATTGTAATTGGTTAATTACTTAAACATTATCTGTTATTACCTACTGAGCGTTCGCTCACCCAGTTGTTTCCCCCTCTTTTTAGGTAGTTCAGGTGAGGACCCTCAAACTGACGGGGATGGGCAAGAGTAAAGACCTTGGAGCGAACCAGATAGATGGCTTCGTGGAGTCATTTCTAGATAGTTTGAGTCGGAGAGATGTAGTGTGTTTAAGAATTATAATATGTTTAACTTAGTTTTTATGTAATTATGTTAAATTGGTGGACATGGGATTTTTGTTGGTATTTGTGGTTGGGTAGATGATGACTCTTATTATGTTTCAATAAGTGGAATTAATTGTCTATGGTAATATAATTACTCCTTCTATTTTGCTCTAATGTGGCGTATGTTGGATGTATCTAGTTTGTTAGCCTTGGCACATCATGTCTGGAAGTCAACATATTATTATTACTTTTTCTGCTACCGCGTCCTGATATTCCGCGTCGGGGCGTGACAACTAAGGTGGGGGATGAAGACTTGGTGTGCCACACGGTTGAACCTATAGACCCAACACGTATCTTAGGGGATTTCCTACCCAATCCAAAAGATGTGAGAACCATGATTATCCCTCGCCATATCCATTTAATACCCTTGGCACAATGGATCACTTCTCATTGCAAAAATAAATATGGGAAATATAAAGTCATAGCAAAAGTTGTCTACATTTGCTTATGTGGGGTTTTCCTCTTTTCTACCACTGACCACCTCTTAGATATCCAAAATCTCAGCATCATTAGTGGGCTGTGGCGAGGTTTATCTATCTCTCAAGCTGTGCTTTCTTACGTCTATGAAGGTCTTAGTTTAGCTTCTCTAGGGGGTCCTTTCTTTGGGTCAATGATTATCCTAGAGTGTTGGATGGGAATTAGACTCAAATTTATACCCAAGGAGGAGTTGCCTTCAACTAGCCGCATATTCGGGAGCCACCCACTCTTCTTCATAGGAGGTACATTTGGGTTCTCTTCACAAGTTGAATGTCGGACTGCGGACAAGAAAACACGAGATGATTGGCACCTCTTCCTCAACACTTTGCCGGTCGACAAGTTTGTGATGCAACCTCGAGCTCTTCAAGGCACTACCTTCAGATTACCCCGGTGACTTGGCCTAGACCTGTAGCTAGTGGGGAACACTACCTTGGCGATCTACAACCCGCACCAGTGCTATTTAAAAAGTGGGCCACCTCGCACTACAGTTCAAGCACTAACCCACTACCCTCCCCTTCAAGCTAGGAAGATTGGGACTGAGGAGGATGAACGGGCTGTGCGGAGCGCTCTGACCATGTGGGAGATCAGCTGAGTCCGTACCTTGCCAGCGGAAGTGAAGGAGAGCGACGAGGAATACCGTGCTTATGGGAAAGAATTGTGCAAGATCTGGCCTTATGCGGATAGAAAATTGAATGTAATTTGAAATTCTTTGATCATGAATTTTGAATTTCATTGAACTTTATTGAAAGAATGATGTATTATGAGCTTTGAATGAATGAAAGATAAGATTGTGTCTAAAAGATTTGCAATGGAATCATGATTTTTGGCTTGATAAATTAAAAAGACATAGTTCTTTGTTTGGAAAACGGTCTAGCAGAGGATTGCTAGAAGAACCTAATGGTCTAGCGATAGACTGCAAGGGGAAAGACTCAAAAAAACTCTGAGTTTTCTGACTCTCGGGTGAAACATGCGGTCGCGCATTAGACCGCCAGAATAACGCTAACGGTCTAACGATAGACCGCCAAAGCGAAGGGACAAAAAACCTGAGAGTTTTGATTTTCAGGTGGAGAAAACGGTCTCCTCACGACCGCTAGGGTAGATCATGCGGTCTACCAATAGACCGCAAGGGATGGAAGATAGAGAAACCTGCAAACTTTGAATCTCGGGCAATGAAACCTGTATCTGCACACACTTAAACAATAAAATAAGTTAGATCTGTTCTTAGACTCAACCCCTTGCCTGCAGCAAGTTAGAGAATGACCGATCCTTGATATTTGGTCAAGGGGTGGAGCCTTATTAAATAGGCGAAAAATGTATAGATGTAATACAAATGCATGCTATGCACGGATGATGATATTTTTGGTTTTGAAAATATTTAATTTTTTAGATTTTAAAATATTCAATTTTTTTGGATTTTGGAATATCCGATTTTTTTAGATTTTGAAATATCTGATTTTTTTGGATTTTGAAATATCTGATTTTTTTGATTTTGAAATATCTGATTTTTTGGACTTTGAAATATCTAATTTTTTGAACTTTGAAATATCTGATTTTTTTGGATTTTGAAAGCCAATTCTGCCCCTGTCAACAAGAGCCCTATCTGTTGCACTAGGAACCTCCCCTGAGGTCGGCATGCTTAAGAAGGTGACAATTCCCGGCCAGGGCCCACCTATGTGACGGTGCTTCTTTCGAGGCCATACCCAGGGTATAGTTTTAGTCCTAAAAGAAAAAGGAATTTGGGAGGTAATCTTAGACCAGGTATAGAGGTTTTTAGGGCTTGAATTATTCTCATGACAACCCCTTCAGAGATTCAGTCTGTTGCGCCGGGGCTTTGTGTCCATCATCGAACCTTTATCCACCCTAGGCACGCATACGACCGGGCTCATAACGTCCCGTGGGGAAACTATACTGCCACTCTTTCCATGCCTAGTTTAATACTTTTAGAGCTTTTGAACTTTTGAATGGGCTTTCGACTTTACTTTTCTTTTTGCTCCTTCTCTTTCTTTTTTGATATTTTTTGCTAGTGGAATCAGGTCATAACGGATTGTCCCTATTTGAGACCTCCTCTCGTCAGGGTGTCTAGATCAGTCATCGCTGTCTTATTTGCCTCTTGCCCCTAGATTCAGTCGAAGAAAGAAACAGACAGGGACCTTTACTTCCCCCAAGCATGGCCAAGGGAGAAACGGTGTTTACACAAAAATGGGAAACCTGACCAGGGATGTCGTGAAGTGTGTGATTTGCCAAACTCGGAATCCTCCTTCATGGTCAAGGAAAGGACTTCTTGCTACCGGGCTTTCATTAGCCTAACTCTAAGGGGAAAAGCGTTTAAGATACAACCCATTCCAGGCGTGAGACAGCTCCTCACCTTCTGCGTTGACCAAGCAGTATGCATTCCCTGGATAAGCCTCTTTAACGACGAATGGTCCTTCCCAGTTAGGTTGCAATTTGGACCTAGGACCTCCTGACCGAATGAATTTACGTTTCAAAACCATATCACCTATTTGAAATTTGTGTTCAATCACTTTCTTTTGAAAATAACGTGAAACTCTCTTTTGATAAACAGACACGTGATCGGCCGCATTCATCCTCTTCTCATCCAAGAGTTCCAGCTGGACGAACAACGACTCTCGACGTTTATCGAGATTATGTTCCTTATCGAGTTGTACCCTTAGGGAAGGGATCAAGATCTCATATGGGAGCACCGGCTCCATCCCGTAAGTAAGAGCATAGGGGGTTTGTCCCGTAGGAGTACGGACAGAAGTGCGGTAAGCCCATAGAGCTTCCACTAATCATTCAGGCCAATCTGAGAATTCGTGAGATTCACATGTTTTCTTTATGATTTTAAGAAGGGTTTTATTAGTGACTTCGGCTTGACCGTTACCTTGCGGGTAATATGGAGATGAATGATGCAATGCAATATTGAACTTCTTATAAAGGTCCTGAAGCTCTTGAGAGATGAACTGGGGTCCATTGTCGGTGACGATGCTGCTTGGTACCCCGAACCGCGTGATGATATTCTTCATGATGAAGCGGCACACCATAGTAGCTTTGATTTTTATGTACGCTTCCGCTTTGGCACATTTAGTGAAGTACTCAGTGGCGGTAAGGATAAAGGATTTCTGCTTAGTTTGAGAGTTAGGATCACCGAGTGGGCCAACAATGTCGAAAGCCCACATGGAGAATGGCCAAGGAGCGGAAAGTGGGTGGAGAGATGAAGCAGGAGCATGGATTTTATCAGCGTGGAGTTGTCATTTAAGACACCTCCGGACATAGAGGGAGCAATCTTCCTCTAGTGTGGGCCAATAGTAACCCTACCTAAGAATTTTCTTCGCTAAAGCCTAGCCATTGACATGACCTCCACACTCACTTGAATGGGCTGCTTCAGCCACCTTCCGAGCTTCATCGTCATCGAGACATCTCATGAGCATCCCATTGAGAGTGCGCCTATACAATTCTCCAGCAATGATAGTGTACTTCGAGGCGGCTCTTCTAATAGCCTTACGCTGCTCGGCACTTGCCCCTTCTGGGAACGATCCATCCCTACACTACCGCTCAATTTCATGGTACCATGGCAACTCTTCCTCTTCCAGAATCTCTTCTAACTCAGTCAAGGACACTTCCTTTAACTCTTCCTTCTCAGCCCTAGCCTCTACAGTCTTCCTAAGGTTGTCGAACCAAGGATCCTGAAGAGAAGAGGCATCCAATCTCTAGACGATGTTGGTTTCAGTGCTCCGACTGAGAGGAAAGGATAAAGAGGAAGCGAGTGATGCTAGCGCATCAGCAAGGATATTCTGAGATCGAGGAGTATGGATGTAGATCAGCTTACGGAATTGCCTAGCCAATAGAGTGACCAAATCTTGGTATGTCTTGAGTTTCAGGTCACGAGTGCGGTAAGTGGATAGGACTTGCCACAGAACGAGCTGAGAGTCTCCTATGATGTTCAAATAGCGCGCGCCCGAGAGGTAGGCGTGCTTCAATCCAGCCAGGAGAGCTTCATATTCGGCGATGTTGTTGATAGCAGGAAAATAAAGCTAATAAGCAAAGGGAATCGTCACCCCTTGCGGAGTAAGCAGAACAATGCCTATCCCACGGCCTTGGGAGTTGAGTGCACCATTGAAGTGTAGAGACCAAAAGGGATGATGAGTAAGAACAGAGAGATGCTCATCAGGGAAATCGTCCTGAATAGAGTCCGTGCAGGGGATAGGAAGACGGGCGAGATGCTCAGCAATGGCATATCCTTTGATCGCCTTCTGAACAACGAATGTGATATCAAACTGAGAGAGGAAGCTCTACCAGCGAGCTAACCTACTAGAAAGGACAGACTTTTCTAAGAGATTGCGAATTGGGTCCATTCTAGAGATCAACCTAACTGGGTGGGCTAGAAAGTAGCATTTCAACTTCTGAGCTACCCAAACTAAGGCGGCACAAGTTTTCTCCATGGTAGTGCACTTGGCCTCCACAGGGTTAAATAACCTAGAGAGGTAATAAGCTGCCCGCTCTTTGCCTTCATCATCTACTTGTGCCAAGACAGCTCCTAGAGAGTCCTCAATGACAGAAATATATAGGATCAGGGGTTTCCCAGGGATAGGAGGTTGCAAAATTGGAGGATTAGACAGATATACCTTTAAATCTTCATAGGACTTTTGACAGTCTTGATTCCATTCAAATTTGACCCCTGCCTTTAGTAATTCATAAAACGGACAGCACCTCTGAGAATGCTGGGATATGAATCTTCTAATGAATTGCAGGCGTCCAATCAATCCTCGAAGTTCCATGATATTCTTAGGCGGAGGCATGTCCATGACAGCCTTTGCTTTGTTAGGATCAAATCTGAATCCCCCTTTTGCTAACTATGAAGCCTAGCAACTTCCCTGAAGAGACTCTAAAAACACACTTCTTAGGATTCATTTTCAACTGGTACTCCCTAGCTCTCTGAAGCACCTTAGCTAGAATGGCGGGGTGTTCCTCTTTAGTCCTTGACTTCACCAAAATATCATCCACGTAAGCTTCCATATAAACATGCATCATGTCGTGGAATATAGCCATCATCGCCCTTTGATAAGTGGCACCCGTGTTCTTCAAACCGAACAACATCACCACATAACAATACGTATCCCAGGGCGTGGTGAAGGAGGTTTTCTCTTGATCCTTGGGAGCGAGACGGATTTGGTTGTAGCCTAAATAACCATCCATAAATGATAATGCTTTGTACACGGCGGTGTTGTCCACCAATACATCAATATGAGGCAGCGGGAAATCATCCTTGAGACATGCTTTGTTAAGATCCTTGAAATCAATATAAATGCGCACCTTTCCATCCTTCTTGATGACAGGGACTATATTCGCCACCCACTGAGGATATAAGACAACTCTAATGAATCTGGCCTTGTACAACTTATCGACCTCTTCTTTGATCCTAAAGGCCATGTGGGGGTGAAATCTTCTTACCTTCTGCTTCACGGCTGTTGTCCCTGGCTTAAGCACAAACCGATGTTCCACCAAGGAGGGGTCAAGACCCGGCATGTCCTCGTAAGACCAGGCGAAAGAGTCGCTATACTTCCTCAAGACTTTGATTAAATCTTCTTCAACTGCTGGGGGGAGATTAGCGGCAATAATAATAGGCCTGGTGTCAGTTCCCAGATTTATTTTCCTCGTAGGTTCATCCACTGCTGATGATGGCTCATCAAATCTCTTTAGACCCTGCGCATACAAATCAATAGTGTCATCTACGTCGCTGTCCTCAAGATCCACCGGGTCCTTTTCATCCATGACTTCATAGACTCCTAATCCGTCGTCGCTCGACACCCCGCCTTGCTCCTCATCTTCCTCAATCACAATCGCCGTAGCTATGAACTCTGGGCATTTAAGAAGATCCTGACATCGCTGAGCTAGATTCGGCAAGAACCTATGAGGAATGGATTTAGAATGTCACGCAAGCGGGCGCGGCTCAGACAAGAATGGGTTGGATGACCTAGAACAAGACCCTACTTCTCTAGACTTAACAGACTCTACTACCCTAGACTCAATGGACCCTATGCTTAACCTAGGAGAGAGAAACCCTAATGGGAGGGAGGCAGTAGGGACCTCATACCCCTGGGAGGAAGATGGAGAGAAGATAGCGTAATCTTACACTGAAATCTCTATTTTAAACTTGATGTTTTTTTTTGGAGATCAGTGGAGATCATGTAATAAGATGGAGAGGAAGGCGGAGGAGGAAGCCTAAGGGGGTACTTGGATGGATAGAAAATGTCGAGGAAGGGGTCAGAGGGGAGAAGAAAGGAGTAGATAGATCGACAGGCGGACAACAGTCACAAGTCCTGACAATAAGGAAATTAGTTGGCATTTCAAGCAGCAATGGATTGATCAAGATAGGAAGTGACCGAGGTATAGAAGCCATCTTTTGAAAGAATGAAAATAAGCGAGAAGGAGACCAAGTAAAAATGACAGGCGAGCTCCCCTTTTCCTGCGAGCGGTAAGCTGGTTTCTTTGGCTCATAGTGCATAATCTGCACCTCTGAATCCTCCTAGAAAATTTCCTCTTCATAAAATAGTCTTTCAAATGTTTGGCTGAAATCAAGCATATCATCAACCGGCCCCTTGGGCAGCAATAGCGGGCTGTCCACTGTATAAGCTGTATCTTCTTCCCTGGGCTGGCTTAGTAATGCTTTCAATGTGACCGGCTGGAGAGGGCCCCTAACAAAATGTTGGCAGTAGTCCCATGTTAACGGTCCAGAGTCACCCAAAACTGAGAGTGAGGATTCCCAAAAACCGAGACCCCTCCTGTTCATTTTTCTGCCCTTGGGGACCGGCTTGGTCCGCCCTTGCAATTGTGCGCCGAGGCCTCTCCCCGGCTGATAGCCCAATTTCAATATGATGGGCCAGCCCTTGGAATCTCATATCTGGGGCTTCACCTTGATGTTTATTGGCATAGTAGTGGGTTTGCGCGGTGCATAGGCCCATGGAAAGTCTAGATCCAGTACTAAAATGACAGGCCGATTGTTGGGCCATAATGTTGGCAGGATCTTCTCGGAGACGGCCTTGACTGACTGGACCGTGGATATACTCTTTACTTTGACCACCCTCTCTTGAAAAGAGAATTTAAGGCACTGGTGAGTAGTGGATGGTACAGCTTTAAGATTGTCAATCCACGGATGACCCAATATAGCCTTGAACATAGGGTCGATGTTCAGCACATAAAATTCAATCGACATAGTAAGAGGCCCGAGCTCAGCCTGAATGGTGACTACCCCGTGGCATGCTCTTCTGGAATTGTCATATGCGGCAATAGTGGTCGGGGTTGGCCTTAGTAGATCTTCTGAAAGGTTGTAGGCCCTTAAGGTGCTGAGAGGGCAGACATTAATAGAAGCCCCTGTGTCTACCAATGTCACGTCTATGTTGACTTTGTTCAGAGTAATAGAAATACATAGCAGCATCTGTCGTGCTTCAGGAGGTGCCAATTCAGTCTCATAGAATTTAATTGCTGGCCCTTTGGAGATTGTAGCCAAGGCTGTCGGTAAGCTATCCACTGCCATGTCTTCATTTACTATCACATTCTGAAGGAAATTTCGGAGTGCATCTTGGTGAAGTATGGATCTTTTAATCAATTCTAGCACAGAAATCTTACCGGATCCTGATGATGAAGCAAATCATATTATGTCCCTGGCAGCGAATCTGCCTCCTCCTGATCAGCGGCCTATTGCGAGGATTGGGGATTAGAGCAGGTGCACCAGTGGAAGGGTAGTTCCTATGAAACAAACGCCCGCTCCGTAGGGTAAGGTTTTGGGCCGGCGTGGCGTCTGATGGGTTTAAGATAAGCGGCTTGACGGGCCCGGCGGGGTGGATGAATGATGTAGCAGGTGGCATAGGAGTGATAAGAGTAGTGGTGGTGATAAGGGGTGTTAGGGGAGTAGTGGAGATGACAGGCTGTGGAGGGATGGTGATGATGGGTACGGGTTTTGGCGGTGGAGTGGAGATAGGCGTAATAGTAGGTGGAGCGGAGGGTAGAATGATGGGTTTGGCAATTGCGGGGGATGGAGGGGTTTGATGGTTGAGCGGGAGGATGACGGGGGTAGAAGGTAAAGAAGGGTTGCGGTAGTTATGGTGGAGGGCCATGAGCCGCTGCACTGAGGCTTCGTCGTCATAAGACCACCCAGCGTCAGGAGCTGGGGGTTGAACGAGGTTGACCTGAGCCGGTGCCGGTGGTTGTGGTTCTAGAGCGGGCAGATGATTCGGCATGGGGTTTTGGTGGATCCCCAAATCTTGAACGGGTTGCTGCTATGGTTGTGGCTACTGCTGTGGCTGCGGTGCTTGTTGTTGCTGCACTTGCTGCCTCAGAGCCTACCTTCTTTTCTCTTTTATTTCGATGATGGCCTTATGCATCTAGGCCCAATCAATGTGGTGCCCTTCATGTAGGTCATACACCAGATCTCGGAACTGATAACACCCTTCAATAGTGTGCCCGGGCTGCCTATGGAACATGTAATACTTGGATTGATCAACGGCCAAGTTCCAATTTGGCCATTTCGGAGGAAGCTAGATTGCACTTATTGACATAAGAGCAGAAAAGATGTCCATGAGGGACTTGGGCAAAGGAGGATATTGCGCTCTTTTCGGAGCCGGGTGTTTGTTGGTGTAGCCGTTGGGTGGAGGGACGTTGCGATATTACGGAGGTTGTGGTGGCTGTTGTGGAGCGGGGAAGGCATTTTGTGGAGCAGAGAAGGTAGGCTGGGTGTTTGGTGAAGCAAGGAAGACAGGTTGGGCACTTTGCAGAGTGGAGAATTGGGGAATACGGGGAGTTTGTGGGAAGCGGAGCGGAGTGGATTAGTTAGGAAAGTGGAACACAACGGCTTGCACCTGTTCATTAGTCTGGACTCCTTCGGAAATGGGCCCCTGCGATTTCTTATTGTATTTGGGCTTTTGGGGTTCGAAGAGAGAATGGATAGGGGAGTCCTTGAACTGGGTTTGAATAAATCTCGCCCAGCTGTAGAGTTGGTGCATGTTAGCAATATCATTCATGGCCAATATGTTGCGGAAAGTGGGGGTAGCATTAGTGATGGGAATCAACACCGTGCACTAACATGTTATTTTTGCATTTGTGTCCTAATGTGAAACAACTTATGGAATGCAGCAACTAGACAAATAACCCTCAGACTTATCCAACACAAGCACAATTCACAAATTAGAGACTATCATAGATGGTCGCTCACCGATGCGCACGCTCAACCCAAGGGTGACTCGGTGATGCCAAGTCGAGGGTGGTGGGACTAGACGCTTGCTGGTAGAGGGCCAGCAAGGCTATGAATGTGTCCCCCCCCCCCAAAGATATGAAAGCCCGAAGTGATGGGCTGACCGAGTGCCACAAGGGACTCGGATCACTCTCTTCCTCCACAGTGGTCACTCGAAAGCAAGGGTGCTTTAAGGACCGGACGCTCTCTAACACTCCAGCGGAGCATTGACAGATATTAATTGAACAAGCACTAGAATATGAGCAAGGGCTGAGAGATTACCTGGCCGGTTTGAAGAAACTGACCTTGATCGGAGACATGGGCGAGCGGGGAAGTGTGGTTTCCCCGCACGCTGCGTTGGTGAAGCTTCTTCAAGTTTAAATGATTTCATGAACTACTCCTCACGCAAGAGGGTTAGACAAGGGGTGGGGAGTTATATGTTTTCAACAAACACTACCTCTCGCAGGGAGGGGCTTTAAGCTGGCCAGGCTGGGTGGGGAATGCCGAAGTAGAAGAGAGCTCGTGGTTCTATCCACTCAGTCTTGATAGGACAAGGGTTCGCTGATGAAGCCGCCATGATCCGTCTGAAGTCAGAAGTGGACGAGATCAGCACCAAAACTTCCTGGGTTGGACCAGGAAGGCTTCAGAATTTTGGGAGAATTTAGCGTGGTCACCGAAGGCTGAAGAAGGCTCTTGAACTGGACTCCTTGGTTCGGCTTCTGTCTATTCCAGAATCGAAGGTGCTAGAAGATGTCCTTGCTCCGAGTGACTCCAAGCTTCGAAGGTGACGCAGCTTATATCGATACGACCGTGGGAGGGTCTTCTTTGAGTAGCAACCAGAAAGAACGCCAGAGGAGGTCGGAGCAAAGAGCTAGGTCCCATAGAGTGAAGGGGTGTCGGTCAGGCCCTGACTGGATTGATCTGCGCACGTGGGGAAGAATAAATGGAACGGGGAGCTCTAAACTCCGAACGATGTCCCGCTTGCTACGTTGGAGGACTGGTGCGTCCCGGTCAAGTGGCGCACCAAGGAGAACAAGGATGTGGCCACATGAGCTTCTGTACTGTGGTCTTGATCTCCAGCCGGATGCCGGACGCGCAGCCAGACAAGATCGATCCTCCTGGATAGCTCTGAACTTGGATTGAGGCGGGATTGCCTCGCCTTCGAAGCTGACTTGAAGGGGTTTCCAGCAATATATGGTGTGCACTCTGGAACGTCGAGGTGGTTGCGGGGCAGACTCTGCAACCAGAGCCTTCAATACTGCCTACGAACTGGCCTGAGCTGAATGGTAAATTAAAAGGTGTAGAAAGGGGTGGGGATGGGCAAAGTTTCAACAAGGGGGAAGGGTCTAAGGGCTGTGGGAGGTGGAGGGGGATGCTAGGGGGTTGATGGAGGAAGTTAGGAGGTGAGGAGGGCGGAGGTAGGAGGGGCTGGAGCAGGTGGAGATTGAGCAGGGTGGGCATGGTGTGCAGCTGGCCAAGGTGGGAGGTGGTAGGCTGACTTGGTCGACCAAACCAAAGGGGGGGATGGGGTGTGCGACCAGGGGAGGTTGGGGGAGAGGGAGAGGCTGGGGCACAGCCCTCAAGGGGTGGGGAACTCAATTGGGGCCTTGGGGAGGTGAAAGGGTGGCTTGGGAAGGGGAAAGATGGCTTGGAGAGAGTGAAGGGGTGCCTAGGAATACCAAAGGTTGCTTTGGTCGATGGGGAAGTAATGGGACAATTTAATGGAGTATGGGGAGGGGAGAGAAGCTTTAAGGAGTATTGAATGGGGTAGAGAGAGAGATAAATTCAAAATTGGGGATGGGGGAAGAGAGAGAAAGGGTCGCCCCCTTCTTAGAGTGGTAGAGAGAGAGGGGAGAGAGGGGGAATGGGAAAGAGCTTCTCATTCTAGGAACACTCAACTGGATTTCAATTTTTCATTCAACTATTCATTAGTTTTCACAATGGGGTTGGAGTCCTATATATAGGAGCCCAACATTCTACATGACCATAATACCCTTGACATTTACACCAAAGACCAAGCATGTCCAAGGGTGGCTCAATAGGCCCAATTGATGGATTAGAGGCCCATTTGACTCTAAACATAGGTAAATAACTTGCTAACCTAGGCACACGACTCAAATATAAAGGGAAATTACATGACAAGACTCACATAAGGGAAAAAAATACATCATATGACTCGAAATAAAGAGGCGAATCAAGGCCATACGCCATCGACGATCATCGGGGCCTGGAAAAGATTAAGTGGCGGGAGATGTCCCCATCATGTCCTTTTTTTCATTTATATCCTTGGATTAATTGGTTTACAAAAGAAGAAAATTCAAATTTCACCTCTCCCTTGGTCCAAGGGGCGCCCCCTATATATTATTTTAATTTGGTCATTTTGACCACATGGGGGATTAATTATCATATCCCTTGTTTACCCCTCCCTAACCCTAGATCTAAGGATAGTTTAGGTCTTTTTTCTTGTATTATAAAACCCATGTATTTTGTGAATTCTATAGCATTAATGAAGGAAAAATTGCCATTTTTGCTCATGGAGGCCTAAGGGCGCCCCCCCTCTCTCTCTTCCCCCTTGGAGCTGTGATAGCTCTGATCTTCAGAAGTGTGAAGCCTCTCCAACACCCCCTCTCTGAGTGAGACGCTCAACACTGCCGCCGCCGTCGCCATCGAGCCGCCGTCGCACCACCACCGCCACTTCGTTGGAAGTATGTCCACCCCTGGACAACAAGCTGCTACCCTATTTTTATCTCCCAATCAGGAGATCTGATCGAGCCCAAATTTTGAGGGTGAGTTCCCCCTGAAATCTCCTCTCTAAAAAAATTTCCAGGTTATTCCTCCACCGTTTACCCCCGTTCCACTATATTCTTCCCTAGTCTACACAATCTGTCCCTGTGCAGATTTGTGTTCCAACAGCCCAACTCTTCTTCATTTTGATTCCCTTCCCTATTTAAAATCGATCTGAAATTTGGACTGGGATTTCTGTCCACCAAAGCCTCCTTCCACAATTTTTTTCATGATTTAATGAATTTGTTTACCAATCCAAAAAAATAACTACAAAATCTTAAATCAGTTCTGTCCCCTGCAGTCCAGATCCGACCACCCCCTGTTATAAAATCCATTTCCCCTCTTAAACCACCTCAAAAAATTACAAAAAAATTATCCTCGTGTTCCTTACTTTCCCCTCTATCTTCCATAAAAATTTAAACTCCAAATTTCATCATTTGATCTTCAATCAACCCACATTTTCAGGCAGATCCTAATCTGCCCAATATTTCTTGAGTCTGTCAGTCAGTCGGTTACAAATTCCACCAAGGAAACTACAAAGATAGAAAAATTCTTGTAACCCCAGGTGGTTGTAGATATCCACGTTAGCTTCGCAACGACGCTAGTTTCGTGTCGATCCGACGTCCGTGCTGATTGCAGAAAATTTTCTCGCCGAGTCGCGCAATGCTAAAACAGAGGAACCAATTCAGGATAGCAAGCTGCCGCCAGAGTAGCAGCATGCCGGAACTGTCGGAGCTACCCAAGAAGCCGCCCGTCAACCCAAATGCGATACTCCTGGGTCCCACTGTAGCCCTTTACCTCCCTACGTGGACTGGGCAGTAAAACTCTTGCTGTAAATTTTGTTAATTATTTGTACCGGGAGTACGAGACTTGGCCGGGATCGCCTTCCCCACGCCCGATAGCGTTGAGGTACGTTTTCACTCCTTCATTGATGCATTTGCTTATCTCGTATATTTTTTTGAATGCCGCTGCATGAGCGATTGTTAGGATATTAGCTCGTTCAAATTTCAATCACCGCTGCGAGAGAGAGCGAAACCCGTCCCGTGACTCGATCTGAGCACGTGAAAAGCCGATACCCGAGACTCAATGCCAGTTTCTCAACCGCGTAGATCCACGCGTTTCCCTTGCTTAGGGACATCCGCGAGCTAGAGTCCCAAGTTCGTATCCCGTCCCGCATCAAATTGGTATCAGAGCTAAGTCGAGTCTAGGGTAGTCAGTCCAAGGTATCACATTGCATTCCTATACCCGGTATATCAAAAGGTGTTCCCGGAATGATAGGTTACACCTATCGGGAAGGTAGCACACTTACGTGAGTGCGATCTTCGAATCAAACCTCCGCCACGTACTGGATACTCGTTGAGCCTAGGTTTGTAGTCGAGTCTACATTCCCACTTTGTATTGTTATTTTAGGGTCGTGTCTAGTTGGTTTGTCTTGCACCAAGTGTCGGCATGGCCATCCTATAGCTCCCCGTGTCCCATGGATCCCCAAAAGTCCACGTCATATGAATGGTGGCGACACACCAAAGGATGGGGAACCCAACCCCACCACCTCCGTAGGCCCGAAGCCCCGGACTTCTATGGCTCCAAAGTCCCGAGCGACTACCTAGAGTGGGAAGCCACCATGGACAAATACTTTGAGTGTTATATTATGTCCGATGCCATGCAAGTCGACTTTGCCACAAGGCGGCTTTTTTATGAAGCCACCGAAATATGGAGGGACATAGAATTCTTGAGGGAAATTAGGAGGTAATGGCCTATAGAGTCATGGCGTGAGATGAAGGGAGAGCTTAGAAGGGTCTACCTACCCGGCCCAGTCACCTCCAACCGACCCCACCCAATCACCTCCAACCAAGTGGGTCATAGTCAGCAAAAAAGAGCCCCACATGTAGACGGGCCTAAGCCTAATACTAGGGCGAGTGATTATGGGCGAGTCCATCCTGATACCCCTATTCCAAACCCCACCATTGCCGAACTTTTCAAAATCATGTTAGATAAGGCGGATAGGATCTGTACCTAGATTGACGGACTCCTGCCCGAGTATAGGGAGGTCGTATCCGGTAGCCTCAACCCGATGCCACCCCAAGAACCTCTTCCCCTCAAGTAGGACATTCCTTTTCTGCCCGTAAGAGCTCCTTTGCCACCACCCTCACCATCCGATCATTATTCGGAGCCACCTCATTTGGAGCCGCCTCGGCCAGAGCCACCCGTGTTTCTAACAGGAAAGGTATTCATCGCCGAGCCACTACTTAGTTGGCTCAAGATAGGCTTGGTCCCTAGAGTGCCTTGCTACCCATCAATGGACCCTACACTACCATTAGTGCCAGTCAACTCATTCCATACCACATTCCAGTCTTGTCACCATGTTGATACATTGGATGGCCTTCTTAAGGGATTAGATTGGCAATGGAAGTTGATGATCATGTTAGCCTCAGGCTTCGACCAACTCCATGGTCGTAGCTTCACACATCCGGCCTTGGGGTCCATTAACTCCGTGTGCACCGTGGGTCATGTCACCACAGAGGTTCTCTTATTCCTCCCCTTGTTGGCCGAGCCTGATTTCATTCCACCTATCCCGAGGGAGGAACCATACCTTCTATATGAGACCACCGTCCCCTCTACCCTAGTGCATGAAGGTGACCACCTACACCTTCAAGAATTTCACACTTGGACCGTGTCATGAGGGAACCCATATCGAGGGGTCACACATTCTTTGATCCCTTCGATCCATTCTTTAGTGAATCTCTTGACCCACCATCTCTACTCCATTTTGTCAAGGGAGTCCACTATCACACCTCTACCTCACAGGCCAGTCCACCTACACTCCGCAAGGAGCCCGTTCATTGGGATACGAAAGAAGGTGCATTCAACCCTCCTTGTCCACCCAAACCTCCCAAATCCAAAAGGCCGTCAGTGCATGAGTGGTGCACTTTGGGATATCTAGGCGTCCATGATTCTACCGGCATTTGGTTGCATCTTGTGTATGCATGGCACACATTCGGATGTCTTGGTCCACTATTGCATATGTATGGATCAGTCTAACAGTAGGTTTGCTTAGGGTCATGTGTGAGTCCGTGTTTTTCTTTATTTATCCAGTTTGTCAAGAGTCAATACATACATGTGCCGAGCATATTAGGTGACGGGATCGTCCAGCGGCATCGGCAAAACTATCAAATATAAATTTATGTCTAAGTTGTCTTTTGTTTATTGGGCCATATATAGAGTGGGCCTCATATGTAGTGTTTTATTTTGTCATTAGTAATATACATATATATATATATATATATATATATATATATATATATATATATATATATATATATATATATATATATATATATATAAACTTAGGAACCCACGTAGGAACCCAAGTCTCTTGAGTTTCCTAGGTGGTCTTTAGTTATTTTGTCATAGATACATATATATAATGGTTGCACTTATGTGCATTTATGAGAACCCACGTAGGAACCCAAGCCTCTTGAGTTTCCTAGGTGGTCTTTAATTATTTTGTCATAGATACATATATATAATGGTTGCACTTATGTGCATTTATTAGGTACTCCTCGTAGGAACCATGGCTCTTGGTAGTCCAAGGTGCCCATTCCCCTCCCCATGTTTTCTATTTAAACAAATGTAAACCCATGATGGAGATAATATAGAATGCAATGAGATATTGAGAAAAATTTGAATTCCCAGATAATTTCCTTCCTTGGAGTGAGAAGCTCCCTCCCTCCCCCCCTCTCTCTCTCTCTCTCTCTAGAAGGGGCGACCACTTCTCTCTCTCTCCTCCCCTCCCCCAATTTTTGAAATTCCCTATCTCTCCTCCCCATTCAACTCCCATTAAGACCCCTCTCCTCTCCCCAAACCCCACTTAATCCCGCCATTACTCCCTCCCCTCCCAAGACAACCCTTGACACTCCCCATACAACCCTTCACTTCCCAACACAACCATTCCTTTTCCCAAGCCACCCCTTCCCTTCCCAACACACCTCTCCATCTACCAACACACCCCTCTACATATCCAAGACCCCAATTGACTACCGACATTAAACCAAAATTCAAACATTAGTGAAACTTCCCCTCCCTTGGCCATTTGTGCTCTGCTCTCTCCAACCCTTGGTAGACCTGCGACCCCAACCCTCCACCCTCTGCTAGGTCTGCCCCCTCCCTCTCCCAGCCACTTCCACCAACCCCTAATACCCTCCCCCATCCCCCACACCAATTAACCATCACCCCTTGCAGTATTTCACCCCCCTCCTACCCAATTTACCATCACCAAGCTACAGATCCTGTAGTAGCTCGTAGGCAACAGAGGAGCTGCTGATTGTAGAGGTTGTCCCATCATCTTCACGAGGAACCTGGTGGAAAATCTTATATTGCTGGAAAGATCATCAAGTCAGCTTCGCAATAGAGGTGGTCTCGCCATCAAATGACTTCGGGGCTGCCCAGAGGAGCCGATCTCTCCAGACTGCGCAATCCATCCCAGGCAGATGACTAGCAACGACTTGCAGAGGCTTCCACGACCAGCACCCTAGGCTTCTTGAGGTGCCATTTGGCTGAGGGCTTCTCCTGCAAGTCCCCTGCCATCTCCAAGAAGCAGAACAATTTTTGGAGCTCGAAGTCAAGAATTCCAGTTTTTTCTCCTCGAGGTGCGCAAGGTCAGCTCCCCAGAACCTGGTCCGACCTCCTTCCATTAATCTAGTCAGATTCGACTCGACCACGATCGCAGAGGTTCTAGTTCCGCATCATTCGGACCTCGGAGTGCTCGTGGCACCCCCGTCTTCCTGCAGCGGCAGTCTGGGAACAGTCAGAGCCAGAATCGTTTGGTCCTGTTCCAGCCCCTGCCCCGGCCACCGTCGACACCAGAAAATTCCCCAAAAATTTAGACATCTCCTAGGCCAACCCAGGAAGTTTCAGCACAAGTTTCGTCCTCACCTGAGCTCGGCAGAGCTTGTGGCAGCACCGTCACCGATTGTCTATCGTGCTATTCCAGAAGCAGGCAGATTCAGCATTGTTCGCCATTTCGGCTTTTGCCTAGTTCTCTTCGCCCCCGCCTGGCCGGCTTAGTGCCCCTCCCTGTGTGGAGGTAGTGTTTTTGTGTAACTCTAAATTCCCCACCCTTAGTCCACCCCTCCTGCGTGAGGAGTAGTGGTTGTTAATTAATTTCTTTTAGGTTGAAGCTTCATCGACGCGGCGTGCGGGTGCATATCCACGCCTCCTCGCTCGCCATCGTCTCCGACCGGGATCGACGTCTTCACGCTAATCAGGTGAGCTTCTGGCCCCCTCCCTTTGCTGGCTTATCTTGCTTAGTTAGTATTACGTCTTAGCTCCATAAGACGATGAGAGAGTGCCCGATCTGTAAGTCATCTAATTGAGTGCCACCGCGGAGCGAGTTGTGAGAGAGACCCTACAACCCACGCCCTCGGCGTGCCAGTCGCCCGCTGAACTATCCATCCCTGGCCCTTAGGGGTCCATCTAAAGCTAGCCAACCCCCTGGAATCTCAAGGTCCAATCTCGGACCCTCATCCCCATCGCCGGTCCACCTACGGACCTGGGTGCGCGCTACACGGGTGAACCCGCTTGAGTGAGTCTGCCGTTCGGCCCGGTTGCTTGCGAATCTAGGTCCAAGGGGTCATCCCCGTGGCATCCCTAGGTCGTTTCACATCATTAAGAGTTACATAGTCGGTCTATTGCAAGCTCGAGATGTCAGTCCCTTTTCGAGTGTGAGGCAAGTCGGGTCTAATGCGTACGTTGTAGACTTGCTAGAATTTAGGATCAGCTCTACCATTCTATGTCTCGGATCCGATCATGTACAGGGACCCAGCGGTGTTTCCTAGTGAGTCATTGAGCCGTCTCCTTACTTTGAGAGTGACCCCACCCCGGAGTGTCCACCACTAGCCTCATTCTCACAACAGCACGTGTATATTGAATATATACGGGATGAGCAGGTGATGATTACTTGTAGTGAAGCGTACTCCATGCTACCTGGTACGGTGACAGATCCGCGGAGCCACACGAGCAGTCGCACCCCTTACTCGACGGGGTCAAGTTCTTCCCACCCCGGGAGAATTGATGGGAATCAACATCGGGCACTAACATTTTATTTTTACATTTGTGTCCTTTTGTTTGCATTTATATCCTTGGGTTAATTGGTTTACAATTGTAAGGCATTATAAGCCAATTTGTTAATCTTTAGGAATCTTTGGGTTTCTTTGCAAAAAGGCCTTTGGGTTTCTATGTAAAATGTCAGTAGGTCCAGTAGGGTCCCCCACCCTCTTTCACATTAGTCCACCTAGGTTCTAGGGCCCATGTGGGGCTAGTTCAAAGTCCAAGATTGGACTTGGACCAAGGAGACAAAAGAAGAAAATTAAAATTTCACCTCTCCCTTGGTCCAAGGGGCGCCCCCCCATATATTATTTTAATTTGGTCATTTTGACCACATGGGGGATTAATTATACTATCCCTTATTTACCCCTCCTTAACCCTAGATATAAGGATAGTTTAGGTCTTTTTTCTTGTATTATAAAACCCATGTATTTTGTGAATTCTATAGCATTAATGAAGGAAAAATTGTCATTTTTGCTCATAGAGGCCTAAGGGTACGCCCCCTCTCTCTTCCCCCTTGGAGCTATGATAGCTCTGATCTTCAGAGGTGTGAAGCCTCTCCATCACCCCCTCTCTGAGTGAGACGCTCAGCACCGCCGCCGCCGCCGCCATCGAGCCACCGTCGCACCACCACCGCCACTTCATCGGAAGTCCGTCCACCCCTAGACAGCAAGATATTACCTGATTTTTATCTTCCTAATCAGGAGATCGGATCGAGCCAAAATTTTGAGGGTGAGTTCCCCACAAAATACCCTCTCTCCACAAAAATTTCCAGGTTATTCCTCCACCGTTTACCCCGTTCCACCATATTCTCCCCTGGTCTACACAATCTGTCCCTGTGCAGATTTGTGTTCCAGCAGCCCAACTCTTTTTCATTTTGATTCCCTTCCCTATTTCAGATCGATCTAAAATTTGGACTGGGATTTCTGTCCACCAAAGCCTCCATCCACAATTTTTTTTATTATTTAATGAATTTGTTTACCCATCGAAAAAAATCACTGCAAAATCCGAAATCAGTTATGTCCCCTGCAGTCCAGATCCGTCCACCCCCTATTATAAAATACATTTCCCTCTCAAACCACCTCAGAAAATTACAAAATAATTATCCTCGTGTTCCCTACTTTCCCCTCTATCATTCATAAAAATTTCAACTCTAAATTCCACCATTTGATCTTCGGTCAACCCACGTTTTCAGGCAGATCCCAATCTGCACAGTATTTCCTGAGTCTGTTAGTCCGTCAGTTACAAATTCCACCACGGAACCTATAGAGACAGGAAAATTCCTATAACACCAGGTGGTTGTAGATCTCCAAGTTAGCTTCGCAACGGCATTGGTTTCGCGTCCATCCGACATCCGTGCTGATCGCATGAATTTTTCTTGCCGAGTCGCGCAGTGCTGAAACAGAGGAACCAGTTTGGGACAGCAAGCTGCCGCCAGAGTAGCAGTGTGTCGGAACCATTGGAGCTGCCCAAGAAGCCGCCTGTCAACCCAAGTACGATTCTCCCAAGTCCCATTGTAGCCCTTTACCTCCCTGCGTGGAGTGGGCAGTAAAACTCTTGCTGTAAATTTTGTTAATTATTTGTACCGGGAGTACGAGACTTGGCCGGGATCACCTTCCCCATGCTCGGTAGCTTGTTGTATGGTGGTGGCGGATCTAGAGGGGAGGGATGAATAGATCAGTCCCCTTTTTAAAAATTAAGGCACAACAGAATGAAAGGTAAGCTAATGCCCAGGAAGATCCACAAGATAGGAGTCAAAGAGAGATAGGAAGATGGCCTATGCAAGCATCTACCGCAAAACAAGCCCACAGACAACCACACAAGACTCAATGCCAGAGTCCTACGTCCACCCCTCACTCAACCAAGTGAGGCTTCACTAGTGTAACTGCACTAAACAAATGCTGACACACAGCTTACGGGCTCACATAGCCAAGCTGACACATAGCTTACGGGCTCACACAGTTAACCCAAAGAACATAAACACCTTCTATCTATCTTCCTACAACTCCCTATTGGGACCAAACCAAGTATCAATTGGAGTGTTCAAATAAAGGAAAGATAACCCAAATGAAAAACTCAGACAGGATGTAAGACTCTTGAGGATAGAACAAAAAGCCTTGTCTGGAATCTGGGTGGCGATCCTCGCTTCTTCCAGATGGAGTGCATCCTAGAATGGCAGATTCTCCTTCAAAGGAAGTTGAAGCTTCTTCTTCTTCTTCTCGCATGATGAAGAGAGAAGATGAAGACGTCTATCTTCAGATGCTTCAAGGCTGTAGCTGGGCCTTAGTAGCATGCTTCACTTCGCAAGGCTTCTTCTTCCAACTGCCAGCTTCCACGAGCTCTCTACCTCTTTTCTGCTTAGTGCTCCTTTCGTATATAAGCTCAGCCTCATTCTCTGGTGCACTTGGTGCCTAGCATTCTCTCAAGCTTTTCTTACCATCTTTGGACAAGTCCACCTTTTTCTTTGAACTTGCTGCACGATCTTCTTTTGCTGAGTATGTCTACCAGCTGATATGTCTTTGGGGTAGACATTCTTTTCTTCTTGTCTGCAACGTACGAGGTTGGTAGCTCCTGATCTGGTAAGATGAAATCTGGGCCATCTATCTTCATCAGAGAGGACCAGATGCCAGACCATGGTGACCTTTGATTGCTTCAGAAGTGATAAGGTGCAGTGAGTTCTCATTGGCTGCCCAGACTACTTCGAGTGATACACTACAGTTCCCATTTGCTGGCCGATCATATCTTCATCAAGTACAAGATTTTCTCCTCAAGGTTTGACCCCTTTTCGGATGAAGACCCTTTCCAGGTGACTGCCATTGGTCCACCTGGAAAGTAGGAATCTTTTCTGCCAGTAGATCTTCCAGAACTTGTACTTCCAAAGGAGGCGACATCTGTTTGATGAAATGCCTATTTCCGAGTGCACAGACCTTATCCTTGAATATGCTCAGCCCTTGTAACATGCTCGGACCTTGAGTTGCTCAGACCTTAAAAGTGCTCGGACTTGATTTGCAGCATGTGTGTAGACCTCATAAGGCATGAGGAGAAATGTGCACCGACTTGGCTTTGTTGAAAGTAGAATGTGCATAGACCTTAGTTTGCGTTGTAAGCAAACATGCACTGACCTTTTACGTGCACAGGAGAAGGATGCACCGATCGTGTATAAGCCTTGACAAGAACATGCACCGACCATGTATATGCCTTAGACAGAAATATGCACAGACTCTAAACAGTGAAGTGCACGGACTTTATGTGGAGGAGAAACATGCACCGACATTGAAGACATATAAGCACATACCTTGTTAAGCGTAAGCCAAAACTTGCACCGACCTTAAGGCATGAATAAAGAGAACCATATATAGAAATGTGCACTGACCTGTACAGTAACGTGCACAGACTTTGTGTGCGTTGGAAGGCAAATGTGCACGGACCTTGTAGCTTGAAGGTGAGATGTACACAGACCTTGTATTGAGGTGAGTAACATGCACCGACCTTCTATATGCATGAACAGTAACATGTACTGACCTTAGATGCATACTATCTAAATGTGCACCGACCTTATATGCTGGTTGAACAGTGATGTGCATAGACTTTGTATACTGAACGCAAAGTGTGCACTGACTTGCACAGTGTTATGCACTGACTTGCACAGTGTTATGCATAGATCTTAACTTGTACTAGTAGAAGTTGCACTGACCACGTCTTCATATGTGCACAGACTTTGTGTGTAGAAGCAAAAACTGCACCGACCTTGGAACCTCGAAACCAAGTGTGCACAGACTTTGGTCTTCATATGTGCTCAGACCTTGTACAGTGACATGCACAGACCTTGTACAGTAACGTGCACAGACCTTGCTTCTTGCACTGAAATGTGCACAGACCTTGTCTAGCATAGGTGCAAATGTGCACCGACCTTACTTGCCCAGTAGAAGAAATGTGCACCGACCTTGGTGCATGCTAGCCAGAAGTTGCACTGACCTTGTTTGTAGTATAAGAGAATGTGCACCAACCTTGTTTGCCAAACGCCAAAAGGTGCACTGACCTTGCTTGTGTTGAGGGCAGAGTATGCACCGACCTTGTCTTACGCTAGTCTTGATTGTGCACAGACCTTGTCTTGCGCTGAGATGTGCACAGACCATGGTTTGTGCTAGTTAGAAGTTGCACTGACCTTGAATGCTCACAACAAGACTTGCACCGACCTTGTGTGGTCACAGCGAAGCCTGCGCCGACTCTACATGCCCAAAACCTGCACTGACTCTATATGCCCAAAATAAAAACCTGCACCGACTTGTAATATGCATGGGCCAAAAGGTGCACCGACCTCACTTCATTTCTGACTAAGGTAGCATCGACCTTAGTTCCTCATACTGAGATATGCATTGACCAAATCTGTCAACGAGCTGACTTCCAGTTTGATCAGTAGCGTTAACCTTCATTGACCAGCGTTGACCAACATTGACTTTTCAAGGAATATTTCCACTTCTTCATAGGCCAGTCAACACATTAGAAATGCCATTAGCAACAGTATTATTAACCATATGTATGACTCATAGTTCAAGCATCATTAAAACATATTTAGAGAATTAAACCATAGCCACAGGGGCACAACATTCTCCCCCTTTTTGATGATGGCAATTACTATGAGTCATAAATAACTAACAAATGGCATTCATTGGCATGAAGACCTCATACAGATGATCATGCACATCATGCACATGTTACTAGCTTGCGATCATACACATGCTTACTCTCCCCCTTTGACAACATCAAAAAGTAATGGGGTGGAAGCTTGGAGCTAGAGGGCAGATGGATGGTTGGTAAAGAGAGAATTGCATAAAAGTCAATCTAAAACAACATTCATTAACCAAGCTAGTAGTTTTAAGATTCTTCTGCACTAAGAACTCCCATGATCAATCGCTATTATCTGCATGGTTCAAGAAAAATACAAGTAGAGTTGGAATTAATTTTCAGTCAGATGTAAATGAAATAAACCAAGTTTACAAAGTCTTATCCATATTTAGCTCCTTGAAACTTACTCATTTAAAATCAGTAATTCCCCGAGGAGTGACCATTGAGAGGTATTGAAAATAAACACGATGAACATAGCTGAGCTTACTTCAGGAATACAGCAATATGTCTGACCTTTGGTCAAGTTCCCACTTTGTTTTGGCTAATCATACTTTTGTTTGAACAGTCAAGTTTAGTCTACACCTTTTTGCGTCAGGATGGACGTTGATTAGACGCCCTCACCCCTAGTTACTCAGTGAGACTAACTATTCTGTCTCATTTTGAACAGAGATAGCAATAGCACTTCATGACATAGGTTGATCCTCATTTCTTTGATGAATGACCTAGTTTCTCTGTGCATACAGCCATTGCTCTGTCATGAGCATTGATAAAATTGTTGACATGTGTTGTCCTTTAGAAAATTTCAGACTATGCAATGTTTAAGGACAATACTTAAGCAAGGTTGCTCAAACACGGTTGCTAGTGATCTCAAATTTTCTGATTCCTAGAGAGTGCACAGGGACACAACATTTTGTAGAAGATGGTTGAGGTCTATTAAACCTGAGGAGTTTATCTCCGAAACTCTTGAAATGTAGTTGACCTAAACCTTAGAGTTATTTAAGGTCAATCAGAGAGCCTACTTGCAAGAAGATTCCTATAAATGATTTGCTCAATTGTAATGAATAGATGATCAGATTGACAAAATTATGAATCAAGGGTAGTTCAAGGAGAGGCAATATGCAATGAGCAGAAAGTTAAAAAAAAATAGATGGACTGACCCAAATGCAGTTCCCAAAATTTGACAGATGCTCCCCCTGAGAGTATGCATGACAATAGATCTTTTTGGAATTGTCAAAAAGAGTGATATGCTGTGCACTCAGAACGTCTCCCCCCATATGCATGCAATGTATGAGAATTCTGAATGCAGCATATATGCAAGGATTCAAATGAGTTATCCACAGAAATGTCAAGACTCTTCTACATGATACCTTGACCCTTGGTACATGGCGGAGAAAATAGGTCCTAAGACCACCTCACGCATAGTGAGTGCTTTCAGGCAAGCATAACCTGCCTTTCCACACTCAGTATTTTATATACCATTGTCAAACAAAGACTTGCAAAGCAACCCATCACCATGCAATGCATTATGAACATGCATTTGACTAGTCATAGTAAAATGCAATATGAACAATAATCACTTTGATTATTCATGAGAGTGTAAACTAGTATTAACAAGATAAAGTCAGATATGCATGTGATTTTTATTTATTATAGTCCAAAGACCATTAAACTCCCCTTTTTCCAGTTCAGCAGATAAGTTCAGAAAGCAAGTACTTATAGGCATTATGCTAGGAACACAGTGAGAGAGTTAATCAATCAATTCAAACCTATTTTGATTGAGGTCTACATAGACCCAACTCCCTTCTTAGAGTAGAAAACCTGTCAATGCATAATGACTTGGTGAAGATATCTGCAACATGATTTTCTGATTGGACAAAATGCAGCTCAAAGTTTTTCTTGAAAACTTCATCTCTAATAAAGTAATGCCTGATATCTATGTACTTGGTCCTAGAGTGCAGGACTGGATTTTTAGCAAGATTTATAGCACTAGTGTTATCGCATAAGATAGGGACACAACCAAGATCCACTAAGAAATCCTGGAGTTGATGTTTAATCCACAACACTTGGGTGCCACAACTCCCTGCAGCTACATATTCTACCTCTACAGTAGAGAGTGCAATTGAGTGTTGTTTCTTGGAAGCCCAAGAGACTAAACATCCACCCAAGAATTGGTAATAGCCACTAGTGCTCTTGCAATTCAATTTACATCCTGCATAGTCAGCATCTGAATAAGCAATGAGAGAAAATTCATAAGATGCTGGATACCACAATCTCAAGTCTTGGGTGCTAGCAAGATTTCTGAAGATACGTTTGACAGCAGTCAAGTGAGATTCTCTAGGACTAACTTGGAATCTAGAACAAAGGTAAACACTAAACTGGATGTCTGGTCTAGATGCAGTTAAATAGAGTAATGATCCAATCATACCTCCATAGTTCTTTGCATCCACCAACTGTCCTTTCTCATCTGCATCCAGTGAAGTAGTTGTTCCCATAGGAGTTGAGATAGATTTACAATTTGTCATATCAAACCTTTTTAGCAACTCTTTCACATACTTGGCTTGATTTATAAAGCATCCTTCATCACTCTAACGGATTTGCAAGCCAAGAAAAATATTAAGCTCACCCATTAGGCTCATCTCAAACTCACTGGTCATAAGGTTAGAAAAATCCTCACACATATTGGGCTTTGTAGAACCAAACACAATATTATCAACATAGATTTGAACTAACAAGATATCTTTACCTTGTCTTTTTGTGAAGAGGGTTTGGTCCACATTACCTCTAATGTAGCCTCTTTCAGTGAGGAACGAGCTTAGTCTATCATACCAAGCTCGGGGTGCTTGCTTCAGACCATAAAGAGCCCTGTCCAGCTTGAATACATAATCTTCATGATAAGAACATTCAAAACCGGGGGGTTGTTCAACAAAAATCTCTTCTTTTATCAAGCCATTTAGAAAGGCACTCTTTACATCCATTTGTTACAGTTTTATTTTATGAGCACAAGCAAAATCAAGCAAAATCCTAATTGCTTCTAATCTAGCTACAGGGGTAAAAGACTCTTCAAAATCAATTCCAAATTCTTGAGCGTACCCCTGAGCTACTAATCTAGCTTTATTTCTAAGTATGGTTCCATCTTCACTAAGCTTGTTCCTAAAAACCCATTTAGTACCTATGACATTTTTTGATGAGGGTCTAAGAACTAGATGCCACACATTATTTCTTTGAAACTGGTTTAATTCTTCTTGCATGGAATTTATCCAGTTCTCATCTTTTAAAGCTTCTTCAATGTTCTTTGGTTCAATTTGGGAGACAAGAGCAAGTTGTTCTAGTTCATCAACAATTTTAAAATGTGACCTAGTTCTAGGTGGATCTTGTAAGCTTCATATGATATTGTCTAGCGGATGATCTTTGAGCACTCTAACATCCATAGGATTGTTACCTGCACATGTTCCCATGACCGTTGCATTGCTTGGATCTGCCACATCATCATTTCTTTTTGTCTCCTCCTGTGAAGGGTCATTCTTTTCTTTGGTCTCTATGAACTCCTCCTCATCATCATTTTTTCTGTTACATTTATCATCATAAGTTTCATCAAATGTAACATGAGGTGACTCTTCCATAGTTAGACTTTTGAGATTATAGACCCTATAAGCCCTGGACCTATCAGAATATCCAAGAAATATACCTTCTTCACTCTTGGGCTCAAATTTGTCTAAATCTCTTTTGTCATTGTTATGAATAAAATATTTTGAACCAAATACTTTCATGTGAGAGAGAGATGGCTTCTTACCTTTGAGCAGCTCATAAGGTGTCATCTTAGTGAATGGCCTTACCATTGATCAGTTGATAATGTAGCATGCAGTGTTCACTACTTCTGCCCAAAATCTCTTTGGTAGTTGCTTTTCAGCAAGCATGGTCCTGGCCATTTCTATGAGAGTTCTATTTCTTCTCTCAACCACCCCATTTTGTTCAGGGGTTCTTGGTGATGAGAACTTATGATTTATCCCTTCAGTCCATCTTGCTTCACCTTCATGTAGAGCGCCTGAAACTCACCAAAAGCATCATTTTTATGCACAAGAGGGAACACCCATGTGAACCTAGAGAAATCATCTACTAAAACATACCCATATCTCTTTCCACTTAAGCTGGCTGTTCTTGTTGGACCGAACAAGTCCATATGTATTAGTTCAAGCGGTTTGGATGATAGGCTTACAGTTCTGTTGGAGAAAGATTTTCTAGTTTGTTTTCCTAGGGTGCATGCCTCACAGATTTTATCATTTTGTTTGAATTTGAGTTCAGTTAGTCCTTTTACCATACAATGTTTCAAGAGTTTGTGTTGAACATTATAGCTAGCATGTCCTAGTCTACGATGCCACAGGCATGCAAGTTCAGATTGAGGTGCAACAAGATAAAGATTCAAATGGGCTGGATCATCTAAGTCAATTATGTACACATTGTTGACTCTTTTCCAGAAAACCTTTTTTCTTTAGAGTTTGGTTTCAAAATTTTACATTCAGAAGAGTCAAACACTACTCTATGTCCTTTATCACACAATTGACTTATACTCAAAAGATTATATTCCAACCTTTCAACCAACAAAACATTTTCAATGGAATTTGAGTGATTTTTGCCAACTTTACCTGAATTGATGATTTTCCATTTATTGTTCCCACCAAAGGTTACATGCCCACCTTCTTTTTCCACTAAGAGATAAAACTTTGTTCTGTCCCCAGTCATGTGTCTTGAGCAGCCACTATCAAGATACCATTTGTTGTGCACGGCTGCAAGACACTCCTGCACAGGTGATCAAGTAACAATTTTTAGAACCCAGTAAACTTTACATTTCAGCAAAGCAAGATAAAATAGATTCAGGAATCCAAATTTTCTTCTCATTTTTCATTTTCTTGCTTGATGAAGAGTTTCTATTTCCAGTTTTAAATTTTCTACCCTCTTGAGGAACCTTGTTACCCTTTGGCTTTTGGTAGAAGTTTGGAAAGGAGTGATTCTAGTTCCTATAGTTTGTCCTTGGCTTATAGAAGGTATGGTGGGTCATAGGGTAATAGGTCGGATCAGGTCTATATGTATATGACTGCACTAACCTATGATAGGGCCAACTATATGACTGCATTGACTTATAGGAGTGTGTGCGTTGATGCATGAAGGGGTTTCAATCTTCTTGACTATTGGAATACCATGGATGCTTTGACCCTTGCTGAGGATGATATAGACCAGCATTCCCCCTTTGAGCACTTCTAACCTTGGTGTAAACTGGCTTGGCCTTTGATTTCTGGTGGTTCGGCTGGGATTTCTGAGGAGAATTTTTGTGTTTTTCAAGATTTATCTTTATGGGTTCTCCCACCTTTTCTTTTCCTTTGTTTTGAGCAGGTTTGGTGTTTGAATGTGAGGCACCTGCAGAAGATACAAAAGTAACGGTTTTCAAACTAATTTTCTTTTTATTTGTGGGATTAAAACCTAACCCTTCTTTGTTGAAGTTCATTTTAGTACCTAGCAAAGCATCTAGGTTATCTCTTCCATCTACAAACTTCTCCAAATAATTTTGTTTATCTTTCAACTCTTTTTGAAGTTTTTCAGCATCTTCAAGTAGCTTAGAGTTGACTTGTTTTATAGCTTCATATTTTTCATTGCTCAAAATTTTATCTTTTTCATAACTTTTCATTTTTCTTTTCAGATCATCAATTTCATCCCCCGGATTTTCGTTTTCAACTTCCAGATGTCTCATTTCATTTCTCCCTTGTTCCATGTCTTCTATCATTTTCTTCAAATCTTCGATTTCAGATTCTAGTGAAGCAGTTTTATCATCTAAGCCTTGATCATGCACAATTGAGTTGATTTTCTTTTTTAAGGCCTTGTTTTCCTTTTTATACATGCCATATTTTTTCATAAGCTCAATATAAGCTTCTTCCCAAACAGTGATTATAAAATGCTCAACAGGGGAACGTACCTCAGATTGTTCATCCCCATTTGCCATGAGGCAGATGTCTTCTGTTGCATCTTCTGAGGAGCTTGTTCCATCTCTCTTCCTCATCACTCCATGTGCACACCATAGCTTTGTTTTTCTTCTTCTTGCCTTTCTCCTTCCTGAAGGCTTTCTTCACTTTTTCAGGACATTTAGTTCGGATATGCCCTGGTTTGTTGCAAGAATAACAAATAACTTTGTCATATTTGTTTAAGTTTTTAGTTTTATATTTGAACAATTTCTTTACCGGAGGCTTCCATTTTCTGAAGTCATTACCTTCATTTTTCAAAAAATTTCCGAACCTGCGAGTGAGCATAGCCACTTGATCTTCATCTTGCTCACTGCAAGAGATCTCACCTTCCTCGGAAGTGGCTTGAGTGCTTGGTCCAGCTTTCAGAGCGAGAGGCTTTTTCTTACTTACCTCGACTTCCTTACTCTTCAAGTTTATCTCATAGGTCATTAGAGAACCTATGAGTTCATCGACCTTAGTTTTTGAAAGGTCATTTTATGGCTCTGTGGTTTTGATGATGAAAAATGTTATGGGGTTCTGTGGTTTTGATGATGACAACTGTTATGGCTCATTATGTATTGATGATCTAATCCTGATGAAATATGAGGAACTGTCAGAACAGGTTTAAGGATGACTCACACTCATGAAGTCAACCTATGTCAAAGTCAAATCTCTGACAGGTACAGTCAATACATAGTTAGATTAGGTAATGTTTTATCTAATCTCAGATCTGTGCATATGTTAATTCTTATGTCTATACAGTCTATACATTCATGCATAATCACTCTCAGCACAGTCTTTACATTGCATGCGTAGCAGACATCTTAAGTCTATACATTGCATGTGTTGCAGACGAGCATCGTCTACACATTGCATGTGTTGCACATTCACAATGTCTATACAATGCATTCCTCGCAGGCACAGCTGTTTCATGCATTCATACAGCCTGCACATTAGTCAGGCAGCAAGTGTGTACATCGCTTAGTGTATGCATGGCGAAGTCCAAAGTCTATACATTGCTGCTTTGCTCGCATTTGTAAAGTCTATACATTGGTTGTTATCTTGCAGCATTAACCCAAGTCCATACATCAGTTGTAGCACTGCACGCACACTCAAAGTCTATAAACTGCTTGCATTCAGTTCAAGTCTATACATCACCAGGTCTGCACATAGTTGCTTTGAAGCACGCTAAGTCTATATAGCCTTTGCATTGCACTAAGTCCATACATTAGCACTGTAGCATGCAGAACACCAAGTCCATACATTAGCACTGTAGCTTGCACGAAGTAAAGTCTGTACATTGGGCTTTCACATAAAGTCTATATATCGCTTGCATCGTTAAGTCTATACATCGTCTCATGCATCGTCTTGCAAGTCTATACATTGTGCATCTCGCTGACAAGTCTGCACATTCATTAAGTCTGTACATCGTGCCTCCTTTAATTTGAAGTCTATACATCGTGCATTGTTAAGTCTGCACATTGTGGTAAGCAAGTCTGCACAACGCCTTGTTAGGAAGTCTATACATCGCCATAGCTCGCATGCAGAGTCTAGACAGTCTTAACTAAGTCTATACATCGTGTCTGCATGTAAGCATTCAATGTCTATACATCGGTTGGTTGCACATTGGACTCCAAGTCTATACACTGCATACACTGCTTCATGCATTGCACGAAGTCTGCACATTGTGTTTCTATGCTCATACTGCATGTTACAAAGTCTACACAATGGTGCACACTAAGTCTGCATACACATTTGGCATGTCTGTACAACCATCTGTAATGCTCATAGTCTGCATACGTGAAGTCTGTACATGCTTCAGCATCACATTCACTAAGTCTGTATACACTTCAGTCTTGCATACACGGAGTCTGAACACGCCATAGCATTGCATGCACAAAGTCTATACATGCCATAGCTTTGCATTTACAAAGTGTGTACACGCCACAGTCCTGCATACATGAAGTCTAAACATTGCATCACTTGTACATGCATTGCCTTCACGCAGAGTCTATGCATTCCCCCACAGCCTGCACAACATGTCTATACATTGTCTGGCAGCCTGCACAACATGTCTATATATTGTCTGGCAGCCTGCACAGCAAGTCTATACAGCGTCCAGCAGCCTGCACGCAAAGTCTATACATTACGTCCAGCAGCCTGCACGCCAAGTCTGTACACACTTCAGCACTCAAAGGCTGAACATTCTTCAGCAGAGTCTGTACACACTTCATCACTTAAAGTCTTAACATCCTTCAGTGAAGACTGTACACACTTCAGTGCACATGTGCATCTCCTTCAAAGATGAAGTCTATACAATCCTTTCCAAGCCTTCAAGTCTATACACTCGTTGTCAAGCCTTCAAGTCCATACACTGCATCAAGTATATACAACAAAGTCTGTATAAGGTGTCGACACTAAACTGTTAAGTTTCTCTCTGTGTGACAGGTACTGTTCGTGAAGCCTATGAAGGGCACGTGATCCAAGATGCTGAGAAGCCGCCACGTGGACTGAAGCTAGGGTGGGAATCGTGGAGAGCATTAGCCCTGCACATGCCCTAGCCGCTGCTGATCTAAATGTGAAGCTTCTTCCTATAGAAGAAAGAGAGTGATCGAAAAGAGGAGAGTGTGATAGAAGAAGGTGAGAGCAGCAGTGAAGCAGAAGAAGAAGAAGAAGAAGAAGAAGAAGAAGAAGAAGAAGAGTGAAGATAGATTGAGAGCTCGTGAAGAAGAAGAAAAAGAGAAAGAGAGATAGAGAGAGGGTTCGTGAAGAAGAAGAAAGAGGATTCATCAGAAGTTTTGTTCACTGGCAATTGGATCAAATCCAAGCCAGTTTTGCTCCTGCGAGAGCTACACTTTGTGCATTGCATTTCCAGCTTTCTGTTTGCTCTATTTTCGTTTCTTATTTTTCTTTTCTTTCACTCGGCTTGTCGTTCTTCCGATCCTCTGGACTGAGGTCGGGTTCCTCCTATGGACTCAGGAGAAGGGGGACATTGGGTCTCCGGTTGCATGTGGCTGGGAGTCACTTGTGGGTTTCCCTCCGGGTTGGAGGAAGGGAGATTCGTCTCCGGTTCTGGTCTTGTGGGTTGCAAGTCCAGGTGTTCCCTCTGGGTTTCAGAGGAAGAGAGACATTGGTCTCTGGTTTGCTAGTGACTGGGTGTCACTAGTGGTTCCCTCCGGTTGGGAAGAAGAGGGGAGGTTGTTCCCCTGGTCAAGCTGTTTGGCAGCAAGTGTTTGCAGACTGAGTCTGCTGTTGTAGCGTTGCTAGTGGAAGCCTCACTCCGGTTGGGAGTGAGGGGTGGACGTAGGTCTTGGTGACCGAACCACCTGAAAATCCTCTGTGCAGTGTGGTTGTGTTTTGCTCCTTGTCTTCTACCTCCTTCACAGGTTGCCTTAGCATTCTCGTTTCTATCTGTGCTGCTTCCGCTAGTTGCTTGTTTAGGCGCACCTTATATATTTGCTAAGTGGTTTAAAAGAGAATTTAACTTGTTCTTCAGATTGTCTATTTACCTTGATAGTGATCTAGTCTTTTATTGAGCGAAAAGTTTTTTAAGGGTGGGATTCATTCACCCCCCCTCTGAACCCATCGCACTGATCCTATCAATTGGTATTAGGGCGGTGTCTGCTTAGTAGGTCCAGCGACCTGCAGATCCGACCCTGCTATCTTCGGTGCATTTTTGTTATATTTGGTTTATCGGTTTGAATCCACTGTTTTGAATTAGTTTTGATCTGCTTCAATGGCTCATCCACCTGTCTTTAGTGGTTCTGATTTCAACCAGTGGCACAGTGCTTTCCGTGCTCATGTTAAATCTGTTAATCCAGACCTGTGGAAAGTGATTTCACATGGTCCACATAGACTACCAAAAGATCAGTCCAAATGGACTAACAAGCATTGATCTATATGTGCAGAAAATCAGAAAGCACTGGAGTTAATGAAGGCCGCGACTAATCAAGCTCTTCATTCATGTTTCCTTGGTTACAGATCTGCAATGGATATATTGAAGATGATGAAGAGAGCTGAGAAAGGAAATCAAACAAGCTGCATGATGGCTAATGGAAGTAATCAAAGTGGCAGCCAAAATGAAGCAGAGGATGATGATGAGGTAAACCCTTTTGAGAACTATACTTTAGATGATTGGGAGAATTCGTATGCTGAATTATTAGAGTCTCATGAACACTTAAGAAAATAATACAAAAAAGTGAAGAAGAGTAGTAGGTCAGACAGTTTGAACTCTGATTGTAAAAATTATGTTGAACTGAAAAATGTTCATGATGCTTGTATGTCTGATATTCAAATGTTTAAAAAACAAATTTCGTTGCTGAAGATTGAGAATCAAGATCATGTAAAAGAAATCTCTGAACTTGAAAAGAAGCTTAGCCTAACTTGTCAAAAGTCTGTTCAGAGTAAGGATTTGCTGAAAGATTTTGAATGTGTTAAATCTGATCTAAACAAGCTGAAAAGTGAGAATGACTCTCTTAGAAAATCTGCTAAAGAAAATGAAGAAACATTTGGGAAACTTGAGCTAGAGAATAACTTGTTTGCTGAAAAATTTAATGTCATAAAATCTGTAAATATAGAATTATAGAAAGATTTTGAAAAATAGCAAAAAGAATTGAAGGAGTTTGAAGCTGGGAGAGAAAGCAAGGTTAACTCAGAAGATTAGACTCTAATAAATGAGTTAATTAAAAATGATAAGCTTAAGGAAGAAAATGAGAAGTTAAAACAGCTGAACTCCACTATGTCTGAGAGACTTCTAGCTTTAGAAAGAGGAAAGTTTGTTTACATAGAAGAGCCTGATAAACTGAGCAATCTGGAACAGGAAGTTGAGAAATATAAAACTGCTAACAAGATGCTAAGTGAATGTGTGAATTACAGTGAGCAAGAGATTGCCAGTTACGAGTTACACATTACCTCTCTCGAAAATGAAATTCATGATTTGAAGAGTTCTCTGTCTAAGTTTCTTGATGGGCAAGAAAACCTAGACAAGCTACTAGGTGTAAGAGTCAATGTCAGGAAGGAAGGGTTGGGCTACAATAATCTAAATAAAAAGGCTTTTCAGAACAAAGTAATGACATCATTTGTAAATACTTCAAATGTAGCCACAACATCAAAAGCTAAACAGCCCATTGTTTAGAAAATGCTGGGAACAAAGGTTAATTGTAAGAAAGAGGGACTGGGTTACAATCTAGTCATGAGGAAGGTTGATGGATCCAACCTGAAAACTATTTTTGTTAAATCTTCAGAACAAGAAGATCCTTCTACCTCATCTCCACCTCAGTACAAGGCTAAGAAAATAGAAAAATAGGATAAAAATCAGAAAAAGACTAAAAAATAGAAAATAAATAAAAAAGGTTCATTAGTGCATGTTGATCACAGTCCTCACACACACTCACATGCATCTAAAAAGAAAATGATCTGTCATTACTGTCATAGATTTGGACATCTGATGCATGAGTGTAAATTGATGGAGAAGGATGATATGAATGCTAGGAAATTTCATGATAAAAATCCTTCACCTCAGAAAAAGAAAACTGAATGCTTTCACTGTGGCAAATTGGGTCATAAGGGATTTAAATGTTGGCTGAAAGCTGGTAGAAGAAATTCTAATTCATGTTTTCACTGTGGTAAGATGGGCCACATTGCAGTCCAATGTTGGCATGCTCAGGGAAGGGAGTCTAACTATAAATCTGGTAAATTCCCTGTCAATAGAAACACTTCTGGTAGAAATGGATTTGTTTTTGAAAGGAAAACTCTTGCATATTTTGAATGTGGGAATCCAGGCCATAAAGCTGCTGACTGTTGGCTAGCTTATTCTTTTAAACAGAATTTTAATTCTGTTAACAAAAATTTTCATGCATATACACATAGAATTCATGCTAATAAGAATGTGCATAAATCAAATCTGAAATCTGCTGCATCATGCTATCATAATAGTAAACATAATTTTCTCTCTGCCAATAAATTACATGACAACAGTAATTTGCATAAAAAGAATTTGAAATCTGCTGCATCATGTCATTATTGTGGTCAAATAGGTCATTCAATGTATAATTGCTATGTGATGAAATCTGATGACCTTCATGCACAAACATTGTTGAGAAAACCTGCTAGGAATGTCACTTTTAATTCAGGACCCAAGACCTCTTGGGTATCTGTTTGTGCAAAATGAACATTATTTTGCAGGTGTGCCTTGGGACTGAGAAAATAAACAAGGGTTAATAAACCAGGGCACTCAAGTATGAAAAACCCCAGGTCTACACTTTTCAGGTCAGTTACATGAACTCTCTTTAAACCTTGTCATCTAAAATTTCTAGTTTAGATGTTTGCATAATCTGTTAAGCATACATAGCTGCATGTGTTATCTGCACTACTATGTTTGAATCTTCTTCTTACATATTAAAATTCATTGCATATCTTGTTTGATGTGTTCTTGCATATTTGTCATCTTTTGCACACTATGAGTATTCATGTCTCTCAATGCTCATATGAATTGGCTGTTTAGATATTGAAATGAGAATAAAGTTGCAATTTCTGAAAATCTGAACTGCATATGAATGTTGTTTGAAATCTATCTGTTGCATAGCTCACTGAAAATCTGGATTGCATATAGGATTGCATGTTGAATTATCATGATTCATCACACACAATAAGAACCTCCAGACAGATTCATGTCTTCATTTAAAAGCAGTGTAATGAATATCATAAAATTTGAAAAATATGAAAATTTGAAATGAAATTGATGCATTTGATAAATTCTCTCTCTGATTGAACAACCATGAATTCTTCTTGAGTATATTCTAAAATCATGAGCAGTTCATTAATTGTATTTCATGCACCTTGTCAGGGGGAGTTTGACTGATGTTGCATATGAAGTGTAGTGCAGTTAAAAAACCTAAAAAGAAATTTCATTGCATCTAGACAGGGAGAGCATTTAGAATTGGTGTTTTGATTTTCACATTTTGAACACCTCTTGTCTAGTATTTGATCAACTCTCTTCATGATACTACTCTTCAGCTGATCTGTCTGAAATTCAGACTCAGCTACTATCTGTTGATATACATTCTTCTAAAATATTCCTTCATGTATTGACTATACACCAGCTTACACTCACCCTTCATATTCGTCTTAGCTGGTGTGACAAATTTAATTCTATTGTTGACTTGTTGGTCAGTTATTCTTTTGACTTGATCTGAGGAACACAAGATGCATGTCATACAATCTAGTCTAACTCATATAGAAATTCCTATCATATATGTTTAAGAATAATCACTGAATCAGACTGATATAGGAACTATGTATTCTCAGATTTGCATTTAAATATCTTGAAAATATCTGAATGATAAGATTTAATGAACTTTAACCACATGTGTCATGAGAACCTTAGACTCTCTCATCTGATATCTGAAAATTTGAAATCAAGGCTCTTTGATAGAGATACATAAAGTGAGTACTATGGTTAAACATTAACTTGAGAAATGTTGACTAATTGAAAAATTGTGAATTCAGAGCAATGACTTGGTCACCGAGAAACTGGGTTCTTTATCAATGAAATAAAGTAACTTATGTCATGAGGTGCCATAGTTATCTCTGGTGAAAATTTATTGAAAAACCTGACAGAGCAATGGCATGCCTGTGTTGAGTAACTGGGGAGTCTGGCCTCTAATCAAGGTGTCTCCTCATGTAAAAAGACACTTATATTGCAAACTCTATTCTCGAAGTTGAGAGGCAATGACAGTTATCACACTGAGTAACTGGGTCACTTCACCTGAGACGTGTTGTGCCTCATGTAAAACGGTGTTGATCAACCTAAATTGCTCAGGAAAAATATAATGTGCTTCAAATGAAAATAAATTGAAAATTCTGTCAACTCATATTCTTGTAAAAAGTGTTTAACATCAATACTAGTCTGTGTAACTCTTAAAAGAGTCATTGAGATTTTGTGTGTAAGATGAAGATGATTAGTCATGAGTATTATCTGGTTATCTGGTTCACCTTTATTAAAACTTGAATTTAGATATGAGTATTGAATTTAATTGACAAATTTGGTATACATCATAATCAAATCAGATTGGTCAAGTTACTAATTCATAACCCTCTATGATAAGAGAGTCTTTCATGTGAAGACTTATTGTAGTTGTGCATGCCCTACAATCCCTCATGATCTGTTTCATCCATTGGTATCAGTCTTTCTTGGTATCAGTTTTCTGACCATACAAATGTGAGATGCTACTCCCTTTATTACCTTGTTCACTTGCAGTCTTCTGAACTTCAGAATCCTTATGGTGATGAATTTCAGATTGATTCATTGGTTAACCAGAGTTCATTTCTGTTCTTCAAGAGAACTTCTGGGTCATGTGTAGTTAAGGGGAGAATAGTCATACGTTCATGTTGATAGGGGGAGTTTTAGCATTGCCTAAAAGCTCCTATATCATCTCCTTCAACAGTCAATGATCATTCCATTCTTTTTGATGTTGTCAAAGGGGGAGAAACTTTTGTGAGTCATCATTTGCATACATGGTGCATTACATGCTCATTATTTCTGAAAGAGCCATTCCATTGTGTATTTTCATATTCATCATGATGAATCTAAGGCAATGACTCATAATATTACCATCATCAAAAAGGGGGAGATTGTGGCTCTATGGTTTTGATGATGACAAATGTTATGGGGTTCTGTGATTTTGATGATGACAACTGTTATGGCTCATTATGTATTGATGATCTAATCCTGATGAAATATGAGGAACTGTCAGAACAGGTTTAAGGATGACTCACACTCATGAAGTCAACCTATGTCAAAGTCAAATCTCTGACAGGTACAGTCAATACATAGTTAGATCAGGTAATGTTCATCTAATCTTAGATCTGTGCATATCTTAATTCTTCTATCTATACAGTCTATACATTCATGCATAATCACTCTCAGCACAGTCTTTACATTGCATGCGTAGCAGACATCTTAAGTCTATACATTGCACGTGCTGCAGACGAGCATAGTCTATACATTGCATGTGCTGCACATTCACAATGTCTATATAATTCATTCCTCGCAGGCACAGCTGTTTCATGCATTCATACAGTCTGCACATTAGTCAGGAAGCAAGTGTGTACATCGCTTAGTGTATGCATGACGAAGTCCAAAGTCTATACATTGTTGCTTTGCTCACATTTGTAAAGTCTATACATTGGTTGTTGTCTTGCATCATTAACCCAAGTCCATACATCAGTTGCAGCACTGCACACACACTCAAAGTCTATAAACTGCTTGCATTCAGTTCAAGTCTATACATCGCCAGGTCTGCACATAGTTGCCTTGAAGCACGCTAAGTCTATACAGCCTTTGCATTGCACTAAGTCCATACATTAGCACTGTAGCATGCAGAACACCATGTCCATACATTAGCACTGTAGCTTGCATGAAGCAAAGTCTGTACATTGGGCTTTCACATAAAGTCTATACATCGCTTGCATCGTTAAGTCTATACATCGTCTCATGCATCGTCTTGCAAGTCTATGCATTGTGCATCTCGCTGACAAGTCTGCACATTCATTAAGTCTGTACATCGTGCCTCCTTTAATTTGAAGTCTATACATCGTGCATTGTTAAGTCTGCACATTGTGGTAAGCAAGTCTGCACAACGCCTTGTTAGGAAGTCTATACATCACCATAGCTCGCATGCAGAGTCTAGACAGTCTTAACTAAGTCTATACATCGTGTCTGCATGTAAGCATTCAATGTCTATACATCGGTTGGTTGCACATTGGACTCCAAGTCTATGCACTGCATACACTGCTTCATGCATTGCACGAAGTCTGCACATTGTGTTGCTATGCTCATACTGCATGTTACAAAGTCTACACAATGGTGCACACTAAGTCTGCATACTCATTTGGCATGTCTGTACAACCATCTGTAATGCTCATAGTCTGCATACGTGAAGTCTGTACATGCTTCAGCGTCACATTCACTAAGTCTGTACACGCTTCAGTCTTGCATACACGAAGTCTGTACACGCCATAGCATTGCATGCACGAAGTCTATATATGCCATAGCTTTGCATTTACAAAGTGTGTACACGCCACAGTCCTGCATACATGAAGTCTAAACATTGCATCACTTGTACATGCATTGCCTTCACGCAGAGTCTATGCATTCCCCCACAGCCTGCACAGCATGTCTATACATTGTCTGGCAGCCTGCACAGCATGTCTATACATTGTCTGGCAGCCTGCACAGCAAGTCTATACAGCGTCCAGCAGCCTGCACGCCAAGTCTTTACACACTTCAACACTCAAAGGCTGAACATTCTTCAGTAGAGTATGTACACACTTCATCACTTAAAGTCTGAACATCCTTCAGTGAAGACTGTACACACTTCAGTGCACATGTGCATCTCCTTCAAAGATGAAGTCTATACAATCCTTTCCAAGCCTTCAAGTCTATAAACTCGTTGTCAAGCCTTCAAGTCTATACACTCATTGTCAAGCCTTCAAGTCCATACACTGCATCAAGTCTATACAACAAAGTCTATACAAGGTGTCGACATTAAATTGTTAAGTTTATCTCTGTGTGACAGGTACTGTTCGTGAAGCCTATGAAGAGCACGTGATCCAAGATGCTGAGAAGCCGCCACGTGGACTGAAGCTAGGGCTGGAATCGTGGAGAGCATTAGCCCTGCATATGCCCTAGCCGCTGCTGATAGAAATGCAAAGCTTCTTCCTACAGAAGAAAGAGAGTGATCGAAAAGAGGAGAGTGTGATAGAAGAAGGTGAGAGCAGCAGTGAAGCAGAAGAAGAAGAAGAAGAAGAAGAAGAAGAGTGAAGATAGATTGAGAGCTCGTGAAGAAGAAGAAAAAGAGAAAGAGAGATAGAGAGAGGGTTTGTGAAGAAGAAGAAAGAGGATTCATCAGAAGTTTTGTTCACTGGCAATTGGATCAAATCCAAGCCAGTTTTGCTCCTGCGAGAGCTACACTTTGTGCATTGCATTTCCAGCTTTCTGTTTGCTCTATTTTCGTTTCTTATTTTTCTTTTCTTTCACTCGGCTTGTCATTCTTCCGATCCTCTGGACTGAGGTCGGGTTCCTCCTGTGGACTCAGGAGAAGGGGGACATTGGGTCTCCGGTTGCAAGTGGTTGGGAGTCACTTGTGGGTTTCCCTCCGGGTTGGAGGAAGGGAGATTCGTCTCCGGTTCTGGTCTTGTGGGTTGCAAGTCCATGTGTTCCCTCTGGGTTTCAGAGGAAGAGAGATCTCGGTCTCTGGTTTGCTAGTGACTGGGTGTCACTAGTGGTTCCCTCCAGTTTGGAGGAAGAGGGGAGGTTGTTCCCCTGGTCAAGCTGTTTGGCAACAAGTGTTTACAGACTGAGTCTGCTGTTCTAGCATTGCTAGTGGAAGCCTCACTCCGGTTGGGAGTGAGGGGTGGACGTAGGTCTTGGTCACCGAACCACCTGAAAATCCTCTATGCAGTGTGGTTGTGTTTTGCTCCTTGTCTTCTACCTCCTTCACAGGTTGCCTTAGCATTCTCGTTTCTATCTGTGCTACTTCCACTAGTTACTTGTTTAGGCACACCTTATATATTTGCTAAGTGGTTTAAAAGAGAATTTAACTTGTTCTTCAGATTGTCTATTTACCTTGATAGTGATCTAGTCTTTTATTGAGCGAAAAGTTTTTTAAGGGTGGGATTCATTCACCCCCCTCTGAATCCATCGCACCGATCCTATCACTTTTGACTCTTCTACAACAGTTGCCTTCGTGTGCCAGGTCAGAGTCAATGACCTTAAAATTTTTCTTACAATCTCCTGTTCTGTATATGTCTTTCCTAAACCAGTCAAATTGTTAGTGAGTAGAGACAGATGAGTGTACATGTCTGAAATAGATTCTTCAGGCCTCATCTTAAACATCTCATATTTTGTAATGAGTAGGTTGGCCTTTGTTTCACGTACCTGAGCAGTGCCTTCATAGATTACTTCCAATCTGTCCCACATCTCTTTGGTAGAGGTACATGTAGACACTCTTGAGAACTCAGCTGGGTGAAGAGAGCACTGCATTAAATGCCTTGCGCCCCAGTTGAGTGTAGATTTGTTTATGTGTTCCTCAGTCCATTTATAGCACCCCAATAAAAATCATTGAGTAAATTCAAAACTTCTTTCTAAAAGAAATCATACTTGAAGGCCTTGCATAAAGAATTCAACCTCACGAGGACTATAATGTAAATATACAAGCGAACCTTACTTTATGCCATAAAGAATCATGAAGGCCTTATGTAAAAGAACCAAAACCTATGCATGATGTACAAGTAATAAAAAAAATCAGGTATACAGGTAATCTATGCATGAGGAACAATAAGAGATCAAGAACTGTATAAAGAAGGTACCGCGTGAATGCAAGTATTTGACAAGCAGTATATCAAGGACTTTGTAGATGTAGATGCCACTTTTAGGCAAGCAAGGATTATACAAGTAAGTAAAAGTCATGTTCAAGCAAGTAAAATTCGTATTTAAGCAAGTGATATCAAGTACGTGTCAATAGAATTGGCTATTTTAATCAAGCAAGTATTCTGCCCTTTTTCGGGCCACGCAAGTCAAGTATCGCCCGTTCCGGGCCACACAAGTCAAGTCAAGCAAGTAGAGAGAGAGTAAGTGTGGAGTGTCTCAAGTCAAACAAGTCAAGCAAGTATTTCGGTGCAATGCCAAACACCGTGGTCAATAAACTCCCATGGGCACAAGTACCTTCGAGTGTTCCTCCCAGGACCAGACCGGGCCCTATATGCACATCATTCATGTATTACTTTTGACATCCACTCTCATTTTATAGCCAATATATAGTTTCAAGGGTTACTTTAGTAGGATATATAAGGTAGATTTTTATGGAATGGAATTCAAGGACTCATAATATGCAGGAAAATGACTTAGGGTTGCGTCGGTACAAACCACGAGAAAAATGAGAGAAAATGTTAATATATATATATATATATATATATATATATCCTAAATAAAAAAACCTCTAGATAACTCTATAGTAAGGTTAAACAAAAGTTAAAACGTCTCATAAGGGCCATTATACAAATATGCCACTCTTTATGTAATAGAGTTTACTATTTAAAAAAGTACTATTCAATTACTATTCGGATTACTATTCATTACTATTCACTACTATTCATTTACTATTGAAAAATACTATTCACCCCAAATAGCGCCCTTCACTAAGTCGCCATATTTGTGAATCACGACTTCCTAAACAGTCGTGACTTCTAAGTTAGTTTATAAATCAGTTAGTATATTAATCGTCCATGCTAAAAATTTAATAAATGTGAATCATGAGACCTAATCTAATGCATGAGCATACCGCTAGATTCCTTATATTTTTCTCTACCTATCTATGTGTGTAAATTGTAAACTGTAAATCACTTAAAGATTGCTCGAACTTGAGATGTAATTCTTACTGAGCGATTCGCTCATTCAGTTGCTTCCTAACATTTTCAGGTAATTTGGATGGCAACATCCACGTAAATGGGAATGAGACCGAGTGAAGAGTGCTACAATAACCGCCAGTTGAATTGTCAACTAGTCGTGTCTTTTGAATTTACTTGAGTCTTTACCTTGTACTCGAGTTATGTTAGTTTAGTGTCTAGACCTTGTTAAGGCATGCAGCCTAATGTTTGGATCTTTAATTTGGAATTGTCACGGACTAGTTTTACCTCCCTTGGTTAATCAAATAATTATCCCTTTGGATTATTGGGATCATTTAGATTGTATTAGTCTTGTGCGCACTCCGTAATTATGTATGTCAAAAATTTTATCGCTCTAATGACACAATCTATATAGACGCGTCACGCATCTGAGTATCTTCTGTGCTCAGGACGTGGAAGTCTTCATGGTATCAGAGCCTAGGTTTTCAAACCTGGGAAACTAGAAGAAATAAGAGGTTAGGAAAAAGTTACAGTCATGATTGAAATCTAGGTAAGGCCTGAGTCCAAGGATAGGTAAAACCCGAGTCCAAGGATAGATATACCTTACCCAATGAGATGGATAGAGCCATGGGTTAAGCTCTATAATGACTTTTGACCTTATAAGTAAACCCGATCTTTATCATACTTGAACTCTTTTGTAGGATCATGGCTGCTGAAAGGGCACAATGGCGTCAGATGCAGTGCACTGTGCAGGGCCTTACACAGGCACTACAGCAAGTGGCCCAAGGCGGAACTAACCATGGAGCGGGTGATCTCCACAGGAGTTTCCGTAACATGAACCCACCGAGGTTCACGGGTTCGTCCAACCCCGAGGATGCCGAGAATTGGTTAAAGGAGATGGAACGAATCTTTTGTATGATGCAATGCGCGGACGAGGAGAAGGTTTTACTGGCCGTGTTCCAACTAGAGCGGGACACTCGATGCTGGTGGGAATCTATAGAAGCAACACTGCCAGAAGACCATGTGACCTGGGATGAATTCACGGAGCATTTCAACAACAAGTACTTCTCCGACCATATCCAGGAGAAGAAGGCCATGAAATTCGCCGTTCTAAAACAACGGGGCTTGAAAGTGGCCGAGTATGAGGCCCAGTTCTCAAGATTGTCAAAATATGCACCTCACTTGGTGTGTACGAAAAAGATGAAGGTGAGAAGGTTTCTCAACGGGCTTCGGTCCCACTACATTACACAACTTGCACCGATGGACATCCAAGTCTACTCGGAGATGCTTCGGCGCGCTCAATTACTAGAAGACGCCACCGAATTATCCGAAAGAATCCAAGGAAGGGACATGAAGGAAAATGTCACAAGCGCAGGAAAATTCAAACCGTCCTTCAATAAGAAGCGGTTCTTCATGGGAGGCGAGCCCTCCAAGGCAAAGAAACTCCAGAAGAATGATAGGCCATTCTCTACCGCCACACCCTCTAAAAAGATTTGCAAGTATTGTGATAAAGCTAGTCATAAGACCGAGGAATGCTGGAGGAAGTTAGGAGCTTGTCTTCGATGTGGGAGCCAAGAGCATCGAATCCCAGACTGCCCATTGATGAAGGAGCAAGTCATCAAAGATGAGAAGCGTCTGGTAAAGAAACAAGGCCGACTGCAAGCTCTCCATGGAACGAAACCCATAGAAGGTGGAATTGTGGAAGGTACTCTCGCTATTTGTTCTAAAATTGCTCATGTTTTATTTGATACCGGAGCAACTCATTCATTCGTTTCCAAGAAATTTGCTGCTTCATTTTCTAAGAAACATGAACTGTTAAATTTGGTCATATCTACACCTCTTGGGAATGAGTCCGATATCACTTATCACTATCCAAACTGCGAGGTATTGATTAAAGGAAACAATTTACCTGCTGACCTGATATGCCTAGATATGAAGGGTTATGATGTCATACTAGGTGCTGATTGGTTATCCACATACCAAGCAACTGTAGATTGTCAGCATGGCAAGGTAACTTTCGTGGATTTCCCAGAGCTGGTTTACACTAGCCCTCGGAGTAAATCACCTCTTATATCAGCCCTCCGAGCTAGTAAACTTATGAGTAAGGGATGTATGACTTTCATTGCATTCGTGGCTGCTACGAAAGTCGAGGAGGTTAAACTTGAAGACATCCGTGTAATTCGGGATTTTCTTGATGTTTTTCCTGAAGAATTTCCTGGCTTATCCCGAAAGGGAAGTGTCGTTCACAATTGACCTTGTCCCTGGTGCTGGTCCTATTTCTAAGACACCGTACAAAATGTCCCATGCTGAGCTGAAAGAGTTAAAAGGGCAGCTAATGAAGTTATTGAAAAAGGGTTTCATCAGGCCAAGTACTTCCCCATGGGGAGCACCCGTGCTATTCGTCAAAAAGAAGGACAGATCGATGAGACTATGCATCAATTATTGGCAGCTAAATCACCTCACAATCAAGAACAAATACCCGCTGCCGAGAATTGACGAGCTGTTCAATCAACTATCTGGAGCTACATATTTCTCCAAGATTGATCTTCGATCTGGTTATCACCAATTGAAGATCAAAGAAGAAGACATTCATAAAACTGCATTCCGAAGCAGGTATGGGCATTACGAATTTATTGTTATGCCTTTCGGACTAACAAATACCCCCGCAGCTTTTATGCAGTTAATGAATAGCATATTCAGGTCCTACTTAGACCAATTTATTTTGGTCTTTATTGATGATATTCTGATCTATTTAAAGACCGAAGAGGATCATGAAGAACATCTCAAGAAGGCGCTGCAGATATTAAGGGAAAACAAACTATATGCCAAATTCAGCAAGTGCGAGTTCTGGCTCGAGGAAGTATCCTTCTTAGGCCATATCATTTCGAAGAACGGAATTGCCATTAATCCATCAAAGGTCGAAGCCGTGAAGAACTGGGAACTACCCACAAATGCAACAGAGATTCGAAGCTTCTTGGGTCTAGCTGGTTACTACCGGCATTTTATCAAGGACTTCTCCAAAATTGCTGCTCCTCTGACCAGGTTAACTCGCAAGGAAGTGCCTTATGAGTGGAATGAAGACTGTGAAAAGAGTTTCCAAATTTTGAAGGATCTCTTGACCACTGCTCTAGTCTTATCATTACCAATTGAAGGAGAAAAATATGAGGTATATACCGATGCTTCTGGTATTGGCCTCGGATGTGTATTGATGCAGAATGGAAGAGTCATTACATACTCTTCCCGACAATTGAGGAAACATGAGGAGAACTACCCGGTGCATGACTTAGAACTGGTCGCAGTAGTATTTGCTTTGAAGAACTAGAGGCACTATCTCTACGGAGAACAATTCAATATATACTCCAATCACAAAAGTTTTAAGTATTTATTCTCCCAAAAGGAGCTCAACATGAGGCAAAGGCGTTGGCTCGAGTATCTCAAGGATTTTGACTTTATTATACAATACCACCCTGGTAAGGGTATTTCCGTAGCTGAGGCCCTTAGTCTAAAGCCAAGAGCAATTTTGGCCAAATATATGATACAAGAATGGAAGCTGCTGGAGAAATTCTCGGAGCTTGATATCAGCACATATGAGAAGAATAAATGTATTATCCTATCTCATATGAGTCAACATCTAGATTTGCTACCTGAAATCATGAAGCTTCAAGAAGAAGATCCCGCACTAGTGGAGAAAAAAAGTAAGCTAGACGAAAGACTTGATTTCAAGCTGGCACCTCATGGCAGATTACTATTTCATGAACGAACATGTGTGCCCGACTGTCCCGAATTGAAAAAGAAGATTCTTGAAGAAGCTCATAGATCAAGGTACACGATCCACCCTGGAGCCACTAAGATGTACCAAGACTTGAAAAGAACTTTCTGGTGGCCTAACATGAAAAGGGAGGTAGCAGACTTTGTATCTCGTTACCTCACATGCCAATAAGTGAAGGTGAAACATCAAAAACCCGCCGAAAAGTTACAATAGCTAGATATTCCCAAGTGGATGTGGGAAGGCATTGGCATGGACTTTATCATGGGTTTGCCCAAGTCCAGGGGCGGATATGATGGAATTTGGGTAATTATCGACCGGCTAACTAAATCGGCTCATTTCTTACCCATCAAAAGCCGATGGTTAGTCGACGTACTTGTTGCCATGTATACTAAGGAGATGGTTAGATTGCATGGAGTTCCCATCTCGATCGTATCTGATCGAGACCCGCGCTTCACCTCTCATTTCTGGAAGAGTCTACAACACTCTCTGGGGACGAAACTCAACTACAACACTGCTTTCCATCCCCAGACAGATGGACAGACTGAGAGGATAAATCAAGTTGTGGAAGATATGTTGAGAGCATGCATTATAGACTTCGGCGGAAGCTGGCATGACCACTTACCACTAGCCGAATTTGCATATAACAACAGCTATCAAGCCAGTATAGAAATGGCACCTTTTGAGGCACTGTATGGCAAGAGTTGTCGATCTCCTATATTCTGGAATGAAGTTGGTGAAAAATAAATTCTAGGCCCAGACATGGCAAGAGATTCCACCGAGAAGATACACCTTATTAGAGAAAGGTTAAAGATAGCATAGTCCGGGCAGAAATCTTATGTTGATAACAGAAGGCGAGACCTGGAATTTCAAGTCGGAGATCATGTTTTTCTCAAGGTAACTCCCGGTCGAGGCATTAGAAGATTCGGTGTTAAGGGCAAACTAACACCAAGGTTTATCGGTCCATTCGAAGTGCTGAAAAGAATAGGCGAGGTGGTTTATCACATCGCCCTACCTCCGCAACTATCAGAAGTGCACAACGTATTTCATGTTTCTATGTTGAAGAAATACGTGCACGATCCTTTCCATGTCATTGACCACAATGATCTAGTGGTACAGAAGGACCTTACATACGAGCAGAAGCCAATGAAGATCCTCAACCGAGAAGTTCAAGTTCTAAGGAACAAGACGATCCCTATAGTGAAAATCGAATGGAATCGATGCTTAGAACAAGAAGTTACATGGGAGACTGAAGAGTCTATGAAGAAGAGATTTTCAGAGTTATTCTAATTGTAAGTACTCTGCGCCCTTCCTATTTCCTCATAGTACAGTTGAATTTGGGGACCAAATTCTCTTAAGTGAGGGAGGGTGTAGCACCCCGATAAAAACCATTGAGTAAATTCAAAACTTCTTCCTAAAAGAAATCATACATGAAGGCCTTGCATAAAGAATCCAACCTCATGAGGACTATAATGTAAATATACAAGCCAACCTTACTTTATGCCATAAAGAATCATGAATGCCTTATGTAAAAGAACCAAAACCTTATGAGGGCTAGTATATAAATGTACAACCCATCACTTTGTGCATAGTACGTAATGAACTATTTCCTAAAGGATCTTACATGAAAGGTATTATAAAAAGAACCAAACCATAAGAGGGTTAATATATCAATGTGTAAGCCAACTTTATGCACATGGGTGGTACGTAGTGGGTTTCCACCTTGTCCACCACCAAGAAAATTGGCGCCCCTGACTAGGCCGCCAATTGCCAAATTGAAGACCATGCAAGCAGGCGCCATTTCCCTTAGGGCCCCATCCCATTATAGTATGAATATATATATGTACACCATGAAGGCCAACACGTGAGAGTGGCAGTTTTGTCTAACATTTGACGCCCTCATGCAGAGACGTCATTTACATGAATAGTACCACCTAGATTAATGGACGACCCCTTACAGAGGCGTCATTTAAATCTATGTTTCTAGAAGGTTGAGACACGAACAACCCCATTTAGCTGGCAAAGCACCATGTCTACTCAACCGGACCCGCAAAGCAATAAACCAATACTTTGAGATTCTCTATAACTAATCACCTCCGTAGCACTGTCAGAGGCTACTGCCATCGTTCAGTGCTGCTTGCAGAAGGGATTAGTTCCCTTCATTCCTCGAAAAACGTGAAGTCTACGTCCTACTGTTGAAGCTTTACGGCGGTATGGAATGTGTGGCTTCATCCTATCATCTGTACCCCGTAATCACGTCAAAAAGTAGGTGTTCTCAAGTCCTTGCCTAACTAGTAGCTAAATAGGTTAACTTATGCATGCTTAGAGTTAGATTAACTCATCATCCATGCTATAAATATATATATTACCTGACTTTACCATGATCAAGAAATGACCATGTATATACCATGTTATACATATTTTAATAGCTTGTTACATCTGTCATATATGATGTTATAGACCATCTGTTACCATTATTTCATGAGTTTTAAAACACAATATGTTATCATGATTCTATGAGTTTTGAACATATCTTATTACACTAGTTTTACAGTCTTAATAACAATGTTTTAAACCTTAGTATACAACCTCTGTTACACAAGATACTTACCTATTTTTACAAACCCGAAAGTCCCAGCCCTCAGGTGAATAGCGCCCCTGAGCAGGGCACCAATTCTCTAAGGGGCGCCCCCAGCCAGGGTGCCAATTAAATGAAGACACTTCACAGTGTCGTCAATTCCATTTTCTAGAATTTCCAGTAATTAGTAATTCAACACATTCAAAAATCCATAACTACTGAATTAAAGCATGAAATTTTTACATGACTATGTTTCTGGAATCCTGACATTTTCCCCTAACCGTATGTACCCTTATTTCCTGATTCGGAGCACTTTTATACTGATGAATAGTGGATCACCTACCTGTAAATGGCGCCCCTGACCAGGGCGCCAATTTTCAAATTGAAGAATCTGTGCATGGTCACCAATTAATTGACGACCATGTGTAATGTCGTCAATTCCATTTCTCATAATTTCTAGCAATTAGCAATTCAATGCATTCAAAAATCCATAACTATTAAACTAAACCATTAAAATTTTGCATGAATATAGTTCTGTGATCCTGAGATTTCTCTCTACCTGTCCATGTCCTCGATTCCTGATTTACTGAAAGATTACTATTCATTACTATTCAACTACTATTCAGATTACTATTCATTACTATTCACTACTATTCATTTACTATTGAAAAATACTATTCACCCCAAATAGCACCCTTCACTACGTTGCCATTTTCGTGAATCACGACTGCTTAAACAGTCGTGACTTCTAAGTTAGTTTATAAATCAGTTAGTATATTAATCGTCCATGCTAAAAATTTAATAAATGTGAATCATGATACCTAATCTAATGCATGAGCATACCGCTAGATTCCTTATATTTTTCTTTACCTATCTACGTGTGTAAATTGTAAACTATAAATCACTTAAAGATTGCTCGAACTTGAGATGTAATTCCTACTGAGCGATTCGCTCATTCAGTTGCTTCCTAACATTTTCAGGTAATTCGGATGGCGACATCCACGTAAATGGGAATGAGACCGAGTGAAGAGTGCTAGAATCACCGCCAGTTGAATCGACAACTAGTCGCGTCTATTGAATTTACTTGAGTCTTTACCTTGTACTCTAGTTATGTTAGTTTAGTGTCTAGACCTTGTTAAGGCATGTAGCCTAATGTTTGGATCTTTAATTTGGAATTGTCATGGACTAGAATTATCTCCCTTGGTTAATCAAATAATTATCCAATTGGATTATTGGGATCATTTAGATTGTATTAGTATTGTGCGCACTCCGTAATTATGTATGTCAAAAATTTTATCGCTCTAATGACACGACCTATATAGATGCGTCACGCATCTGAGTATCTTCTGCGCTCGGGACGTGACAATCTTTGTGATATCAGAGCCTAGGTTTTCAAACCTGGGAAAATAGAAGAAATAAGAGGTTAGGAAAAATTTGCGGTCATGATTGAAATCTAGGTAAGACCTGAGTCCAAGGATAGGTAAAACCCGAGTCCAATGATAGATATACCTTACCCGGTGAGATGGATAGAGCCATGGGTTAAGCTCTATAATGACTTTTGACCTTATAAGTAAACCCGATCTTTATCATACTTGAACTCTTTTGTAGGATCATGGCTACTGAAAGGGCACAATGGCGCGAGATGTAGTGCACCGTGCAGGGCCTTACACAGGCACTACATCAAGTGGCCCGAGGCGGAACTAACCGTGGAGCGGGTGATCTCCACAGGAGTTTCTGTAACATGAACCCACCAAGGTTCACAGGTTCGTCCTACCCCGAGGATGCCGAGAATTGGTTAAAGGAGATGGAACGAATCTTTCGTGTGATGCAATGCGCGGACGAGGAGAAGGTTTTACTGGCTGTGTTCCAACTGGAGCGGGATGCTCGATGCTGGTGGGAATACATAGAAGCAACACTGCCAAAAGACCATGTCACATGGCATGAATTCATGGAGCATTTCAACAACAAGTACTTCTCCGACCATATCCAGGAGAAGAAGGCCACAAAATTCGTCGTTCTAAAACAACGGGGCTTGAAAGTGGCCGAGTATGAGGCCCAGTTCTCAAGATTGTCAAAGTATGCACCTCACTTGGCGTGTACAGAAAAGATGAAGGTAAGAAGGTTCCTCAATGGGCTTCGGCCCCACTACATTACACAACTTGCACCGATGGACATCCAAGTCTACTCGGAGATGCTTCGGTGCGCTCAATTACTAGAAGACGCCACCGAATTATCCGAAAGAATCTGAGGAAGGGACAAGAAGGAAAACATCACAAGCCCAGGAAAATTCAAACCGTCCTTCAATAAGAAGCGATTCTTCATGGGAGGGGAGCCCTCCAAGGCAAAGAAATTCCAGAAGAATTACAGGCCATTCTCCACCGCCACACCCTCTAAAGAGATTTACAAGTATTGTGATAAAGTTGGTCATAAGACCGAGGAATGCTGGAGGAAGTTAGGAGCTTGTCTTCGATGTGGGAGCCAAGAGCATCGAATCCCAGACTGTCCATTGATGAAGGAGCAAGTCATCAAAGATGAGAAGCGTCTGGTAAAGAAACAAGGCCGACTGCAAGCTCTCCATGGAACGAAACCGACAGAAAGTGGAATTGTGGAAGGTACTCTCGCTATTTGTTCTAAAACTACTCAAGTTTTATTTGATACCGGAGCAACTCATTCATTCGTTTCCAAGAAATTTGTTGCTTCATTTTCTAAGAAACATGAACTGTTAAATTTGGTCATATCTACACCTCTTGGGAATGAGTCCGATATCACTTATCACTATCCAAACTGCGAGGTGTTGATTAAAGGAAACAATTTACCTGCTGACATGATATGCCTAGATATGAAGGGTTATGATGTCATACTTGGTGCTGATTGGTTATCCACATACTTGTTGACACCCGTTTTATGACCGATAAGTCGGGTCATCTCCTTGTTCATTTTATATGATGCTCTGAGTTGTTCACCTTTATTGGGCCTTCTTGGTCAATTTGAGGTCTATTTCATGAGTCATGTCTCCTTGGTTGAGTATGGTTCCTTGTCTCATTCCGCTGGACCAAGCTTAGCAAATCTTCATTTTCATTTGAATTTTCATTTTCTCTAACGGTCCATTATAGGGGCGTTACAGTCCTCTAAGGCATCTACCATGGTGCGTTACATCCTTCCAGAGTCCTTAAGTTTAAGGCTTCCTTTCAAGCTTATCTTTTTGCCTATCCGTTGGGTGTGACGATTTATCGTGCAGCCGTTACATTGGTTGTGACGCATCTATCTATGACCGTTACCTTCTTGAAGAGTCCAACGTTCAAAAACTTCTCCCATTGATCTTATCTTATAGTGGATAGGGTTGTGTGACGGTCCAAGACTGGAGCGTTACATTAGTGTGGCAGTCTATCGTGCAGCCGTTACATCCAACGGAGAGTCCTGACAAGCCTGGCCTTTGCTCTACTATTCCGTGATCGAACTAAGAGTTTGGTTTGAGGGTTTCTCTCTCGATACTCATCCTAAAAAGCTTCCGTTTGATTCTGTGGACTCTGGGAAGTATTATCTTCAAGATTTATCCAAGTTTTCGTCAAAATTCTAGTCATTATCCTCCTAATTCGAACCTAGACTTTGAGGGTCTATAAATAGAACCCTTGACTTCATGGCTTGAGGAGGAGACATCTGGAGTTTGCGTCGAAGTGCTGCCGCATCCTGGGGCTAGAACCAACCAAGGAGAGCTGCTTCCCACGTCCATCTACTTCCAAAGTTCAGGGAGTATCATTTCCAAGGGTTTAGTTCAGTCAAGTTGTCATCTTAGTGTCTTTTCTCTCTTTCAAACATCATAGCATTGTCCCTCTCCATCTCCCACGTTCTTGCACTTGCTGCATTCATTCAAAACATCCTCCCATCTTTTAAAATGTCCCAGAGGGGTTAAAAAACAAACCTCCCCGGTATTTCCCTTTCCTTTTGCATGTTCTTAAGTTTCTTGGATTTATTGATACTACTTTGTCTAAGGGTTGATCTGGGTTATTTTTCTTGTGTTCTACACTCTTTTACAGGTTTACAGAGTCCATAGCACGAGGCCCAAGTTCTCTGGCCGGCTGGAAAGCTTGGAGATCAAAAGATTCCCAACTTCTTATTCTATAGAAGCTCTGACGGTCTGGCACATGCGCGTTAGAGTCTTGTAGTGGTCTATCGTGAGACCGTCACACTTGCTGTGACGCATCTGTCTTAGACTGTTACATCTGACGGAGCTGCAGTTTCTTGGTTGTTTTCTCTCTCTGGTGGGCGGGTGCATCATCCTCCTATTCTAAGGTATTTATCAGGTCTTTAGCTTATTTCTACCTTAGTGGCGATCACATCTTTCCTTAGTTTGGGCATTAACTTTCTCTCTCATCATATCTCCTCTTTACTTTGCTTGTTCCACCTATACGGTGTGTTTTCCTTTATTCCTTATTCCACGCTCCGGCGTGTGTTTTTCTTTATTTGCTTAGCTTAGTCTTGATTGAGATAGCATGCCCATGCTAGAGCTTGTGCTGGTTGCCTAGGTTCATGATTTGCATGTTCATAGGTTGATTGATTTCATTACTTGGCTCATACTTTCATAGTTGGCATCATAGCCCATCTTGCAAAAGAAGAGACACATTAAAACCAACAGAATTTTTTGGCTATCACGGTGGGACATCTAGTGCCCATCATGCTTTGAATCTCTATTAAACCTACCTTCCTTTGTTTGCCCTGGTTGCCCGTGTTTTCCTCGGATTCTCCCTCTATTTCCTGTTCTTTCTGGTTCTCTGGCTCCTCTGACGGTCTCTTGTGAATGCGTTACATTACTGTGACGGCCCGGTCTTCGACCGTCACACTCCTCTGACGCAGGTAGTCTAGACCGTCACATACTCCAGATAGGTATGCATCCCGAGGTGCAGTTTACTTGCGTAGTTTTTGCTGTGATTTTCATGCTTGGGTGCTATTCGGTCTCCTCCTTGGTTGGTTCACATATTCATATCATTGTGTGCACATTTGATTTCTAGATTTTAGGCTAGAATTTGCATGCACCCCGGTGCACATAGGTTCATGCATATTTTCATATATTAGATTGCATTCTCCTACCTTGGTGCGTGGACCTCTCGTCTCCATATTCCTTGGGGCCGACCAGGAAAACACATCAGGGACCTCCATAAGTCCCCGTGAGCCGTGGATTCCCACACGGACACCGGGCCGGTTGTACCTTTCCTACCCCGTGTCTAAGATTGCATAAGTGAAGGAGTGATTACATTTAGAGTCGTCCAAGTCACACATCCTTTCCTATTAGGAACCTATTGTAGAGAGCACATCTTAATCAAATCACTAAGGTTCTAAAGGAGGAAATCATAAAAATCTTGTTGCATTATCTAAGTAACTTGGTTGAATTTGAGTGTTGTCATCTCATTTTCGCTTGCATTTTTGTCAAGGTTATCTAAGTTTAATCACTCATTGTGTGTTTGTTGTGTGTTGTTTGCTTTTGTTAAGGTCTTTCGTTGCATGTGGAGTTGTCTTCGTCCATTAGAGTCATCTTCTAGGGTCAATTCCTTCTCCAAACTCTACTCCAATCCGCTCTTCGAACCCATCATGGCTTCTTTCAATCCTCCCCATTCCCAAGAGGAGTCTCTCCCTCAAGGGCTTCTTGAAAACCCTTCTAGGGTTATCTCATTCCCGTCTAGAGAGGGGTCTGCCCCTCTTCCATCTTCCGTCCCTATGGAGGGCGACCAAACCACTCCTTCCTTCTCTTCTCCTTCTGCTGGCTCCATTCTCCAAATGATGGCCCAGTTGGATCCGGCCCAACTCCAGGCTGTCGATCAGGCCTTGCAGGGGTCCAATACCCCACATCCCACGATTGCGCAAGGCCAATCTAATCTTTCCACCGACCAGTCTAGAGTTGGTGGGCCCTCCATCCAGCCCACTCCAATTGATCTTACTCCGGTCCAACCTCGGACCATCACCTTTTTTGGTATGGAAACGGGCCAATCTTCCGCTTCGGCCCAGTAATTTTCTGACAAGGGAAAGTCTACTCTCCCTCCTTTTATTCAGGTGGATCATCACATGTCCAGCCCATCGGTGCCACAAGTCCTTGTTGGCCCTTCAGATTTCTTGCGCCCTCAGCAAGGGGTTGCCCAAGTCCATTCTAATTTGGGTCAGTCTCTGGCCCAATATCCTTCTTATGGGCTCCCTACCTTGGCCGTTTATCCTTCTGCTCCTTCTTATGGGCTTCCACCTCCTACAATAGTCCATCCTTCTGCTCCTCAATTTCAACCTTCATCTTTCACTACCCCTACTCCATCCAAGGAGAAGGAACTACTTGATAAGTGGGCCGCCATGCAACAACAGATTGATTTTCTCCAAAAACGGGTTGCCCCACAATCCTTGGCAGATGTTCCAGTCCCCAGCTTCCAAAACATCCGATTCCCTCCGCAATCCGAGCTCCCTAATTACCGCAAGTATGATGGGAACGACAATCCCTTTATTCATATGAGGGACTTTTTATATGAATCGGCTCAATTTCAGTATGATGATCGCCTCATGGTGTATTTGTTCCACCGATCATTGGATGGGGTTGCACTAGAATGGTTCTATTCTCTGCCGCTAGAGGATGCCGAGAGCTTCAAAATAGTGAAAGACAAGTTCATCCAACGGTTTCAAGACAGGGTCGGTCCAGAATATTTTTTCACAGACTTGGTGGCCGAGAAAATGAAGCCCGATGAGGAATTTGCAACTTACGTTGATAGATGGAGGCAGATGGCCGCCAGGGTGCCAAGCCATATTCCGGAGGAAGAGAAGGTCAAGATACTCATCTCAAATGCTACCCCGACCTTCCGAAACATTTTGGCAATGAATGATATAGCAAACATGCACCAACTCTATAGCCGGGCGCGGTTCATTCAAACATAGTTCAAAGACTCTCCCATCCACTCGCTCTTTGAGAACCAAAAACCAAAATACCACAAGAAATCTCAAGGGCCTATCACCGAGGGGGTCCAGACCAACGAACAAGTTCAAGCTGTTGTTAGCGCAGCAAGAGTGATATAGAAGGGGGGGATGAATAGATCACTCCCAATTTGCAGAAACTCAGGCAGAAAATAGATTCTACTGCTAACGCACCTCCTTAACCCGTACACAGTGAAATATAGATGAGAGTGAAGAACTGATCACTTGAAGGCAAAGGGACAAGCAGATGAAGAGCACAGAAATCAATAGCAAACCACAGAGGAGGCACTCGGTTTTTAGGTGGTTCGATTGCAATCCGCAATCTACATCCACCCCTCACTCCAACTAGAGTGAGGATTCCACTAGACAAAGCTAGATCACAGCAGACTCAGTCTGCATACACGATGCTGCCACACAGCTTGAACACCCAAGGGAAACAAATCCCTCGACCAAGCTCTGCTACCCACAGAACTTGAAACCTGCTCTAGCTCCCAGCTAGAACACAACTGGAGAATCCTCTCCCTTCCTCCACACACGGAGGGAAACTGTTAATGACAACCTGTCACTAACAACACCAGAGATCACCGATCTCTCTTCCTCTGCAACTCAGAGGGAAACTGGAGTAGTACTCCCTTCCTCCACACACCAGAGGGAAACCAATTCAAATCAGAATGGAAGAACTAAAATAAACGAAAGCAAAGTAGAAACAAAAACAATGAAGAGGAAATCGATTCTGAAACCCAATACAACTGTAGCTTCAAATGAAGCACTTCATCAATCCACATACACTCTCTCTCTCTCGAACAAACTTCTCTCAGATATGGAACTCTCTGCTCTTTTTCTTTTCTGGATCGTGCAGACTCTCACCAATGGCTTCTGCTTTTTCTTTTCACGATCAAACTCCTACTGAAGGATGAAGCTCTATCTTTATAGCAGATAATGGCGTGTGGCTGCCAGGTTCCCGCCCATGCACTTTTGGCCAGATCATTTTGAATTTCGACCACATGGCAGCATCCTGACAAAGTTGCTATCCACGTGTCATGTGCATGTTGTCTTGGATCACGTGTCAGGTGCCAACCTCGATTCACGTGCCCAATCATCAGCCTGAATCGCCTGCAGACAGACAGAAGTAATGTATATACTTAGTCAGTTCAGACTATTAACAAGGATGTATATACTTCAGAAGCATCAACAGAGTAAGTGTGTACATCGTGGGAGAATGTATAGACTTAATGAATAAACGCATGTATAGACTTTACCAGGGTATGCACAATGTAATGCGTTAACGCTACACTACGTGCCTATGCACTGCGTTGACGCAGTGCAATGTGTCTTTGAAAGCTGTAGACAGCAAGGCATGCTGTATAGACTTCAGACAGCATGCATCAGATGACTCTGTATGGACTTGAAGTCCCTTAGCCAATGTATAGACCTCTAGGGGAGACAAATGTGTAGACTTCACATTGCTCAGCCACTGTGTAGGCTTGTACAGAGTGGACAATTGTCAGACTTTGATGCTGAACAAAAAACCCTTGATCAACAGCCAAGGAGTCAACGCTTCCAGCGTGCAGCGTCGCCTCAGCTCCTCATGAAAAGTGCTCACTCCCTAGGCAGGCTGACCAATGCGTCAACGCATCCAGTGTCAGCATCGACGCAGTGAACAAGAAGGAAGCGAAAGATGCACCATTGCGTCTACGCAGTCAGCCAAGTGCGTCAACGCACTAAAGGCATGCTACCCATGAAGTCAGATAGGCTGTACAGACTCTGTGGATGTAAAGCAATGTAGACTACAGACTGTATAGACTTGAACCAAGATGAGGTGAAGACTTCACGTTGTATAGACTTGCCAAATCAGTTGGGCGATGTACAGACTTGAACAGATCCAGCTGAAGGATATATAGACTTGGAATCCACTGTACACGACTATACAGACTTTGTGGCTTAATGCAAAGGCCAGTGTACAGACTTCTAAAAACTGATGCGTTGTATAGACTTTCATGAGACGCTAAAGTCTATGCAGACTAGACCAGTAAGACACTGATAGAGATGATGCAATGCGATGTGGAGACTTTAACATTAGACGCTGCATGAGACGGTAGGCTGTACAGACTTGCAAAGAGTGTAGGGTGTATAGACTTGAAAGTCTCAAGGTGAAGTGCAAACATGTTGAGTTGACGCTGCAGCCCAATGAGTTGACGCTGCAACGTATTACTTTTACGTTCAACTGATGATGTATAGACTTAATCAAATGAAGAACCTAAACAGAAGAGTCTACGCATCAGCACACTGAGTTGACGCACAGGTGTGAGAACAGAGACATGCAATGACTGAAGGGTCGATGCATCAGCACGCTGAGTTGACGCACTGGTGTGAAGAATAGAGACATGCAATGACTGAAGGGTCGACGCATCAGCACGCTGAGTTGACGCACTGGTGTGAAGACTGTGCAGACAGAGTGTAGGCAGAATTAAGGTAGAACATGTTATCTGACAGCCATTGAACTGTACTCACTCACATGATGAAACAATATTAATCTAGAGATAGAAGATTGATTTATAGTGTGAAACATCATCAAAACCATAGGGATGCAACAATCTCCCCCTTTTTGATGATGACAACACTATGAATCAAGCAATATCAAGATTCAACAAGAAATTTATATCAGCTGCAACAAATAGATTAAATTCAAGGCATGCTCATGCAAATGAATTAAACATTCCCTACAACACACTCTCATCTCCCCCACAACTCATAAACATATCAGCATGAAGCAACATGACTCCCCCAAAGCTCAAGACAAATCCAAGACTCACTGATATTGCAGAACTTCTCACTGAAATTGCAGACATTGCAAACTTCTCTCCCCCTTTGACATCAGCAAAAAGAACTACATAATGTATGACAGTGCTGGAAACATGAGGATTCAGGGCAGTAACTTCTTAGTGCAGAAAGTCACAAGTAGGTCTTAAGAGAATAAGTGAGTTTCTAATCTCAAGAGAAGATTCTTTAGACTTCAGTACACAATAGAGAAGTAGAATGAGAGACAAGTTTATCAGCATACATAGTGGATGATTGAGAGCAGGAGTTTACAAGTATGGCCAGATATAGCTGATCATTCAACTATTCCACAAGACAGCAAGAGACTAAATCAGAGAGGTGTTCTCAAGGTATTGAAGACAAGCAATCCATTAGTTGCATAACAACAAGGAATTTTTGTTGGAGATGATTTTCAAGAAGATCAATGAGTAAGTTGGTAGTTCACTTCCTTTGACATTAGGGAGACACCTTGATTAGAGGCCTGAATCCCCAGTTACTCAGAGTGAGTACCTCATTACTTCCTTCCCTTTTTTTTTTAATTAAGGAACAGAGTTAGTAACTATGGCTTTTGACATGAGGAAACACCTTGATTAGAGGCCAGAGTCCCCAGCTACTCACCAGCAAGCCACCATTGCTTTGTCATGACTTTTCATTCATTTTAAGCATTTGACACCTCATGACTTGGGAGAAATATTCATTTCATTGATGAAACTCCCAGTTTCTCAGTGATCAAAACAGAACATGTTTGTTCAGTTAAGCCCTTGAGTTAAAAAGATAGAATGATTGAAGACAATACAAAAAAGAACTTTTCTTGAATTGAGTCTTGAAGTCTAGATTTCAAGTTGATTGGGTCAGATATCAAGACATACAAATTTTTGGCCTAAACCATAATCAATGACAATGTAGGAAGATATACTTTATGCAATTAGTCCAGATCTCTGAAAGAGTACCAAAGGAAAGATTCTAACAGGGATATTAGAGTCACTGACTTATAGACTTAAGAGATAAGTGACACTCTACTTCCTGAGAGAACCACACTAAATCAGTCATGCAAGACCAGCAAAGGTACACATCTGGACAGCCCTTTTGAATCTGTCAAAGAACTTCTCTTCTCACATCACAACTCAGCTCCCCCTAATACATAGCATTCCTCAATGAAATATTCCAGCAAAATCTCAAGGCTTCCCCTTTATTTAGAGCATTCCTGACAGCTAACCAGTAAGCATTTTGAACTCCCCCTTAAACCAGCATGCAAGAAGGCTAAACATCAGATATACACAACTCCTCCTCACAACAAGAACAGGCTTCATAATTAAGATAATTTGTATAAGCCTAATTCTCTTCTCAATGTGGAAAATTTTTCATTATCCAGAGGTTTTGTGAATATGTCAGCAATCTGATTATCTGTGCCTACATGAATCAGTTCAAAATTATTCTTAGACACCTCATCTCTTATAAAATGATGTCTTATCTCTATGTGTTTGGTTCGTGAATGCAAAACATGTTTTTTAGCAAGATTGATGGCACTAGTATTCACTACAAGAAAAAGTGGCTATAGCGACCGAATTAGCGACCGATTTAATCGGTCGCTAGTCGGTCCCAAATAGAGACCAATTCGGAGACCGAAATAATCGGTCGCATAACCGAGACCGTTTCAGCGACCGCATGTATATCGGTCGCTAATCGGTCTCTATTATTGCGACCGAATTAACTTCGGTCTCCAGTCGGTCGCTGATGCCGTTATACTTCCTACTACGACCCCCGCCCGCCCGAGCCCTCCCGCCCGAGCCCCCCCCCTCCCGCCCGAGCCCCCCCTCCCGAGCCCCCTTCCCCTGCGGCCCCCTCTCCGCCCTAGCCCCCCTCCCCGCTCCCGCCCGAGCCCCCTCCGCCGGAGCCCCCCCTCCGCCCGAGCCCTCCCGCCCGAGCCCCCCTCCTCCGCCGGAGCCCCCCTCCCCGTGCTGCCTCCCGCCCGAGCCCCCCTCCGCCGGAGCCCGTCGCCGCGCCGCTCGCGTCGAGTCGCCGTCGCCGCTCGCCCTGCCGTCGTCGCCCTCCGCAGGTACCTCTCTCTCTCTCTCTCTCTCTCTCTCTCTCTCTCTCTCTCTCTCTCCCTTCCCCCTCCGTCACCGGCCTGCTCCCCTCCCCCGCCGGCCTACTCCCCTCCCCCCTGCGGCCCCGTCGCCGGCTTGCTCCCCTCCCCTCCCCCCTGCGGCCTGCGCCCCCGTCCCCCTCAGATCTCCTTCCCATCCCCATGCCCCTCCCCCTCCGGCCTGACCCCTCTGATCCCCCTCCCCTTCCCGTCCCACTCCGCCTCCCCCTCTGCCTCCGACGGTCTCCTCCCTTCCTCCCCTTCCCGTGTCCCCCTCTGCCTCCCCCTCCCCTTCCGATTTTGTTCCCAGTTGTGTTGGTCATGTGTTGCAGAAGAAGACAGCGGAGCTATCCTCCGAAGAGGCTACTCCCAGGCATTGTCTCCATCAAAGTGGCATCAGATAACCAGGTTCGATTCGTTCGATCGTGTTTAAGGTTCATTGTTTTGTTGGTTAAAAGTTTACCTTCCAAATATTATCACGTAGTTGCTGTGTTTGAATAATCTAAAAATCATCCTAAGTACAATTTTAATGAACTATAATGAATTTTTTTGTAAACTTATGAACAAAGATTGAATAGGTCAGGTTAGAGTGAGCTACAACATACATTTACTTCAAAATTGGACTTTGCAAGGGACAGTAGCAGTGAAAACAAAGTCTGCATGTATCTCTCATCAAAGAGGTGGATTTGGGGGCCGGCCGGGTAAGAGACAAAAGTAGAGGAAGATCTATTTGTTAGCGGGCAAAAGTCAACCTATGATGGAACAGGTAATTGTTATTCAACATTCAATGTAAATATTGTAAAAAAAATGTACCAGAGATATTGCTGGGAAAAGATAAAAGGAACGTATAAATATGTAGCCGAAGAAAAAGAACACCGGGCATAAGCTAACATCTCTCTTATCTACTTCTACATTCAAGTAGCTTCAAATTGTGCTGACACTGCTGTAGGCCTTTTTGGAATGTCTGGCAGCCTGGATAAGTAAAATATAAACTTTATTTTGTTTCCTCATGGGTAATTTTTTATAAATAAACTCATTCATACTGGTGCCAGACTACTTAAGGAGCAATAACATTCCATGCAGCTCCTTTCAAGTTTTAAAGTTTCTTTTCTACGAAGCAAAGTGACTAGTGTAAATCATCTCTGGGTCATTGATGCTATTTGGTCTGTGTTATGTATCTGTTATGAATTTCCTTTCTATCTGTTTTTTGTTCATACGGTTTGTACCGGTTTGTGCATCTTATTGGTTGCTTGACTGGCAGGATGGAGAGGCTTATGCTTACCTCCTCAATGTCCTTGCCCCTGAGCACTGCAGCCCAACCACCTTGGATACCAAAGACCCCACTGAAAGAGCAAAGCTGATCCTGGAGCATGCAGAGAGGATGAATTGCAAAAAGTACTTGACTCCAAAAGACATTGTGGACGGCTCAACAAATCTGAATCTTGCATTTGTTGCACATATATTCCATCATCGGTACAGCACCTCACTTTTTAATTTCATTTCCAACTGTACCTTGCTCATTTCTTTGCCATTATGGATCAGTTACTACCTGTGATCAGTTTTCTGCGCTGTACAATGTTGGATTCTCCAACTTGATAGTTAATTAGTTCATGAATTGAATTGTGTTTTCTGTTGACTGTCATTTCCCTTTGCCTTTTATCCAGAAAATGAAAGTTAAAGAATTTCGGAATTGTTTCCTTTTTTTCCCCTGAACAGTCTGTGTTGTCTTGGTCAATGCTCTTTGACACTTTGATTGCAAAACTCTGTGTGGCCATGTGATTGTCATATAAATGCGTTTTTAGCTTCAAACCTTCTGATGAATGCAGAACTCTCTATATCATGTCTTCCATCTTGTGTTTTATTCAGTTTGAAACATCCTTCTTACATCCACTTTGTGATAGTGCTATCATATGGAATCATGGACATTCATCCAGCAATTGCATTCCTCAATTTTGATTTTCTTCCTCTAAAGTGTTTTGTTCGTTAGAGTGGATTCCACAACTATGATTTGAATCTTTAGATTTTCTAGGCTTGTTAATTTGCCTCTTTGAGACTTTGCTGGCCCGAGCAAAATTCGTTTGTTCATAATCTATATGCTTGGTGGATGTTTGTGGAGATTTTCATGAGGAACCGTCCATTATTGACTTGTGGTCTCCAATGGAACACACCATTGCATCATAGCTGTCAGGCAGGTCCCACCTTGTGGCAGACCAAGAGGTGAATGATCTGTGCGTGCTTGTTGGTTGCTTGCCACAACCAGTGGATGGAGTTGAAAGGCCTGGCTGAGACTCACATATGTTCTTGCTCCTAGCACCTACCCGGTCCATGCATTGATGCGAATGCTCAGAACATTGGCTTCCAGACAGAAATCAAGAGAGCTGGAACTTGTGCTTGGAATGTTGCATTGAGGATAAGGCTGATTAGAGTATATTAAGCTTTTATTCTTTCTTTTAAGGAACAGTAAGCATCTGATTGCATTTAAAGAAATAAATAAATGAGACTATTATGAGAATGCTATTAATTGTGATTTGTGAAGGCAGAAGGTAAATATGGGATCTGCTGTACTGAAGACATAGCAGAGAACCTGATGAGACTTTCATGGCCCTAGGTCCCAAAACAGTTTCAGCACACGGGTTTGACCCAATACATTGGTTTGGAGAAGCTGCATGAGTTGACGGATTTACAATTCAGGACAGCAAAGGTGAAGGAATTCCTGAATATGATTGATGGTTGTCATCAAGTTTGTTATGTTAGTTCTGACTTGCCAATTCTTGGCATGTGGCAGGTGAGAGAGGAGACATACACGGCTTTTGAGAACATATATCCGGTGCTTTCAGAGTTTAGGAAAGTCCAGCAATGGTATGCATACTTTCTTGCATGGAACTTATTCTTATTAGAAAATTATTTTGTAGCAAGAAATGAAAACAACATAATATAAATCTGAATTCCTCTTGTTGCCTTAATATCTTGCTTTTGCAGACTGTTGATGATCATGTTCACGCTTTTGGTTTCTTTTAAGAGGTGCGACTCACCCATGTAGCTGGAGGCATTGAATTGTCCGGCTTTGAAAATACCATAGCACCATAAAATGATCTTTTTAGAAAGGTAAGTGTTAGATGACTTATTTATTGCTAACATCTGTTCCGTACTCCAAGTCCAAGATAGTATATCCTCTCCTTACGAAACATGTTTGATGCATCACGTAAATCCATCAACGGTCACATTAGTCCATCTACACCATCATCATACACATGTAGTCCAATCACATGTGACTTTATAAAATAAATAAAACACAATTGAACACCGCACAGATTATAAAATAAAAGCTGAGGAGTTGTTAGAACATTTAAAATGATTATAAAAAAGTGAAAATTTCAATGAATGATTAGAATCTCCAAAATCTGTCCTCCAACATCCGTTCCGAACGCACCCTAAACTTTGGGAAGAAGGATTGTGACGGCCGCTTCCCACGGGCCCGAGACACTGCACCCAGTAGACAGGACTCCACGTCCCAAACAATTAAGGCATTCTACATCAAATTGCAACAATGGGAACGAATGCCGCCAGGCTCAATAACAGAAAAGATTTGATTGCTCCTCCAGCCCTACCAGTGAAGGTGATTATGGAATAACGTTTCTGCTTCTCTTCAACAACCTGTCATGGAGGTCACGATCAAACTTGCCTGCCGGTTGCTAGCTCTTGGCATCTTCCATGTCATAGCTGTCTGTGATCACTGACATGTCTTGCACACGAGCGTATTATACCATACTTCTTTATGTTCTCTCTTTGTCAACCTGGATGAACATGATATTGCAACATGGTAGCAGAACCCAGAATGGCACTGGCTACTTTCACTACCATGTAAATACTGTTCTCCATATCCATACTTTTGAGGAAATAATCTTGATGCACCCTCATTTGTATAACCACAACTGAGAATTTTCTGATTTTAATCAATGCAGTTTGATTTATGTAATAAAAACCAAAAACGTTTTTAGACCCAGGAAAATGGACACAATCGATCCATGTCTACTTAATGAACACACGAACATCAGTACACAAGAAAGTGATTTCTTGTTTCGACAATAGACCACACTGGAAAAGATTACTCCGTGGTTGTCAGTGATGCTTCATCATTGGCTTCTCTTCATGTCGTAGAGAACGCAGGCATCAGCTGCTGTTTTCATCTGAAACAGGCAGGAAACATAATAAGACTCGTGCAAAAGAAACGAGAAACATGAAGTGATCTCATGATATCAAGAAACTAAATGCAGCATCCACTGATTATAAAGCAAAGGCAGTTCTAGATAGCTGCATGGAACTGCTGACTTAGTACACAGTAAGTTATCCCGTCAGTAATCCATGAAGTTGGTGTTGCATTTCAACCTAGACGTACCAGACAACAATGTGCAAGAAGTTTCTTGATACTCAAGCCTATATCTCTTCTAGCCAGTACGACAGTTAAACCCATTGCAAAGAGACTGGCGAATAGAGAATGTTGATATTCAACCTCTTTTCTCCATAAACGCTTTTGTCAATGCTCAGTCTGGCACTGGGCTTTAATATACCAGGAGCAACAATGTGTACAGGATCTTACATGAGGTGAACCAACCTAAAATTTGCAAGAATCTTTATCTTGGCAGCAAAATGAACGGGTAAAGGATATGTAAAGAGGCAAAATATGACCTGTATGATGTTAACTACTTGCTTGATGGCCCACCCCACCAAGGCAAACACGAGGGGTACCAAAAGAGGTGACCTCTGTTTCACGTTCTCCACAAAAACCTGGAACAAGAGTAATGTAAACAAAGTGAAGATATTGACAGCGGTTGTTCAAGGCATGAGTGCTTCTGAGGGAAACATTGATGTTAGGCTGGCTGCAACTCGAGCTCTGCATAATTCTTTGGGATTTGCTCAGGCAAACTTCGGGAATGATATGGAGAGGGATTATATCATGAGAGTCATTTGTGAAGCTACTCTGTCCCCTGAGGTGAAGATACGGCAGGCTGCATTCGAATGCTTGGTCTCCATATCCTCCATGTATTATGAGAAGCTTGCATCGTATATGAAGGAGTTTGGAATCTTGCAATGGCTGGAGGAACATGCTTGGGTTTGGTTGCACGGACCGTGGGAGATGACATTGTGCCTCTTGTTATGCCATTCATAGAAGAAAACATTAACAAACCTGAATGGAGGCAGCGAGAAGCAGCAACTTATGCATTTGGTTCTAAAATCTGAAATACCGGTCGGATGGCCGTGCCGGTCATTCCAATACGACCGGGGAGATGAAAGTGACTTGTCAGAACTGACGGAATCCAAATCGGATGCCCGGTTTGAGCTCGGCGCTCAAACTTCATTTTTAAAATACACTTATTTCAAATGAACTGTTAGGACGGGTCCGGGGGTCTAAAATCTGAAATACCGGTCGGATGGCCGTGCCGGTCATTCCAATACGACCGGGGAGATGAAAGTGACTTGTCAGAACTGACGGAATCCAAATCGGATGCCCGGTTTGAGCTCGGCGCTCAAACTTCATTTTTAAAATACACTTAGTTCAAATGAACTGTTAGGACGGGGCATTTGGTTCTAAAATCTGAAATACCGGTCGGATGGCCGTGCCGATCATTCCAATACGACCGGGGAGATGAAAGTGACTTGTCAGAACTGACGGAATCCAAATCGGATGCCCGGTTTGAGCTCGGCGCTCAAACTTCATTTTTAAAATACACTTAGTTCAAATGAACTGTTAGGACGGGTCCGGGGGTCTAAAATTCGAAATACCGGTCGGATGGCCGTGCCGATCATTCCAATACGACCGGGGAGATGAAAGTGACTTGTCAGAACTGACGGAATCCAAATCGGATGCCCGGTTTGAGCTCGGCGCTCAAACTTCATTTTTAAAATACACTTAGTTCAAATGAACTGTTAGGACGGGGCATTTGGTTCTAAAATCTGAAATACCGGTCGGATGGCCGTGCCGATCATTCCAATACGACCGGGGAGATGAAAGTGACTTGTCAGAACTGACGGAATCCAAATCGGATGCCCGGTTTGAGCTCGGCGCTCAAACTTCATTTTTAAAATACACTTAGTTCAAATGAACTGTTAGGACGGGTCCGGGGGTCTAAAATTCGAAATACCGGTCGGATGGCCGTGCCGATCATTCCAATACGACCGGGGAGATGAAAGTGACTTGTCAGAACTGACGGAATCCAAATCGGATGCCCGGTTTGAGCTCGGCGCTCAAACTTCATTTTTAAAATACAAGATGAAATTTGAACTTATATTGTGTGTGTGTATTTATATATATGAAAATGAGCTGGCTTAAACTATTGGCATACTCTTGTTAATGCTTGATTTCTTTATTAAGTCTTGTTAATGCTTGATTTCTTTATTAAGGATTTGATTATAATTTTTTTAAATGATATACAGGATCATCCGTCGCGAGATGTTGGACGAGACGACGACCAGGATGATGTTGGACGAGACGACGACCAGGATGAGACATATGTGGAGGATTTGTGATTTTATTTTAGTTGTGTATGTTGTCATTTTATTATTATGGATGTATGATTAATTTGTGATTTTATTTTAATTGTGTGTAATTTGAGGTTCGTGGAGATTGTGATCCGTGTAGTTGATTTATTATTGTTTTATGAAATTGTTATTTATCAGGTGTTTGTATGTGATGAATTTGAGATTTGTCGATATTGTTGTCTGTGTAGTTGATTTTATATTTATGTTATGAATTTGTTATTTATCAGGTAATTTATTTATCAGTTTAAATAAATTGTTAAAAAAAAAATAATGCAAAATTAGCGACCGCATGGAGACTGAATTGCGACCGAATAGCGACTATACGTTATATTTCTTTTATTAAATAATTATACTTGGCGACCGACTGGCGACCGAATTGAGACCGAATAAATCCGATAGGTTAATTTTATTTTTAAAAATACAACATAATTAGAGACCGAATAGCGACCGAATTGAGACCGACTTAATTAGCGACCGATCAGGCGACCGATTATAATCGGTCTCTGGTAACGACTGATACTGCGACCGAATTATGTCGGTCGCTATATAGCGACTATTATATAGCGACCGACATATTCGGTCGCTAGATAGTCTCTGTTCGGTCGCAATGCAGATTTGCGACCGATCTAAGACTGAATAGCGACCGCTAGGTCGGTCGCTATCCGCGATTTTTCTTGTAGTGATTATCACAGTAAATAGATGTGCACCCCAGGTCTACTTGGTAGTCCTGAAGCTGGTGTTTAATCTATATGACTTGTGTTCCACAACTCCCTGCAGCCACATATTCAGCTTCTGCAGTGGAGAGGGCCACAGAATGTTATTTCTTGGAGCCCCAAGACACTAAACACCCACCCAAGAATTCATAATGGCCACTTGTGCTTTTCCTGTCTAGTTTACAGCCTGCATAGTCAGCATCTGTGTATGCTGCTAGGTTAAGTGTGTGAGATGCAGGAAACCATAAACCAAGAGAGTGACTAGCTGACAAATATCTGAAGATTCTTTTAACTGCAGCTAAGTGTAGTTCAGTAGGTCTAGACTGATACCTTGCACATATTTCTACACTGAATTGTATATCAGGTCTAGAGGCTGTCAAGTAAAGTAGTAATCCAATCATACCTCTATAAAGTTTGGCATTTACTTCTTTACCTGTCTCATCTGCATCCAATAAAGTATTGGTGCCCATGGGTGTACAAATGTGCTTTAAGTTTTCCATGCCAAACCTTTTGAACAGTTCCATTGTGTATTTGGTTTGGTTGATGAAGCACCCATCTTCTAGCTGTTGTACCTGCAATCCAAGAAAATATTTTAGTTCACCAACCAAGCTCATTTCAAATTCAGCAGACATCATGGTAGAAAATTCATCACATAGTTCATGCTTAGTTGATCCAAATACAATGTCATCTACATATACCTGAACTATGATGAGATCATTATTCATGCCCTTGGTAAATAAAGTCTGATCAACTTTACCTCTTTTGTAGCCCTTGCTGATCAGAAATTCAGATAATCTTTCATACCAAGCTCTTGGAGCCTGCTTTAGACCATACAAGGCTTTGTTTAACCTGAAAACTTGGTTAGGTTGAGGAGAATATTGAAATCCAAGAGGTTGTTCAACAAAAATTTCTTCTTTAATGACTCCATTTAAAAAGGCACTTTTAACATCCATTTGTTGGAGCTTTATGTTCTTAGAGCATGCAAAGGCAAGCAACAGTCTTATAGCTTCCATCCTAGCAACAGGTGCATAGGATTCATCAAAGTCTACACCGAATTCCTGACAGTAGCCTTTGGCTACTAGTCTGGCTTTATTCCTCGAGATAATTCCATCTTCATTCATCTTATTTTTGAACACCCACTTGGTTCCTATGACATTAATACCATCTGGTCTTGGGACAAGCTCCCAGACATTATTCCTTTCAAACTGACCTAATTCCTCACTCATAGCATTGACCCAAGCTTGATCAGCTAAGGCCTCTTCTACTGTTTTGGGTTCAATTTGTGTGACTAGTGCAATTAAGTCATCATTATTCACATTTCTAAAATGAGACCTAGTCCGAAGAGGATCTTCAGGATTGCCTATGACTTTATCTAAAGGATGGTCTTTAAGAAATCTGATATTTGTTGAAGACTCACCTGTTTCTCTTGGCCCTTCCTGATTGGGGGAATTTGTTTCTCCATTTGACTGAGTCTTCTCTTCTTCCCGTTGGTCTTCTAGAAAGTTTCCACCATGATTGGAATCCCTGTTAAGATTTTCAACATTAGAGACATCTTTCTTTTCACTAAAAAAGATGTGTGGAGATTCTTCCACTTTATGATCTGATATGTTAAATACCCTATATGCCCTTGACACTTCAGAGTAACCCAAGAATATTCCAGGTGAACTCTTGGCTTCAAACTTGTCTAAATCTTTCTTATCATTGTTATGAATAAAATATTTTGCTCCAAAAATTCTGAAATGAAACAAATTTGGTTTCTTACCTTTTAGAAGCTCATAGGGTGTTTTCTTGTGTATGGGTCTTACCATGGCCCTGTTGATTATGTAGGTTGCTGTATTGGCCGCTTCTGCCCAAAACCTTCTAGGTAATTTACTTACAATCAACATGGTTCGGGCCATTTCCACCACTGTTCTATTTCTTCTCTCCACAATCCCATTTTGTTCAGGTGTCCTGGGAGAAGAAAACCTGTGAGTTAGTCCTTCTTTGTCACAAAGATCAGTAAACATGGAATTTTCAAACTCACCTCCATGGTCAGATTGAATAGAACTAACCTTGTACTTTCCTTCTTGTTTGACCTTATTGAAAAACAGATTAAACTTTTGAAATGCATCACTCTTATTTGCTAAGAAAAATATCCATGAATATCTAGAGAAGTCATCTATGATGACATAGCCAAACCTATTTCCATTAAGACTCTGAGTTCTAGTTGGACCGAAAAGGTCCATATGAAGAAGTTCCATTAGTCTAGAAGACAATGGCTCAGATCTTAATTTAAAAGAATTTCTGGTCTGTTTGCCTAGAGCACAGGCATCACATGCTTTTGATATTGAGTTGAATTTAATTCTAGGCATGCCTCTAACTAAATCATGCTTGACCAATTTATTTAAAGTTGAAAAGCTAGCATGACCTAGACGTCTATGCCACTCAAAAGCATCATTTTTAGAATTGGCAGATAAGCAAATAGTAGATTCAGAATTCTCATCTAAGTCTACAATGTAGACATTATTAATCCTGTTGGCTACAAATTTAACCATGTCAGAATTTGTTTCAAGGATTTTACATGAACTATCATCAAATACAACCTTGTGACCCCTGTCACATAACTGACTTATGCTAATCAGGTTGTGTTGAAGCCCTTCCACAAGTAATACTTTTTCAATGGAATTTGTGGAAGACTTACCTACTATGCCAACTCTAATTATTTTACCTTTGTTCTTTCCTCCAAACTTGACCAGACCCCCTGGCTTCATCTCTATCTTGCTGAACTTGGATCGGTCTCCTATCATATACCTGGAGAAGCCACTGTCGAGGTACCACTTGTTGTCTTCAGCTGCCAGGCCGACCTACACAAATATATCAAGCAGAGTGATTTGGAACCCAAGATGAGTTGGGTCCAAGGACATTGTTCAAATCTCTAATCAAGTGTTTAGGTATCCAGATTTGTTTCAGCATGGTTTTCTCTGTCACCTCCCTTTCTGGTTTATTAAATTTGAATCCAGCTGAACTGGAGAAGTGAGTTCTATTCCATTCATTAGTCTTCCTATTCCTAGGAAATTTCCTGTAGGCTTGTTGATTAGCATATCTTTGACCATGAAAGTTATTTCTCCAGTAGGTCCTGTTTGGACACATCTGATTGTTGTAATTCCAGCTCTTATTCTGATTTACTTTCTTGGTCCATCTACCATTTGTGTTCTGGTAAGTGGGCTTAGTGTTATTCTTCATAAAATTCATTCCCATCTTAAATGATTGTCCAGTACTGATTTTTGTGTTTTCTTTAGGACTTTGAATTCCCTTAGAGCTGTTTGAGCTGGATGGTGTGTCCAGCTTTTCTTTTCCCTTCTCTGGACAGAAGGTGATGGTCTTGAATTGCAAGGGTCTCTTGTTGGTTGGGTCATAGCCTAGACCTTCCTTATTGAAATTGACCCTAGTCCCTAGTATAGCATCTAGGCTAGTCTTTCCTTGGACAAATTTTTCTAAGACTTTCTATTTGTCTTCCAGCTCCTTTTGAAGAAACTCAGAATTCTTTAGGAGTTAAGCATTTACTTTCTTCACAGCTTCATATTTCTCTGAATTCATTCTAATTTCATTCATGCTTTCTTCAATTTTAGTTTTGAATTCATTGAGCTGTTTTTGACTTTATTAAATTTCTCCCTTAAGCTTATCATTCTCTTTCTCTAGTGAGGTTATTTCTTCTAGTTGTTCTTTTAGCTTTTCATTTTTCTCACATACCAGAGTTTGTTCTTCAATATTTGTGTTAAATTTTCTTTTCAGAACTCTGTGCTCTTTGCTAAGAGAATTAAATTTATCTAACAAATCACCATAAGCATCCTCCCAGTCATCAATTGAGAAATTTTCAAAAACGTTTATTACCTCCTCTTCACTATTTGCCATAAGGCAAATTCCATCTTCATATTCTTCTGAGGAAGCATCTTCGGGGTCTTCTTCTTCCTCGCTCCATGTGCAGACCATCGCCTGTGGCTTCTTCTTCTTCTGCACCTTTATGTTTTTCTTCTGAAGATAGGGACCCTTCTTCTGGAGGTCTGGGCATTCGCCTCTCATGTGTCCCTGTTTGTTACAATTAAAACAAGTCAGTTTCTTAGGATTTCTATCCCTGTAACTGGTAAATTCAGCATTCTTGTTAAAGAGTTGTGGCTTCTTTTTCCTAAAGGTCTTTCCCTTTTTCTTCAAAAATTTTCTGAACTGTCTAGTGAGCATTGCCTGCTCCTCCTGGTCGAGATTTGATAAACCTTCAAGCTCGGACTCAGACTCGGGGCTACTGCTGCTGCTCCCACTATTACTACCCTTGTTGCGGGAAGCTCTTAGAGCTACATTTTTACCCTTCCTCTCACTTCCTTCTCCACCTCCTTGGAAATTCATCTCATAGGTCATAAGGGATCCTATGAGTTCATTCACAGTCAAGACTGTCAAATCTTTTGACTCCTCAATCACAATGGCCTTAGTGTGCCATGCCGGGGATAAAGATCTAAGGATTTTCCTGACTATATCTACCTCAGCAAGATCCTTCCCTAGCCCTTTAAGAGTGTTAGTGATCAAGGATAACCTGGCATACATTTCGGTTATATTCTCATCTGCATTCATCTTAAACATTTCATACTTAGAAGTGTAGAGGTTTACCTTCGAGACTTTCACTTGAGCTGTACCTTCATAGATCAATTGCAGCTCATCCCACATTCGCTTGGCAGTTCTGTATGCAGATATAGGAGCATATTCCTCTGGATGAACAGCACACTGGATTATGTTCAGCGCCGTCCAGTTGAGTGAAGAGAGCTTGACATGGTCATCTGTCCAAGCATCCTCGTTTGCTGGCAGCTCATATGGCCCCACCGTGATTACTCTCCACAGTTTATGACTCTGAGCCCTGATGAACACTTCCATCCTGTTCTTCCAAAATAGATAGTTACTACCATCGAAATACGGAGGGCGACTAATGGATTGACCTTCAGCCATGAAGGTTCTAGGACCACCAGCATTTCCTTGACCGTTCGTCCACATGGCGTAAACCTGCTCTGATACCAATTGTTAGCGCAACAAGAGTGATATAGAAGGGGGGGGGATGAATAGATCACTCCCAATTTGTAGAAACTCAGGCGGAAAATAGATTCTACTGCTAACGCACCTCCTTAACCCGTACACAGAGAAATATAGATGAGAGTGAAGAACTGATCACTTGAAGGCAAAGGGACAAGCAGATGAAGAGCACAGAAATCAATAGCAAACCACAGAGGAGGCACTCGATTTTTAGGTGGTTCGATTGCAATCCGCAATCTATATCCACCCCTCACTCCAACTAGAGTGAGGATTCCACTAGACAAAGCTAGATCACAGCAGACTCAGTCTGCGTACACGATGCTGCCACACAGCTTGAACACCCAAGGGAAACAAATCCCTCGACCAAGCTCTGCTCCCCACAGAACTTGAAACCTGTTCTAGCTCCCAGCTAGAACATAACTGGAGAATCCTCTCCCTTCCTCCACACATGGAGGGAAACTGTTAATGACAACTTGTCACTAACAACACCAGAGATCACTGATCTCTCTTCCTCTGCAACTCAGAGGGAAACTGGAGTAGTACTCCCTTCCTCCACACACCGGAGGGAAACCAATTCAAATCAGAATGGAAGAACTAAAATAAACGAAAGCAAAGTAGAAATAAAAATAATGAAGAGGAAATCGGTTCTGAAACCCAATACAACTGTAGCTTCAAATGAAGCACTTCATCAATCCACACACTCTCTCTCTCTCTCGAACAAACTTCTCTCAGATATGGAACTCTCTACTCTTTTTCTTTTCTGGATCGTGCAGACTCTCACCAATGGCTTCTGCTTTTTCTTTTCACGATCAAACTCCTACTGAAGGATGAAGCTCTATCTTTATAGCAGATAATGGCGTGTGGCTGCCAGGTTCCCGCCCATGCACTTTTGGCCAGATCATTTTGAATTTCGACCACATGGCAGCATCCTAACAAAGTTGCTATCCACGTGTCATGCGCCTGTTGTCTTGGATCACGTGTCAGGTGCCAACCTCGATTCACGTGCCCAATCATCAGCCTGAATCGCCTGCAGACAGACAGAAGTAATGTATATACTTAGTCAGTTCAGACTATTAACAAGGATGTATATACTTCAGAAGCATCAACAGAGTAAGTGTGTACATTATGGGAGAATGTATAGACTTAATGAATAAACGCATGTATAGACTTTACCAGGGTATGCACAATGCAATGCGTTAACGCTACACTACGTGCCTATGCACTGCGTTGACGCAGTGCAATGTGTCTTTGAAAGCTGTAGACATCAAGACATGCTGTACAGACTTCAGACAGCATGCATCAGATGACTCTGTATGGACTTGAAGTCCCTTAGCCAATGTATAGACCTCTAGGGGAGACAAATGTGTAGACTTCACATTGCTCAGCCACTGTGTAGACTTGTACAGAGTGGACAATTGTCAGACTTTGATGCTGAACAAAAAACCCTTGATCAACAGCCAAGGCGTCAACGCTTCCAGCGTGCAGCGTCGCCTCAGCTCCTCAAGAAAAGTGCTCACTCCCTAGGCAGGCTGACCAATGCGTCAACGCATCCAATGTCAATGTCGACGCAGTGAACAAGAAGGAAGCGAAAGACGCACCATTGCGTCTACGCAGTCAGCCAAGTGCGTCAACGCACTAAAGGCATGCTACCCATGAAGTCAGATAGGCTGTACAGACTCTGTGGATGTAAAGCAATGTAGACTACAGACTGTATAGACTTGAACCAAGACGAGGTGAAGACTTCACGTTGTACAGACTTGCCAAATCAGTTGTGCGATGTCAGACTTGAACAAATCCAGCTGAAGGATGTATAGACTTGGAATCCACTGTACAGGACTATACAGACTTTGAGGCTTAATGCAAAGGCCAGTGTACAGACTTCTAAAAACTGATGTATTCTATAGACTTTCATGAGACGCTAAATTCTATACAGACTAGACTAGTGAGACACTGATAGAGACGATGCAATGCGATGTGGAGACTTTAACATTAGACGCTGCATGAGACGGTAGGCTGTACAGACTTGCAAAGAGTGTAGGGTGTATAGACTTGAAAGTCTCAAGGCGAAGTGCAAACATGCTGAGTTGACGCTGCAGCCCAATGAGTTGACGCTGCAACGTATTACTTTTACGTTCAACTGATGATGTATAGACTTAATCAAATGAAGAACCTAAATAGAAGAGTCTACGCATCAGCACACTGAGTTGATGCACAGGTGTGAGAACAGAGACATGCAATGACTGAAGGGTCGACGCATCAGCACGCTGAGTTGACGCACTGGTGTGAAGAACAGAGACATGCAATGACTGAAGGGTCGACGCATCAGCACGCTGAGTTGACGCACTGGTGTGAAGACTGTGCAGACAGAGTGTAGGCAGAATTAAGGTAGAACATGTTATCTGACAGCCATTGAACTGTACTCACTCACATGATGAAACAACATTAATCTAGAGATAGAAGATTGATTTATAGTGTGAGACATCATCAAAATCATAGGGATGCAACAGCTGTTACCTTCCCCTTCCAAGCCGCACCTTTTCGCTTTCCACAAAACCCCTGCACTCCTCAAAACCCTGCTCTATAAAACTTCCCAACCATTCCACAAAACCCTCCACCTACCTTTGCCACTCCACAAAATACCTTTACCGCTCCACAACAACCTCCACCGCCTCCACAATACCATAATGTCCCTCCACCCAACGGCTACAACAACAACAACAAGCGCCCGGCTCCTAAAAGAGCACAGTACCCACCCCTGCCAGAAACCCTCACGGATATCTTCTCGGCTCTCATGTCAGTTAGTGCTATACAACTCCCTCCGGAACGGCCCAACTGGAACCCGGCCGTTGATCAGACAAAGTATTGTATGTTCCATAGGCAGCCAGGACATACTATTGAAGGGTGTTTTCAGTTCAGGGATTTAGTCTATGACCTCCATGAAGGACAAAGGATTGATTGGGCAGAAATGCATAGGGCCATTATGGAAATTAAATAGAAAAGAAGGCAGCCGCTGAGGCAGCAAGTGCAGCAGCAACAGGCACCGCAGCCCCAGCAGCAGTCGGTTCAAGACTTGGGGATCCATCAGAACCCAATGCCGAACCATCTTCCCACTCCACAGCCTCAGCCACCGGCGCCGGCCCAGGTCAATGTAGTTCAACCCCCGACCCCTGATGCCGGGTGGTCCTTTGACTATGACAGCTCTACACCGCAAGTCATGGCCCTTCACCACTACTTCCGCACTACTTCCGCTCCTACCATCCTTACGCCCACATACCAAAACCCTCCTCCGCTTGCTACACCGTTTGTCCTTTCATCTATTCCTACTCCACCGCCCATCTCTCACACATTACTCACCCCCGCTATCACCACACCTCCATCTAACCCTCCACTCATTACACCTCCGCCTACCTTTATATCCCCACTTCCACTCGCACCCGCTACCACCAACCCCTCACCCATCATCCTTTCCACCACACCCTCTTCCGCACCATTCATCCACCCCACCGGGCCTACTAAGTCACTTATCTTGAGCCCATCCGAGGCCGTGGCAGCCTATAACTTCACCCTGCAGAGCGGGCGCATGTTTCACCGTAATTATCCTTCCACCTCCAATCCCTAGTCTTTCCAACCGGCTGCTGAGCAAGAAGAAGCCGAGCCGTTACCAGGAACCCAACACGATCTGTTGCATCACTTGGATCGGGTTCCCGCTAAGATATCCATGCTGGAACTTATCAAAAGATCTACCCTTCACCAAGATGCTCTCAGGAACTTTCTTCAGAAGGTGATGGTTAGTGAAGACGTGGCAGCCGACAGTTTACCTACGGCACTGGCGACTATTTCTAAAGGACCAGCTATAACCTTCTCTGAAACCGAGCTAACACCACCAGGAGCTCGGCAAATGCCGCTTTGCATCACCATTATCTTGAATAAAGTCAGCATTGATGCGGCATTAGTTGACACAGGGGCATCTATCAATGTGTGCCTGCTCAACACTCTCAGGGCCTGCAATCTGTCAGAAGAACTTCTACGCCCGACCCCCACTACTATAGCTGCTTATGACAATTCTCGGAGGGCATGTCACGGAATTGTTACTATTCAAGCCGAGCTTGGGCCTCTCACCATGCCCATTGAATTCTATGTGATGGACATCGACCCTATGTTCAAAGCTATCTTGGGTCGTCCGTGGATCGACACTCTCAGTGCCGTGCCCTCCACCGCGCATCAATGTCTCAAGTTCCCTTTTCAAGGGAGAGTGGTTAAAGTAAAAAGCTTATCCACGGTCCAGTCTATCAAAGTTATTTCAGAGAAGATTCTGATTATGGCCCAACAGCCGGCCCGTTATTTCTGTACTAGATCTGGATTTCCCTTGGGCTTATGCACCATGCAAGCCCGCCGCTACACCCGTCAATATCAAAGTGAAATCCCAGATCCGAGATTCCAAGGGTTGGGATATCATATTGAAGCTGGGTTATCAACCGGGGAGAGGCCTCGGTGCGCAGTTACAAGGGCGAACCAAGCCAGTGCCAAAGGAAGAAAAATGAGCCGGAGAGGTTTCGTTTATCGAGAGTCCACACTCTCAATGATGGGAGACTCAGGGCCACTTACATGGGATTACCGCCAACACTTTGTAAGAGGAGCCCTCCAACCGGGTACACTGAATCCACCACCAGTACAGTCAGAAAAGAAAGATACAGCTTGCATAGTTGCTAGTCTACCTCTGCTACCAAAAGGGCCTATTGATGATATGCCAGATTTCAGACAGTCATTTGCCAGAATGTTCAGCGAGCCAGATGGTTATGGTCAGAAGGAGAATCAGAAGGTGCGGCTCGTTCAATGGAAGCCGAAGCCAACTGGCCGTCTACAGAAGAAGGGGAGCTCGCCCATTATCATTTCTTGGTCTCCCTCCCGTCTCACATCTCTATTTAAACAATTGGAACCCATTCCCCGTTCACCCCCGATTATGGTCGATCCGTATTTTACGGAAAGATCACCCGAAATCTTGTTTGTTCCATGTGCATGTGGACGCTGCCCACCCATTGATCTGTCAACTCTATTCACTCCTCCTTCCCCCACTGCCCAACTCCACGAGATGTGGTTTTCATCTTCCGACCCCTTCTTTGATTGCATCTTCCCCTCTCTATTCCCCATGCAACTTCCTCCTCCTCCATCCTGCTGTGTGGTCTCCACTGATCTCCAAAAAAAACGTCAAATTTAAAATGGAGATTTCGGTGGAAGATTACGCTATCCTGTCTCCATCCTCCTCCTAGGGGCACGAGTCCCCTACTCCTTCTTTTCCACTAGATTTCCTTTCTCCTAGGTTAGGCGTAGGGTCCGTCGAGTCTAGGGAAGTAAGGTTGATTAGGTCTAGAGAAGTAGGGTCCTCTTCTAGGTCGTCCAATCCTTCCGTGATTGAGCTGCGCCCGCTTGCGCGTCATTCCAAATCCATTCCTGATAGGTTCTTGCAGGATCTGGCTCAGCGATGTCATGCTCTTTTGAAGTGTCCAGAGTTTGTCGCTACGGCAATCATGATTGAAGATGAAAAGGAAATAGAAGGGGTGCAGAGCGATGACAGACTGTCTATGAAGTCTTGGATGAGAAAGACCCGATTGACGATGAGGACAACAACGTAAATGACACTGTCGATCTGTATGCGCAAGGATTAAAGAGATTTGACGAGCCATCATCGGTAGTGGATGAACCTACGAAGGAAATAAATTTGGGAACTGAAGAAGACCCAAGGCCCATTATTATTTCTGCTAATCTCCCTCCGCAAGTGGAAGAAGATCTAGTCAAGGTTCTGAGGGAGTATAGTGATTCTTTCGCCTGGTCTTATAAGGACATGCCGGGTCTTGACCCCTCTTTAGTGGAACACCGACTCGTACTTAAACCAGGGGCAACACCCGTAAAACAGAGGTCGAGAATATTTCACCCCTACATGGCCTTAAGGATCAAAGAAGAAGTTGATAAGTTATACAAGGCCAGGTTCATTAGAGTTGTCTTATATCCCCAGTGGGTGGTGAACATAGTCCCTGTTATCAAGAAGGATGGAAAGGTGCGTATTTGCATCAATTTCAGGGATCTTAACAAAGCATGTCCCAAAGATGATTTCCTGCTGCCTCACATAGACGTCATGGTCGATAACATCGCCAGGTACGAAGCTTTGTCATTCATGGATGGTTACTCAGGTTATAATCAGATTCGTCTCGCTCCGGAGGATCAAAAGAAAACTTCCTTCACCACGCCCTGGGGCACGTACTGCTACGTGGTTATGCCGTTCGGTCTGAAGAATGCAGGTGCCACCTATCAGAGGGCAATGATGGCCATTTTCCATGACATGATGCATATCTACACGGAAGCCTACGTGGATGACATCTTGGTGAAATCAAGAACCAAAGAAGAACACCCCTCTATTCTGGCTAAGGTGCTGCAGAGAGCTAGGGAGTACAAGCTGAAAATGAATTCGAAGAAGTGTATTTTTGGAGTCTCTTCAGGGAAGTTACTAGGCTTTATAGTTAGCAAACGGGGGATCCAGATTGATCCTAATAAAGCAAAGGCCGTCATGGACATGCCTCCACCAAAAAATATTACGGAACTTTGAGGACTGATTGGTAGATTGCAATTCATCAGAAGATTCATATCCCAACATTCTTAGAGGTGCCGCCCGTTTTATGAATTGCTAAAGGCGGGAGTCAAATTTGAATGGAATCAAGATTATCAAAAGGCCTATGAGGACCTAAAGGAATATCTATCCAATCCCCCGGTTTTGCAACCTCATGTCCTTGGGAAACCCCTAATCCTATACATCTCGGTTATTGAGGACTCCTTAGGGGCGGTCTTAGCACAAGTAGACGATGAAGGGAGAGAGCGGGCAGCTTATTACCTCTCCAGGTTGTTCAACCCGGCCGAGGCTAAATACACTGCTATGGAGAAGACTTGTGCCACCTTAGTGTGGGTAGCTCAGAAGCTCAAACACTACTTCCTTGCCCACCCAGTTCGGCTGATCTATAGAATGTACCTGATCCACTATCTCTTAGAAAAGTATGTCCTTTCTAGTAGGTTAGCTCGCTAGCAGAGCTTCCTATCTTAGTTTGATATCACGTTTGTCGTTCAGAAGGCGGTCAAAGGATATGCCATCGCTGAGCATCTTGCCCATCTCCCGATTCCCTGCACGGATTCTATTCAGGATGACTTCCCTGATGAGCATCTTTCTGTCCTGACTCATCATCCCTTCTAGTCGCTACACTTTGACGGTGCACTCAATTCTCAGGGCCGAGGGATAGGCGCTGTTCTGCTCACTCCGAAAGGAGTGATGATTCCTTTTACTTATCAACTTTGATTTCCTACTACCAATAACATCGTCGAGTATGAGGCTCTCCCAGCTGGATTGAAGCACGCCTACCTTCTAGGCGCGCATTACTTGAATATCATAGGGGACTCTCAGCTCATCCTGCGGCAAGTTCTGTCCACTTACCGCACATGTGACCCTAAGCTCAAACCATATCAGGATTTGGTCACGCTCCTTGCTAGGCAGTTCCGCAAGTTGATCTACATCCATACTCCCCGATCTCAGAACATTCTAGCCGATGCTTTAGCATCCCTCACTTCCTCTCTATCTTTCCCTCTCAGTCAGAGTACTGAGACTATCATCGTTCAGAGATTGGATGCACCCTCTCTTCAGGATCCTTGGTATGTCAACCTTAGGAAGACTATAGAGGTGAGGGCTGAGAAAGAAGAGTTGAAGGAAGTATCTTTGACAGAGTTAGAGGAGATCCTGGAAGAGGAAGAGTTGCCCTGGTATCATGAAATTAAGTTGTTTTGCAAAGATGGATCGTTCCCGGAAGGGGCAAAGGCCGAGCAGCGCAAGTCAATAAGAAGAGCCGCCTCAAGGTATACTATCGTTGCTGGAGAACTATACAGGAGCACTACTAACGGGATGCTCATGAGATGTTTGGATGACGATGAAGCTTGGAAGGTGGCCGAAGTAGCCCATTCTAGTGAGTGTGGAGGTCATGTTAATGGCCAGGCTCTAGCAAAGAAGATCCTTAGGCAAGGCTATTATTGGCCCACTCTAGAGGAAGATTGCTCCCTCTATGTCCGGAGGTGTCTTAAATGCCAACTCCATGCTGATAAAATTCATGCTCCAGCTTCATCTCTTCATCCTCTATCTGCTCCTTGGCCATTCTCTATGTGGGCTTTCGACGTTGTCGGCCCGCTCGGTGATCCCAATTCTCAGATCAAGTAAAAATCCTTCATCCTTACTGCCACTGAGTACTTCACCAAGTGGGCTGAAGCCGAATCATACATAGAGATGAAAGCTACCATAGTGTGCCGCTTCATCATGAAGAACATTATCTCGCGGTTCGGAGTGCCAAGCAGCATTGTCACCGACAACGGACCCCAGTTCGTCTCTCAAGAGCTCAAGGACCTATGTAAGAAGTTCAATATTGTATTGCATCATTCATCTCCATATTACCCATAAGGCAACGGTCAAGCCGAAGCCGCTAACAAAACCCTTCTCAAAATCATCAAGAAAACATGCGAATCTCATAAATTCTCTGATTGGCCAAAAAGATTAGTGGAAGCTCTATGGGCTTACCGCACATCCGTTCGTACTCCTACGGGGCAAACTCTCTATGCTCTCACTTACGAGATGGAGGCGGTACTCCCACATGAGATTTTGATCCCTTCCCTAAGGGTACAGCTCGATAAGGAACTTAATCTCAATGAACGTCGAGAGGCGTTGCTCATCCAACTGGAACTCTTAGACGAGAAGAGGATGAATGTGGCTGATCACATATCCGTTTATCAAAAGAGAGTTTCGCGTTATTTTCAAAAGAAGGTAATTGAGCGCAAATTTCAAAAAGGTGATATGATTTTGAAACTTAAATTCATTCGGTCTGCAGGTCCTAGGTCTAAATTGCAACCTAACTGGGAAGGGCCGTTTATTGTGAAAGAGGCTTATCCAGGGAATGCTTACCGCTTAGTGAACGCAAAAGGTGAGGAGCTCACTCACGCTTGGAATGGGTTGTACCTTAAGCATTTCTTTCCTTAGAATCTAAACCAGTGCCACCCCGGTAGCAAGGTGTCCTTTCCCTTCCTTACGAGAAAGAGGACCCCGAGTACGGTAATCACACACTACACGACGTCCCTGGTCGGGTTTCCCACTTTGTAGACACCGTTTCTCCTTAGCCATGCTTTGGGGGGGAAGTCAAAAGTCCCTGTCCGTCTCTTTCTTCGGCTGAATCCAAGAGCAAGGGGTGAATAAGGAGGCGACGACCAATCTAGGCGCCTTGACGAGAGGAGGTCTCAAATAGGGGCAGTCCGTTATGACCTGATGCCACAAGAAAAAGGAAAAGAGCAAAGAAAAGGAACAATCTTCTTGACGAAAGAAAAAGTCTATCTCGAAAGTCCATCAATTATAAATTCCAAAGCTCCAAAAGAAAAAAAAAATAAAAGCTAGGCATGGCAAGAGTGGCAATACAGTTTTCCCGCGGGACGTTATGAGCCTGGTCGTATGCGTGCCTAGAGTGGACAAAGGTTCGATGACGGAAGCAAAAGCCCCGGCACAACACACCAAGTCTTTGAATAGGTTGACTGGAGAGGAACTCAAGTCCTAAAAACTTCTATATCTGGCCTAAGCTTATCCCCGCATTCTATTTTTCCTTTTCAGGACTGAGACAAGTACCCTGGGTATGGCCTTGGCAGGAACACCGTCACGCGAGTTAGGCCCTGGCCAGGAGTTGCCACCCCCATTACACGCCAACCTCAGAAACTCTGAACGGAATTGGGAGGACCCTCATTCCTAGGGAGACGCTGGTTTTCAAAATCCATAAAAAATCATATATTTCAAAATCCAAAAAAATCATGTATTTCAAAATCTAAAAAAATCATATACTTCAAAATCCAAAAAAATCATATATTTTGAAATTAAAAAAATCATATATTCCAAAAAAAAACCAAAAACACCAGATATTTTCAAAAACTCATAAAAATCCAAATGTTTGCAAAAATTCTTAAAAAAATACCATCATATACATTGCATGCATTGCATTGTTTCCATTTTATATTCTTCGCCTATTTTATAAGGCTCCACCCCTTAACCAAATATCAAGAAATGGTCAAATTCTAACTTGCTTTAGGCAAGGGGTTGAGTCTAAGAACAGATTTCACTTGTTTCTTATCTAAGTGTGTGCAGAACGTATGTTTAAGCCCAAGACTCAAAACTCACAAATTTCCAGGTTCAGGTATATAACGCTCCAGCATCAGACCGTCACAGCACTGTAACGGTCCATCTTTCGACCGTCACCCTCTCCCGGAGATATAAACTCATTGGCTCTTAGCAAACCCTCTCCGACGCGTCCACGATCGACCGTCACTTCACTCTAACGGCCTATTATTAGACCGTTACATTCTATAGAGAATAGAAACTCAATTTTCTGAGTTCACTCTTTCTGACGGCTCATCATAAGACCGTCAGACTGTTGTGACGGCCCTATGTAGGACTGTTATAGATTCTAGAAACTCTGCTTTCAGACCAAGTCAAGCAATAAACTCATGATTCCATCAACTAAGGCACTTATATATCATTCCATTGAATTCAATATTACATAAAATTGATTGATAAACTTCATGTTCAGAAACATCATAAGAAATCTCAAGCAACATTCAATTTTCTATCTGCAAGAGGGCGGATCTTGCGCAATTCTTTCACATAGCTACGGCGTCCCTCGTCGTCTTCTTCCACTTCTTCTTGCCACGGGCGCACTTTGCTGATCTCCCACATGGTCAATGCGTTCCGGATCGCTCTCTCATCTTCCTCGGTCCCCATCTTCCTAGCTAGAAGGGGAGGGTAGTGTGATAGTGTAGGAACTTTGGTTCGGGGTAGCAGCACCGGTGCGGGTTGTAGATCGCCAAGGTAGTGTTCCCCACTAGATGTAGATCAAGACCTGGTCGCCGTGGTACTTTAAACAAGGTGCTCCGCAAAACTCTTGGACGCATCATGAACTTCTCTATTGACAAGGTGCTGAGGAAGAGGCGCCAATCATCCCACGTTTTCTTGTCCGCTGTCCGGCATTCAACTTGTGAAGAGAATCCAAAGGCACCTCCGATATAGAACAAAGCGTGGCTCTCAAAGATCCGGCTGGCTGAAGGTATGTCTTCCTTGGGTTAGAACTTGATTCTCACTCCCATCCAACACTCAAAGAGTATCATGGAGCCGAAAAGAGGTCCTCCTATGCAAGTTGAACTAAGTCCTTCATAAAGGAATGAAAGGACCGCTTGAGAAATAGACAAACCCCACCACAATCTGCTGATGATGCTAAGGTTTTGGATATCTAGGAGGTGGTCGGTAGTAGTAAAAAGGAAGACTCTGCATAAGCAAACTGACACGGCTTTGGCAATGGCTTCATATCTCTCCCACTTGTTCTTACAATGAGAGACTATCCATTGAGCCATGGGTATCAAGTGAATATGGTTTGGGCTGATCATGGTCCTCACGTCCTTCGGGTTGTGTATGAAATCACTTAAGATCAAGGATGGGTCAATAGGTTCGACTGTATGGCACACTAGATCTTCGTCCCCAACTTTAGTCTTAGCGAGGGCTAGGTAAGTCTCTACCTCCTCCAATAGGACTGTAGCTTCAAAGGAAGAGAAGTAGAAGGTGTGTGTTTGTGGATGCCATAGCTCTATAAGGGCTGAAATGCTTGCCCAATCTAAAGATAATTTCTGGAAGTTCTTGGCCAAAACTAATAAAGGTTGGAGGTGCCATGCCCTAAAGATGGATAAAACTTCTAAAGGGAGTTCTTTGACCATGGGAGCCACCCACTTTAAGTTGGAGTAACACCTTGGACCAGGAAGAGGCTAAAGAAAGAAGAAGAAGAAGAAGAAGAAAGAAGAATTATGAGAAGCATAGAAAAGTGCAGAAATTGATGAACTTTTGAAGTCAATTGGAACTTACCACTCTTTGGTCACTTGAGCTCAGATGCTTGGGGATGGATGTCCATTTTTGCAGCTCCCCATGCTCCTTCCTAGCTGCTTTGGGCCCAGTATAGACCCTCTCCTCCATGCCCATCGCTCCGAAGCTTCTCTTCATGATGTTCCTTGCCCTTTGATGGAGTTTTCAACCCTTGTAGCAGAGAATTAATGAAAGCTGTGATTTTTGGGCTTGTTCCTAGCTTATAAAGGCTTGATTTTGGTGCTATGATAATAAGATTGAGGTTAGAAAGCCTTATCCTAAGCCTAGGAGGGTTCTAGTGGGGATTAAGGTCTCCTTGCCTCGAGGTTGGGCTCTCACGATAGAATCCATCTCAGATTACAGTTTGTTCTCTGACGGTCTATCGTAAGACCGTCACATATCTCTGACGCTCCATCTTTGGACCGTCACATTTCCTGTTACACGTATTTAGCTCAGTTTTGCTTTGTCGTGTCTAACGGTCTAATCTTAGACCGTTACTGATCTCTGACGCTCCATCAATGGACTGTCACATTTTCTACAATAGCTTTCAGTCCATTTTCGCTCTGTCATTTCTGACTGCCTATCCTTGATGCGTTATGTGAACCTGACGCTCCATCAATAGAATGTCACATTCTCTGCTGTAGGTTTTGTTCCCCCTTTTCCAATTCTCTTTGATCTGACCTACCGGTCTTACGTTTTGACCACTATTCTCACTCATCCACACATGTTTCCATCAGTCCGCACTCATTCCCATCCATTCATATGTGCATTCACATATTCATTGCATTCATTCATATCCACATTCACACACCCATTTCATCCACATAAATAAAACACAAAAAGATTTTCATTTCATTTCTGTCATTCCATTTCATTCACATAAGTCATGTACAAGTGTAGGTGTCAAAGAAAAAAAAATACATCACTCGGCTGGTCTATCCCCCGGGCCCTCACTATCACCGGCACCCTCCTGCCACTTGGCTGGCGGCCCCATGGCACTGTGCTCCTCCTCTCGTGATCGTCTCCGATCCGCCTCCTCATTCCTCTGCCGATCGGAAGAACTAGCCAGGTAGTTTCCTACCAATCCGCTCGGTACTCCACTCCGTGTGCCTCCCGCTGCAGCACTCCGGGATGCACTCAACACAGGCCCACGGCTGATCGTCCATGTCACGCCCCGAGCGCGGAAGATACCCAGAGACGTGCGACGAGTTTATATCAATCATGTCAATCAGAGTGGTCGAGTATTCGACACAAAGATAGAGATGCGCAAAAGCAAAGATAACCCAATCCTTTATTTCATAATGGATAGACTATTACAAATCCAATACTCTGGTTAATAAAAAGGAAAAGAATACATATTTGACTCAAGAAACTATAGAAAAGACTAGATGACACTTGAGCAGCTCTATCACTTTCACTCTTGACCATTCCCATCCGATTGACTTCCATCGTCGTCGGACTTACCTGAAAAGTAAAAGGGACAAACGGAATGAGCGAACGCTCAGTAGGAAATTATATCTCAAGTACTAGCAAGGGGTTTAAGTAATTACATTTTCATGAATGCAATGAAGCTATGCATGCTCGCATAAAACGACAAGATAGAGAAAATGTAATATCAAGGAATTAAGATGGACAAATCATGAACTTTCAATAAGATAACAAGACATTTGAGATATTCAAGCAAGTACATTTAACAAGTCATGTCAAGAACTTTGGCTATCATGTAGCAAGCAAGTAAATTACCCTTTTTCGGGCCACGCATTTCATGTCAAGTCAAGTACGATTTCAAGCACAAGATTTATGTGGAATGTCCAATCTAGAAAGTAAAGTACTCGGTATAATGCCAGATACCTTATCATTTTAACTCCCATGGGCACAAGTACTTTCGGGTGCTCCTCCCAGGACCAGATCGGGCCCTATATGCGCAGGCATTTATCATGTGTTTTGACATCCACTCTTATATATATAGCCAATTTTTGAATTTCAATAATCAAGCTTGTAGACATGTATGACAACTTTGACAGAATGGAGTCCAAAAATATGACAAAGGACATAGAATGGCGATAATAACGGTATAATCACGATATCGATAAAACTAGGTAGAATATGGTTCCCTTAACTTGGGTACCATGACAAATCAATATGGACATTCTTTATATAGAATTGAGGTCCACATGAACAGTATATCAAAGGTAAGATACCCTCATTCTTATCATAGAATTGAGGTTTACAAGAATGACATGATATGGCATGATATCATCATCCCATTAAGAATTTCTTATGATATACTCTTTGTATAATCATAAGGGCCGGTATACCATGTTTCTTTAGATTGACATGGCATCAATCGTGTAATGGGTTTTTAGGGTACAACCAGCTCAGTCGACCTTGAGGGAATCCAAGGTACGAGGAGTCTTACGGAGGTCTCTATGACTAACTCGCTAGTCCAAAGGAACGGAATGTCCAATGGAGAGCTTGTATGTCAATGAGAGTTGAGTGTGATCGATAAAACAATCGTGAAACGTGGGACTATACTCACGGAGTGGAGAATAGTGCCGATATATATTATATAACATATGAAACCATCGGTTAACAGAAACAGTGGAAAATCAGTTTTACAGTAAAGTAACGACTTAAGCAGAGTCGTTTATCAAGTAATTAACGCCTAACAGAAGGGCGTTTACACATGTTTCCATTTTTCAGAATTTCAATATTTCATTAATTTATCTAAAACGCGCCCTGGACAGGGGCGTTTCTTGCAATGAGACGACTACAGTAGCAGGCGTCTTTTTATTTACAATATTTTACAGAACATATTTATTTTCAGAAATTATCAAAAACGCGCCCTTGGCAGGGGCGTTAATCATTAAATTCTTATTTTTACAGAATATATTGTTCGGGATTTTAACAGAAACGCGCCCTATGAAGGGGCGTTACTTTTCAATTCAGTCCAGTGAAAGACGACCTAGCCACGGTCGTGAATTCAAGAAATACCATGAATTTTCATGGGCAGTAATAATTTCAGGATAATAGAATTCATGGAGAACGAATGTATGGTCATGACAATAAAATTAACAGGTTTGAAGACATATGATCATGCATTATTGTAGAATCATGATTTCATAGATAATCAATTCTTAACATGGGTGATTAATGATTAAATGAAATTAACGCCTGTGTACAGGGCGTCAAATCTAAAATTGACGACCTGATCAAGGTCGTTTCTTTACAAGTAGCGCCCTTGTTTGGGTCGCGTATTTCAAAATCACGCCCTTGGTAAGGACGTTCCTTTCAAAAATTCAACAGAAACGTTTAAAACTTAGGAAAACTATATGCAGGTGTATGCTCATATGATTTCACTACGATTCTTATATACTTTGGGCTACATACTTGAGAAAATCCTACCTTAATTGATATCTGGAGAGGGGACACGTGAATAACTTGATAAGAACACACTGAAGCTTCTAATACCCTTGATAGCAGCAGTATGCAGATCGGACAGGAAGAAGAAGAAAAATTTAGTTGATGAAGATGATGGAGATGATGATCTTCAATCAACCTGTAGGGGAAGAAAAAGGAAGGAAGGTGAGGATATAATCGAAGTTAGGGAAACGGTTGAAGAACATTACCTTGTTCTTCGGCAGTAGCTGTGGAGCTTCCTACAAAGAAAAGTCAATGAAGATTTATCAGTTCTTCATGCAGTCGAAACAGAGGGCAAAAGAAAATAAGAAGAACATATGTTCTTCACTTACCGTGCAGCAGCAGGTCGATCGTCCAAATAGGTTTAGGGTTCGGCTGTCAAGAGTCTTTATAGGATTTTGGAAAATCCTATTAGGGTTAGTGATTGTGTGGAAGTAATACTTCCTTGATAGAGTCCTTACCACCTTTTAACTCTTTCTAATACTTATCCATTACCCTGGATAAGCTCCCGTGTCGAACGGAACTCGAATGGAATTAACGACCTAGGTCAGGGCGTCGATTCCTGAATTGACGACCTGGTTCAGGTCATTTCTTAATAAGCGCCTTGTGTAAGGGCGTTCTTTTCTTTAAAACACGCCCAAGATTGGGGCGTTTCTTGGCCTTACCCTTTTTTTTGACGTTGGAATTTGACGCCGTGTAGTGAGGGCGTCACTTCTTGAATAACGCCTTTGATAGAGGCGTTTATTATTAAATTAACGCCTTAATGAGAGGCGTTATTTGCATCTTGAGTTTTATTCCTCCATTTAACCCTCTTTTTATTATCTGTATTATATATATATTTTAATTCATTTCAAATATTCATTTATCAGGGTTGCTACACCCTCCCCCACTTAAAAAGAATTTGGTCCCCAAATTCAATTGCATATTATGTATACACGCGGAGAGTGTAGAGTATATACCTCTTAGAACAACTCGGGAAATCGTTTCTTCATAGATTCCTCGGTCTCCCATGTCGCTTCGTGTTCAGTATTCTTATTCCATTGCACCTTGAGCATGGGAATAACCATATTCCTTAGAGCTCGTATTTCTCGATCTAAGATCTTCATAGGCTTCTGTTCATAGGTGAGATCTTTCTGGATCACCAGATCTCCATGTTCAATAATATGAGATGGATCGTGTACATACTTCTTCAACATAGATATGTGAAATACATTATGTACCTCGGACAATTGAGGAGGCAATGCGATGCGATAAGCAACCTCGCCAACTCTTTCGAGTATCTCAAATGGTCCGATGAATCTTGGCGTAAGCTTGCCCTTAACACCAAATCTTCGTATGCCACGTCCAGGCGATATTTTAAGAAATACATGATCTCCAACCTGGAATTCAAGATCTCTTCTCTTGTATCAGCATAAGCCTTTTGTCTGGTCTGAGCAACTTGCAATCTTTCTCTGATTACTTGTATCTTCTCAGTTGTATCCCTTACCATGTCTGGACCTAACAGTTGTTTCTCTCCAACTTCGTTCCAGCATAAGGGTGATCGGCAACTCCTTCCATATAAAGCTTCGAAAGGTGCCATTTGGATACTAGCTTGGTAGCTATTATTATATGCAAATTCCACTAGTGGCAAATGTTCATGCCAGCTTCCACCAAAGTCAATGATGCAAGCTCTTAGCATATCCTCAACAACTTGATTAGCTCTCTCGGTCTGACCATCCGTTTGTGGGTGAAAAGCAGTACTAAAGTTGAGCCTTGTTCCCAACGAATGTTGTAATCCCTTCCAAAAATGAGAAGTGAAACGGGGATCTCTATCAGACACGATTGAGACAGGAATTCCATGTAACCTGACTATTTCCTTGATGTATAGTGCAGCTAGTACATCAATTGACCATCGGCTTTTTATTGGCAAGAAATGCGCCGATTTAGTTAATCGGTCAATGATAACCCAGATTCCATCATGTCCTCCTTTTGATTTAGATAAACCCATGATGAAGTCCATACCAATATCCTCCCACTTCCACTTAGGAATATCTAGAGGATGTAGTTTTCCAGCAGGCTTTTGGTGTTCTGCCTTGACCTGTTGGCATGTGAGACAGCGTGATACATAGTCTGCTATTTCTCTTTTCATATTTGGCCACCAAAAGTTCCTCTTTACATCTTGGTACATTTTGGTAGATCCTGGATGAATAGTGTACCTTGATCTATGAGCTTCATCTAAGATCTTCTTCTTTAATTCTGGGCAATCTGGTATACAAGTTCTATCTTTAAACATTAATCTTCCATCAGAAGCTAATTGAAATCAGATTGTCCTTCTAATCTGCCCTTGATTTCTACTAATATAGGATCATCATCCTGAAGTGCCTGTATCTCAGATAATAAATCTGACTGTATGCTTACATGAGATAATGTGACATACCTAGCTTCGTGTCCATGCTTATATTGAGCTCGGAGAATTGTTCTAGTAACTCCATTCTTGTATCATACAATTGGCTATCATTGCTCTCGGCTTTCGACTAAGGGCATCAGCAACATAATTACCCTTTCCGGGATGATATTGTATATTGAAGTCGAAGTCCTTGAGATATTCCAGCCAGCGTCTTTGTCTCATGTTTAGCTCCTTTTGTGAAAATAGATATTTGAGACTTTTGTGATCGGAGTATACAGTAAACTGCACTCCATATAAGTAGTGTCTCCATATCTTTAGGGCAAATACCACCGCGGCCAGTTCTAAGTCATGGACGGGGTAATTCTCCTCATGCTTCTTCAGTTGACGAGAAGAGTATGCTATGACCTTCCTTGTTGCATTAGACACACCCGAGGCCAATGCCAGAAGCATCGGTGTAAACCTCGAATTTTCTCCTTCTATTGGTAGAGCTAACACCGGAGCTGTAGTGAGATGATCTTTGAGAGTTTGGAAGCTTCTTTCACATTCCTCACTCCATTCATATCGGATCTCCTTGCGAGTTAACCTTGTAAGGGGCACGGCGATCTTGGAGAAGTCTTTGATGAATCGCCGATAATATCCTGCAAGACCTAAGAAACTTCTGATCTCGCTAGCATTGGTTGGTTTTTCCCAGTTTCTAACAGCTTCGACCTTTGACGGATCTACTGATAATCCATCTTTGAAATCACATGTCCTAGAAAAGTCACTTCTTCAAGCCAGAATTCACACTTGCTGAGCTTTGCATATAATTGATTTGTCCGTAATATTTGTAATGCAATCCTCAAATGTTCCTCATGCTCTTCCTTAGTCTTGGAATATATCAATATATCATCAATAAAGACCACCACGAATTGATCAAGATAGGCCTGAATATGCTATTCATTAACTGCATAAAGGCAGCAGGGGCATTTGTTAGTCCAAAAGGCATAACAACGAATTCATAATGGCCATACCTGCTTCTGAATGCGGTCTTATGAATGTCATCATCTTGATCCTTAACTGATGATATCCCGACCTGAGATCAATCTTGGAAAAATATTTGGATCCTGAAATCTGATCAAATAATTCATCGATCCTCGGCAGTGGATACTTGTTCTTGATAGTGAGATGATTCAACTGTCGATAGTCGATGCATAGCCTCATGGATCCATCTTTCTTCTTTACAAACAGTACAGGTGCTCCCCACGGGGAAGTACTTGGTCTAATGAACCCTTTTCGAATTAGTTCCATTAATTGCTCTTTTAACTCCTTGAGTTCAGCAGGTGACATTCTATAAGGTGCCTTTGAAACCGGACCAGCACCAGGGACTAAGTCGATGGTGAAGGCCACTTCTCTTTGTGGGGGTAATCCTGGCAAATCTTCCGGAAACACGTCCGGAAATTCTTGCAACACTTGTATGTCTTCTAGCTTAGTGTCCTTTGTTTCCTTAACTGTGACAAATGCAAGGAAAGCTGTACATCCTTTCCTGATGAGCTTGCTAGCTCGGAGGGCCGAAATAAGAGGGGAATTGCTCCGACTCTTGGGGCGAGTAAAGACTAATTCTGGAAAATCTTTGAAAGCAATTTGGCTATTGCGGCAATCAACCGTTGCCTGGTATTTGGATAACCAGTCCGCTCCCAGTATAACATCATACTCCTTTAGATCGAGGCATATGAGATCTATAGGTAAATTCCTACCTTGAACCATTACCTCACAGTTTTGGTAGTGATGAGTAATATCATTTTCACTTCCAAGAGGAGTAGTTAGAACTATTTTTATCCATTCTGGTTCTAACGGTAACGGGTCGGCAAACTTCTTAGAAATAATGGAATGCGATGCACCCGTATCAAATAAGACATAAGCACTTTTGGAACAAACTGTTAATGTACCTTCTACCAGTCCACCTTCTTCTTGCTCGGTCTCCTTTATTGCATGAAGTCGAGCGTTCTTTGTCACCGGGCGTTTACCGTCACCGGCTTGGTCATTCATTAATGGACAATCGGGAATCCGATGTTCGCGACTCCCACAACGGAGACAAGCTCCTAATTTCCTCCAGCATTCTTCTGTCTTGTGACCAGCCTTGTCACAATGCTTGCATACTGTATTAGAAGGGGTAGTTGTGATAGAGAAAGGCTTGGTCTTTTTGAACTTATGGTCTTGAGAGGAAGAACCTCCATTATTGGGCCTCTTCTTGAAATTGGGTTTGAAAGAACCCGAACCCGTGACTTGTTCCTTCTTGTCTTTCCCACGGATCCTATCAGATAGTTCCGTGGCATCTTCAAGTAGTTGAGCTCGGCGCACGATTTCAGAATAAACTTGAATATCCATCGGCGCTAGCTGAGTAATATAGTGGGGCCTAAGCCCATTAAGAAATCTTCGGGCTTTCATCTTCTCCGTGCTAATCAAATGTTTAGCATATCTAGACAACCTGGAGAACTGAGCTTCATAATCTGCTAATGACAAAGTTCGTTGCTTTAATGCAGCGAATTCTGCAGCCTTCTTTTCTTGGACTCGGTCCGAGAAATATTTAGCATTGAAGTACTCTACGAATTCTTCCATGTTACTTGATTCAGATCTATGGTTGCTTCAATAGACTCCCACCAGCATCTAGCATCTTTCTCTAACTGAAATGTGGCTAATAACACCTTATCTTGGTCCGTGCATTGCATGACACGGAATATTCGTTCGGTCTCCCGAACCCAATGCTCGGCATCGTCCGGATCGGTCGATCCCATGAACTTCGGGGGATTCATACTCTTAAAGGCTTGGTGTAAGTTTCCAGCTCGTGGAGCACCACCCTGTGCTACCTGTTGTAGCACTTGAGTCATTCCTTGAAGGGTACGCTGCATGTTGTGCCATTGAGCACGTTCGGCAGCCATTATCCTACAATTATAATAACTATATTAGTACGTGACTACATTTTGAAACCAGTACTCTATTCTTAACTTTAACCCTTAGTTCTACCCAATCTCACTGGTAAAAGGTTTATACTTATCCTTGGACTTGGGTTTTTCCTAGGAATTGAATACCCTAGGCTCTGATACCACAAAAACTGTCACGCCCCGAGCGCGGAAGATACCCGGAGATGCGCGACGAGTTTATATCAATCATGTCAATCAGAGTGGTCGAGTATTCGACACAAAGACAGAGATGCGCAAAAGTAAAGATAACCTAATCCTTTATTTCATAATGGATAGACTATTACAAATCCAATACTCTGGTTAATAAAAAGGAAAAGAATACATATTTGACTCAAGAAACTATAGAAAAGACTAGATGACACTTGAGCAGCTCTATCACTTTCACTCTTGACCATTCCCATCCGATTGACTTCCATCGTCGTCGGACTTACCTGAAAAGTAAAAAGGGACAAACGGAATGAGCGAACGCTCAGTAGGAAATTATATCTCAAGTACTAGCAAGGGGTTTAAGTAATTACATTTTCATGAATGCAATGAAGCTATGCATGCTCGCATAAAACGACAAGATAGAAAAAATGTAATATCAAGGAATTAAGATGGACAAATCATGAACTTTCAATAAGATAACAAGACATTTGAGATATTCAAGCAAGTACATTTAACAAGTCATGTCAAGAACTTTGGCTATCATGTAGCAAGCAAGTAAATTATCCTTTTTCGGGCCACGCATTTCATGTCAAGTCAAGTACGATTTCAAGCACAAGATTTATGTGGAATGTCCAATCTAGAAAGTAAAGTACTCGGTATAATGCCAGATACCTTATCATTTTAACTCCCATGGGCACAAGTACTTTCGGGTGCTCCTCCCAGGACCAGATCGGGCCCTATATGCGCAGGCATTTATCATGTGTTTTTGACATCCACTCTTATATATATAGCCAATTTTTGAATTTCAATAATCAAGCTTGTAGACATGTATGACAACTTTGACAGAATAGAGTCCAAAAATATGACAAAGGACATAGAATGGCGATAATAACGGTATAATCACGATATCGATAAAACTAGGTAGAATATGGTTCCCTTAACTTGGGTACCATGACAAATCAGTATGGACATTCTTTATATAGAATTGAGGTCCACATGAACAGTATATCAAAGGTAAGATACCCTCATTCTTATCATAGAATTGAGGTTTACAAGAATGACATGATATGGCATGATATCATCATCCCATTAAGAATTTCTTATGATATACTCTTTGTATAATCATAAGGGCCGGTATCCCATATTTCTTTAGAGTGACATGGCATCAATGGTGTAATGGGTTTTTAGGGTACAACCAGCTCAGTCGACCTTGAGGGAATCCAAGGTACGAGGAGTCTTACGGAGGTCTCTATGACTAACTCGCTAGTCCAAAGGAACGGAATGTCCAATGGAGAGCTTGTATGTCAATGAGAGTTGAGTGTGACCGATAAAACAATCGTGAAATGTGGGACTATACTCACGGAGTGGAGAATAGTGCCGATATATATTATATAACATATGAAACCATCGGTTAACAGAAACAGTGGAAAATCAGTTTTACAGTAAAGTAACGACTTAAGCAGAGTCGTTTATCAAGTAATTAACGCCTAACAGAAGGGCGTTTACACATGTTTCCATTTTTCAGAATTTCAATATTTCATTAATTTATCTAAAACGCGCCCTGGACAGGGGCGTTTCCTTGCAATGAGACGACTACAGTAGCAGGCGTCTTTTTATTTACAATATTTTACAGAACATATTTATTTTCAGAAATTATCAAAAACGCGCCCTTGGCAGGGGCGTTAATCATTAAATTCTTATTTTTACAGAATATATTGTTCGGGATTTTAACAGAAACGCGCCCTATGAAAGGGCGTTACTTTTCAATTCACGCCCTAGTATCGGGCGTTAGTCCAGTGAAAGACGACCTAGCCACGGTCGTGAATTCAAGAAATACCATGAATTTTTATGGGCAGTAATAATTTCAGAATAATAGAATTCATGGAGAACGAATGTATGGTCATGACAATAAAATTAACAGGTTTGAAGACATATGATCATGCATTATTGTAGAATCATGATTTCATAGATAATCAATTCTTAACATGGGTGATTAATGATTAAATGAAATTAACGCCTGTGTACAGGGCGTCAAATCTAAAATTGACGACCTGATCAAGGTCGTTTCTTTACAAGTAGCGCCCTTGTTTGGGTCGCGTATTTCAAAATCACGCCCTTGGTAAGGACGTTCCTTTCAAAAATTCAACAGAAACGTTTAAAACTTAGGAAAACTATATGCAGGTGTATGCTCATATGATTTCACTACGATTCTTATATACTTTGGGCTACATACTCAAGAAAATCCTACCTTAATTGATATCTGGAGAGGGGACACGTGAATAACTTGATAAGAACACACTGAAGCTTCTAATACCCTTGATAGCAGCAGTATGCAGATCGGACAGGAAGAAGAAGAAAATTTTAGTTGATGAAGATGATGGAGATGATGATCTTCAATCAACCTGTAGGGGAAGAAAAAGGAAGGAAGGTGAGGATATAATCGAAGTTTGGGAAACGGTTGAAGAACATTACCTTGTTCTTCGGCAGTAGCTGTGGAGCTTCCTACAAAGAAAAGTCAATGAAGATTTATCAGTTCTTCATGCAGTCGAAACAGAGGGCAAAAGAAAATAAGAAGAACATATATTCTTCACTTACCGTGCAGCAGCAAGTCGATCGTCCAAATAGGTTTAGGGTTCGGCTGTCAAGAGTCTTTATAGGATTTTGGGAAATCCTATTAGGGTTAGTGATTGTGTGGAAGTAATACTTCCTTGATAGAGTCCTTACCACCTTTTAACTCTTTCTAATACTTATCCATTACCCTGGATAAGCTCCCGTGTCGAACGGAACTCGAATGGAATTAACGACCTAGGTCAGGGCGTCGATTCCTGAATTGACGACCTGGTTCAGGTCATTTCTTAATAAGCGCCTTGTGTAAGGGCGTTCTTTTCTTTAAAACACGACCAAAATTGGGGCGTTTCTTGGCCTTACCCTTTTTTTTGACGTTGGAATTTGACGCCGTGTAGTGAGGGCGTCACTTCTTGAATAACGCCTTTGATAGAGGCGTTTATTATTAAATTAACGCCTTAATGAGAGGCGTTATTTGCATCTTGGGTTTTATTCCTCCATTTAACCCTCTTCTTATTATCTGTATTATATATATATTTTAATTCATTTCAAATATTCATTTATCAGGGTTGCTACAGTCCAAACTGTCCGCTCCACGGCCCGGAGCTCGATCTTTAAATCATGAACCTGGAGTCGCGTCGCTCGAGCCTCGGTCTGGTATCTCTCGAGGTCTACTGTCTGGGTAGATGCCCGCTCCAGTTCTCCCCTCAACCGGGCTACCTCTGCCTGAAGGCAATCTGCGTCCGCGCGGGTCCGCTCAGTCTCTGCTTGAGCTCGCTCCGTCTCGGCCAATGCAGCAGTTAGCTCTCTCACCTGCATTAGCATTTTTTCATCATCATGGTCAGCATTCGCATAAATAAATAAAAAGCATTTAAATCATAAGCATTTAAGTCTAAAGGTTTAGATTCTTACCCGCTCTGCGAGGGTAGCCTCGGCCTCCTCGGCTCGAGCTACGGCTCAGGTAAAATATGCATCTCGCTCAGCCCGTCCCCCGACAGGCTGTGAAGAGGAGGATAGTGCATCTGGTCCGGTCCTCTGGGCTCCCTCAGACCGCTGCATTTAGAAGTCAAAGTTAGCCATTTGCATCATAAGCATTTAAGTCTTAAGTGTAGAAACTCACCAAAAGCTCCAAGGCAGCCCGGTACTCGTCCCGCTGCTGGATGGTGGCATGAAGGAGTCCCTCGAGCTTGGCTATTCTTCCCTGTGGGTCTAGCTGCATTTAGAAAGCATATGTCAGTGCATATAGAAGTATTAATTTAAATAGACAGAGTTTTGAGTTTAGAAGTTCATACCGGCCCTCGAGTGCCTCTGAACACCTGGTCCCCATACCGGTGCGAGTAAGCCTTGAGGTAGGTCTCGTTGCTGTCCGCCCGGTCTTTCACTGCCTGGCCTCTTTTGTTCCAATCATGCACATATTTGGCCTTCTGGGCACACCAGTCGACGTCTCCGCTAATGCCCTTTGAAGATTTGCCCGGGCACTCATCATCTCTATGGGGGAACGTCACCTCTGGCTGATGAAGTCCTCGTGTCCTCAGGATCAACTGGTAGTGCAGGGGCTCGATCACGTTGATGCAGTGAAGCCATATGTCTCTCCCGCTATATGCCAGGGACGCCTTCACCCAAGGCTGTCCCTCGTAGCCCTCATCCCGGTATGGGGTCCATCTCACCTGAAAAGGTCATGTTAATCCATTCAGAAGCATTCATGAGCATTTAAAAAGCATTTTTGCAATATTTAAGAGCATATAGAAAGTTTAAGTTCGGAGCTTACCGCTGTGTGTGGGAATGAGTCAAGATCATCCTGGATGGCCCGGGTCAGCCTGTTGATCGATCCCGTGTCCCTCGCTATGACCCATCGCCTAGCAATCGAAATCCGCTCGGGATGTAGCTGACTACCTTGCCCAATCCCCGGGAGGTACACGAAGCTCCAGATCTGCATTTAAAGTTGAGTGTCAGTAAATTGCATCATTTGCATTTGCAGAATCATAATCATATAGAAAGCATCTAGAGTTCAGCATTCACTTGTAGGAAAGGAGAGAAGCCGCCCAGCATCGTCCGTCGGTCTGTGGTGCTGAGCGACTCGAAGAGGAAGGCAAGCGCTGCCGCTCCCCATACGTACTTCCCCACTCTGCTCAAATCCTCTAGCAGTGGCAGCAGCCTGCAGCTGATCACGTCGGCTCGGGTCAGAAAAAGTAGCTTTTCAAACAACAGCATCAGAAATTGTCTCAGGACTCGATCTCCCTCTTGTCCTGCCTCTGCCGCCACTCGCATGTGTACCTGCTCTATCACTCGGTCTATATGCTGCTCGGGGAGCTCACCGACTGCTATAGCCGCTCCTCTCAGTCCCAAGCTGTCCTGTAGTCTCGACCTCGAGAGCTGGGATGATGTGTGCCTCGGCCTGATAAGATCTAAGCCCAGTAGCTCTTGGGCCATCTCCCGGTAATCTTCATATGTCCACCCAGTCACTGCTGCTCCGTGGACTCGCAATCCGGTGATCCTCGCCATGTCTTCTAAAGTGGGGATCATGTGGCCCCATGGGAAGATGAAAGCCCGGCTCACAGGGTCCCACCTCTCGTGCAGTGCATACAAGAGCGGGGTATCCGTTTTCGTCACCTCGATGCTAAGCACCTCGGCGAATCCCATCCCGGCCAATCTCTCCCGTTGGTACTCGGGCAATGCCTGGTATACGGCCCGGATCTGGAGCCAAGAGATCCTGGTTCTTCTTTTTCACTGCACACATGTAGAGCATAAGTCAGTCATTCAAATCATAATTTCATTGCATTATATTACATTAATATAAAATAACAAAAAAATTGAATAACTGAAAAATACCAAAAATTGCTTCTGCTTATGGTTTCTCTGACGCTCTGGGTTGATGCGTCACAGTTCTCTGACGCACCAGGGGTAGTGCGTCAGGTCTGTGACGGTCGCTACAACGATCGTCACGTTCTCTGCAATAGGGCGTTATCCCCTTCATTTTCCTTGGCTCCTAAAATGGCCATAGAAGGCCTACAATTGTTCCTAAGGGGTTCGCAGACCCATTTCTACCCTCCCATCATACATGCATATATACAAAAATTAAAAATTAGGGTTTTGAGGTGGACGGCCTACCTCGGGGTCTTGGCTCCTTCTCTTCTTTTTCTCCCTCGCCGTGGTCGCTGCCCCGCCAATGGCCTCTCCCATGTCTTTTTCAGCCTCTTCCACGGTCATGGGGGAAGCTTCCTCCATTGGTTCATTTTCCAGAGGGCTCACCGCTGGTGGAGTTTTCTCTTGTTCTATCCGGCATCGGAGGCGCTTGATGGCTTTCCTCTTCTTCCCCTTCTCTCTCGCATTCGGTGGCTGGGAGGGCTCGTCGCCGGCCATCGTTTGTTGGAAGGAGGGTCGCCGGTAGGTGTTGAGGTTTTGGTGTGGTTTTGTGTTTTGGCGTTTGTGAGCGAATGAGGGTGGGTGACCGTTCGGTTTGTTTTTTTTAACGCTCAGGAAATGTGACGGTCTATCGTGAGACCGTCACACTACTCTGATGCGTCCTTTTTAGACCGTTAGGTCATTTGAAACAATGTCTTGAAGGATGTGAACTGCCAGACTCTGACGGCCCGAGGTGGATCCATCAGGGACTTCTAACGCACCCTTACTGGACCGTTACATGCTTCAGAGTGTTTGATGAATGATGATGCTTTATTTATCAGAAATTTCATGCTTAATGATTATCTTGTTAATGCAATTTGTGCTTATTGAATGGGTATGCCTGATTCTATGCTTTGTTTATATTATTGTTGTTGGCTAACCCTTTCTTGTTGCAAAATTAAGCCATCATACATTCACTCGCCAGGAAGGTAAGTCAGGTATTGTATCCCGATTCCTTATCCCTTAATGCATTACTATATGTTATGTATGATATATTATCTCGAGAACCGGCTAGTCATTCATGTGTTCTGGGATCTGATGTTCCCCTTAAACAAAAATGATGATGATCTAAGTACACATGATTAATCGTTGGATAGGTCGTTAGGTTGGAAAAGCTTGGGGACGATGGTTCTGTCTTGCACGCCGTGGTTGCAGATGGTGTCCTGACCCTAGTTTCTCCGGTCTCACAATACTATTCTCGAGTATCTTATTATTCTATCTTTCTTTGCATTTGTTTTAAATGATTTCTTTTTCCTTTAGGCCAGCATACATCATACGCATCTTTTGAGCATTCGTGAGCCTCATCTGTCCAGGTGTCTCAATAATGGTGAATAACTATGTGTTTAATGATCTCGAATAAGGAGAGTCAGTCCTCTTTGAATTGGAAGGTTTCCTTTGGTCTTCCCGATTGATTTGGTTAGCTGAAGATTCCTGTCTGGAGTTTAGTTAATCGTCTCTTTCCTTTCCGTAGCTCCGGCCGCTGGCCGTGTTTTCCTTTCCTTAGTTGTTAGTTCCTCCAGACATGTGTCATTTGGTTGCCTTTCCTTGTGATTAGTTACAAGCTTATTGGAAAATTCTTGTCACTTGTTGGTTGAGAACGGGTGTCGTTTGCCTTAACACCCAAGTTTTAGTCCACTCCGCTTCGTCTCCGCTTCATCTCCATGTTCCATTTTCGCTTTCGCTTCAACTCCGCTCGCTCCCCTATAAAGAGGACGTTAAAGAGGGGCATATGTTGACACAGTTTTATGACCGATAAGTCGGGTCATCTCCTTGTTCATTTTATATGATGCTCCGAGTTGTTCACCTTTATTGGGCCTTCTTGGTCAATTTGAGGCCTATTTCACGAGTCATGTCTCCTTGGTTGAGTATGGTTCCTTGTCTCATTCTGCTGGACGAAGCTTAGCAAATCTTCATTTTCATTTGAATTTTCATTTTCTCTAACGGTCCATTATAGGGGCGTTACAGTCCTCTAACGCATCTACCATGGTGCGTTACATCCTTCCAGAGTCCTTAAGTTTAAGGCTTCCTTTCAAGCATATCTTTTTACCTATCCGTTGGGTGTGACGGTTTATCGTGCAGCCGTTACATTGGTTGTGACGCATCTATCTATGACCGTTACCTTCTTGAGGAGTCCAACGTTCAAAAACTTCTCCCGTTGATGTTATCTTATAGTGGATAGGGTTGTGTGACGGTCCAAGACTGGAGCGTTACATTAGTAAGGCGGTCTATCGTGCGGCCGTTACATCCAACAGAGAGTCCTGACAAGCCTGGCCTTTGCTCTGCTATTCTGCGATCAAACTAAGAGTTTGGTTTGAGGGTTTCTCTCTCGATACTCATCCTAAAAAAATTCCATTTGATTCTGTGGACTCTGGGGAGTATTATCTTCAAGATTTATCCAAGTTTTCGTCAAAATTATAGTCATTATCCTCCTAATTCGAACCTAGACTTTGAGGGTCTATAAATGGAACCCTTGACTTCATGGCTTGAGGAGGAGACATCTGGAGTTTGCGTCAAAGTGCTACCGCATCCTGGAGCTAGAACCAACTAAGGAGAGCTGCTTCCCACGTCCATCTACTTCCAAAGTTCAGAGAGTATCATTTCCAAGGGTTTAGTTCAGTCAAGTTGTCATCTTAGTGTCTTTTCTCTCTTTCAAACATCATAGCATTGTCCCTCTCCATCTCCCACGTTCTTGCACTTGCTGCATTCATTCAAAACATCCTCCCATCTTTTAAAACGCCCCAGAGGGGTTAAAAAACAAACCTCCCCGGTATTTCCCTTTCCTTTTGCATGTTCTTAAGTTTCTTGGATTTATTGATACTACTTTGTCTAAGGGCTAATCTGGGTTCTTTTTCTTGTATTCTACACTCTTTTGCAGGTTTCTAGAGTCCATAGCACGAGGCCCAAGCTCTCTGGCCGATTGGAAAGCTTGGAGATCAAAAGATTTCCAACTTCTTATTCTGCAGAAGCTCTGACGGTCTGGCACAGGCGCGTTAGAGTCTTGTAGCGGTCTATCGTGAGACCGTCACACTTGCTGTGGCGCATCTGTCTTAGGCTGTTACATCTGACAGAGCTATAGTTTCCTGGTTGTTTTCTCTCTCCCGTGGGCAGGTGCATCATCATCCTATTCTAAGGTATTTATCAGGTCTTTGGCTTGTTTCTACCTTAGTGGCGATCACATCTTTCCTTAGTTTGGGCATTCGCTTTCTCTCTCATCATATCTCCTCTTTACTTTGCTTGTTCCACCTATACGGTGTGTTTTCCTTTATTCCTTATTCCACACTCCGGCGTGTATTTTTCTTTATTTGCTTAGCTTAGTCTTGATTGAGATAGCATGCCCATGCTAGAGCTTGTGCTGGTTGCCTAGGTTCATGATTCACATGTTCATAGGTTGATTGATTTCATTACTTGGCTCATACTTTCATAGTTGGCATCATAGCCCATCTTGCAAAAGAAGGGACACATTAAAACCAACAATACCAAGCAACTGTAGATTGTCGGCATGGCAAGTTAACTTTCGTGGATTTCCCAGAGCTGGTTTACACTAGCCCTTGGAGTAAATCACCTCGTATATCAGCCCTCCGAGCTAGTAAACTTATGAGTTAGGGATGTATGACTTTCATAGCATTCGTGGCTGCTACGAAAGTTGTGGAGGTTAAACTTTAAGACATCCGTGTAATTCGGGATTTTCTTAATATTTTTCCAGAAGAATTGCCCGGCTTACCCCCCGAAAGGGAAGTGTCGTTCACAATTGACCTTGTCCCTGGTGCTGGTCCTGTTTCCAAGACACCGTACAGAATGTCCCATGTTGAGCTGAAAGAGCTAAAAGAGCAGCTAATGAAGTTATTGAAAAAGGATTTCATCACGCCAAGTACTTCCCCATGGGGAGCACCCGTGCTATTCATCAAAAAGAAGGACGGATCGATGAGACTATGCATAAATTATCGGCAGCTAAATCACCTCACAATCAAGAACAAATACCCGCTACCGAGAATTGAAGAGCTGTTCGATCAACTATCTGGAGCTACATATTTCTCCAAGATTGATCTTCGATCTGGTTATCACCAATTGAAGATCAAAGAAGAAGACATTCATAAAACTGCATTCCGAAGCAGGTATGGGCATTACGAATTTACTGTTATGCCTTTTGGACTAACAAATACCCCCGCAGCTTTTATGCAGTTAATGAACAGCATATTCAGGCCCTACATAGACCAATTTATTTTGGTCTTTATTGATGATATTCTGATCTATTCAAAGACTGAAGAGGATCATGAAGAACATCTCAAGAAGGCGCTGCAGATATTAAGGAAAAATAAACTATATGCCAAATTCAGTAAGCGCGAGTTCTGGCTCGAGGAAGTATCCTTCTTAGGCCATATCGTTTTGAAGAACGGAATTACCGTTGACCCATCAAAGGTCGAAGCCGTGAAGAACTGGGAACGACCCACAAACGCAACGAAGATTCGAAGCTTCTTGGGTCTAGCTGGTTACTATCGACATTTTATCAAGGACTTCTCCAAAATTGCTATTCCACTGACCAGGTTAACCCACAAGGAAGTGCCTTATGAGTGGAATGAAGACTGTGAAAAGAGTTTCCAAACTTTGAAGGATCTCTTGACCACTGCTCCAGTCTTATCATTACCAATTGAAAAAAAAAATATGAGGTATATACCGATGCTTCTGGTATTGACCTCGGATGTGTATTGATGCAGAATGGAAGAGTCATTGCATACTCTTCCCGACAAATGAAGAAACATGAGGAGAACTACCCGGTGCATGACTTAGAACTGGCCGCGGTAGTATTTGCTTTGAAGAACTGGAGGCACTATCTCTACGGAGAATAATTCAATATATACTCCGATCATAAAAGTCTTAAGTATTTATTCTCCCAAAAGGAGCTCAACATGAGGCAAAGGCGTTGGCTCGAGTATCTCAAGGATTTCGACTTCATTATACAATACCACCCTAGTAAGGGTAATTCCGTAGCTGATGCCCTTAGTCGAAAGCCAAGAGCAATTTTGGCCAACTGTATGATACAAGAATGGAAGCTGCTGGAGAAATTCTCGGAGCTTGATATCAGCACAGATGAGAAGAATAAATGTATTATTCTATCTCATATGAGTCTACATCCAGATTTGCTACCTGAAATCATTAAGCTTCAAGAAGAAGATCCCGCACTAGTGGAGATAAAAATCAAGCTGGACGAAAGACTTGATTTCAAGCTGGCACCTGATAGCAGATTGCTATTTCATGATCGGACATGTGTGTCTGACTGTCCCGAATTAAAAAAGAAGATTCTTGAAGAAGCTCATAGATCAAGATACACGATCCACCCTGGAGTCACTAAGATGTACCAAGACTTGAAAAGAACTTTCTAGTGGCCTAACATGAAAAGGGAGGTAGCAGACTTTGTATCTCGTTGCCTCACATGCCAACAAGTGAAGGCGGATATAGTACCCCAGAATTTATATATATAATTTTTGAAGTATAAAATAGTTTTCTGGAAATTATAAAGGCCTAAATAAATTAATGAAGGATTATTGGATTAATAAGTCATTATAAGGCTCAAATATGCTACTTAGTTAACCTAGCCTATCTAATTATTATCCAAAAGGTTAATGGACTAAGCCCATTAAGTTTGGCCCATATTCTAGAAGGGTAATTGGCTTATTCACGTATTTTAAGGATAAATACTAATTATATAAGATAATTATATGGATAAACGAATAAAAGAGTATTATCAAATTGAAACTCTATATACGTTGAATGTAACGGTCTATCGGGCGATCGCCACAGCCCTGTAACGCACCTAGACACGACTGTTACATCCTGCAGATTTCGTAAGGTGAGGAAATTGCAAAAAGATTGGAACTTTGAAATCCTATCTACAAGAGATCGACTTAGGGAAGCTTATAACATTACTAAGGACTCTTAGGGATTAGGTTCTGGCAAATTAAGGACTCTAGAATCGATCTAATCTTCAAACCCTAGTCAAAACCTTATAAATAGGACCTAGTTCTGAACTAAGCGACCCTTACTTTTGGATCGTGAAGAATCAAGGTAAGGAGTCATAAATTTGGTTAAGTTCTTTAGAAGCTTTTGGTTAGTATACTTTAGACTAATGGTTCTCCAAATTTTATGCTAGGAGATCAAGCAACCAAGGAGATAGAAGCTTCCAAAGTTGCTGATTCAACCTTAGCAACCCAGGAATCTGAACGCAAGTCCCCTGAAGATCAGGACATTAAGATGTCTAAACGAGGTAATTAGAGTACGATCCTTTAGAACTTTTTGTTCCCAATAGTTTCATCTTCTTACCCTCAAAATTTCACATCCTTAGGTCAAGAGGCTGAGGAAATAGAGCAGATTGAAGTTGCTGATTTATCACAAGAAGTACAAGGGACTAAGGGTAGCACCTAGCATCAGATTCGAAGTTTAAGGTTCTAGAAGAGGTAGGTTATCTCATGATTGGAAAAAACAACTTGTTAATAATAAAATCCCCCTGATTGTGCTTGATTTCATGCATTGTAGACTAAGAATTTCATGATTTCCTAGTTCTATACATTCATGCATTTCTTAGCCCTAAATGGAAATTTAAAAGATATTATCATGTCTATTCACTAAACCTATGCATATAGTTGGCCTATACTTTATTTTCATGACTAGGACAGTGGTAATATGTTGATTTCTAGGCATGTTATGTTTTCATAAACCTTCACTTTAGTTCACTGCCAGCAGGTTCTCTGGCGCACTAACGTGAGACCGTCACATACATGTAACGGCATTACGATACACCGTCACATTCTGTTGTGTTTTTATTTGCTCTATTATCTCTGACGCACCCTAGCAGGAGCGTTACACCACTGTAACGGCCCTTCGATAAACCGTCACACACTGTAATGCACCTATCCTAGACCGTTAGACACCTGTGTTCTGTCAGCCCACGGTAGAATAGTAACCAGTTAAGTTTACTTATAAATAAGCTTAGATACCTAAGTTTGGACCTATTATCATGACTTTGAGTTTAGTTTCTGATTCATAATCAAATTGCATGATTAATGTGTCTTAAGTTATTTTAAGTTATGCTAATTTCATTGGCTAAAACTCTATAGTTTTGTATTCTAAATCATGATTTTCCAAAGTTGTATTGACAGAGTTTTATCTTGGTTTCATAATGTTACACATTCTTTCCTATCTATAGAGTCATTTCTTTAAGTATATGGCACATATTCCGGTATGTTGTCCATTAGTTCACTTTACACTATAGGAACATTATTGTTGGACATGAGGACCTCTCTATTGGATATTCCTTCCAATGAACTAGGAAATCTTATTTCAAGGCCTCCGTAATTCTCCGCGAGCCTGGGATTCCCACTAGGACGTCGAGTTGGTTATACCATTAAAGCCCATTGATTAGATTACACTATCGATGATTTTGGTTATCAGTAATGTAACGGCTCTATGTTGGACCGTCAGGCACAAGTAACGGCCCAATATACGACCGTCACATTCCACTGAGTCCGATTTCTTGGTTCTGGATTCAGACTAATGTAACGGCCCAGTACACGACCGTCACACTGCTTGAGTATTTTAACCCAAGGTTGACCAAGGGTTGATATTCCAAGGTTTCTAGATGGACTATTAATGATCTAGAACTTATCATATTGATCAAGAATCCTAATAAAATGAATGGAAGATAAAGAATGTATCGTTATGCTGCCAATTTATTTCCATAAGCATAACCTTGCTTAAGTCATTCTTGATTTCTCATGATTCTTATTGAAGCATTCATTCATTGAATTATTGTTATCATGAGCTTATTGAACTTATTATATTCTTGGCCATACTTTATTGTTACATGCGTGGAAGTAACTTGATTTATACTTGAAGATGCAATCGAGCACTGATTGTGTTCAAGGGCTCTATGCTAGTCCCCTCGACTGATTGTCAGAAACATACTATTTTATAAACCATGGGGTATGATGCTACTGGCGTCGCATTGCGCTGGGAGTACTTTCTCTATAAATAAGTGAAAATCCACGGCACGACATGGCATTCTTGTACATGACTTCCTTGCTTGATATTTCACAGAAATTCACGAAGTACTTGCTCATCAGCAAAAGATACTAGAGTGATGATTATGTGGCTTGCTAGTACATTCTTGTTCATGAAAAGCCAATATCATGTTCTTGTTACATTCTTACTAGTTCGTACTTGCTCTCATTCTAACTTACGTGATCATCTTGTTACTTTGGTTTAATCGCATGATTGATCGCATTTACATGATTTTAACCTTATTCTTTAGAGCTAAATTGATAATTACTTTAATAGTGCCTTCATGTTGATGCGAAGATACCTACTGGGCAAGTGTGCTCATTACCTATTTCCAATCTTTTCAGGAGATGGAAGTGATTCGAATTTGGATTCGGGTTATACAAGTAGCAGGTCCGAGAGCGAATGAAAGTATTGTCAAGATGAGAGTGAAGACTTAGGAAAGTCTATATTGTTTAGATTGAGTCAATGTAATTTTCCTATTTCTTGAGTCTAGTACATAATGGAAGTTGAATTAGTGATTGTAATTGAGGGTTCAATTTTATTATCAATGAAATAAAGTTGAAGTTTGAATAAATATTGTGCAATTGCATCTTTATGTGTGATTGTCTTGCGCTCTGATCGTTCTTGCTTGTAAGAGACTTACCATGCCTGCTGTTCGCGCTCCCCGAGTTAGTCTTCCGCTGTAATAAAGGCTCGGGACGTGACAGTTAAGTTGGTATCAGAACTTAAGTCTCAAGACTTAGGAAGAAGAGTCATGTCATAGGAAAAGTCCAAGGTTTAAGGACCCCTACGTATGAACTAAGGAAGAAATTCCATACCCGTGTGAGAATTGGGTAGAGCCCGAGATAAGATAATTAATTAGCTTTAAGATTGTTTCTCCCAATTTCATGAGAAACAACAAGTTGTTATTTTCTCTCAGGTACCTCATTTTACAAATGGCTCATCGCGTAGATCATGATTCTTATATCAATTGCCGAAATAGGATTATATCCTTTCGAAAGCCCAATCTTCCAAGATTCTCTTTTCTTGGCATCAAGTACAAGAAGCATCCTACTATCATATCTTCTCTTCACGCTTGTAAACTTATCTCGCAAGGATGTAAAGCTTTTCTTGCTTCCATCATTATCACTGAATCCAAAGAAATTACCATAGCAGACATCCCTATTGTAAATGAGTTCCCAGATGTGTTTCCGTCCGAATTACCCAGTTTACTGCCCGAGAGGGAAGTGAACTTCACTATTGAACTCATTCCGGGAGCAGCACCTGTTTCTATAGCCCCTTACAGGATGTCCCCCACGGAGCTTAAGGCATTGAAAAGGTAGTTGCAGGAACTACTAGACAAGGGCTTCATCAGACCTAGCACATCCCCTTGGGGTGCGTCGGTTCTATTTGTCAAGAAGAAGGATGGTTCTCTCAGGCTATGCATCGATTACCGACGACTGAATCAACTCATAATTAAAAACAAGTATCCGTTACCATATATTGATGAGCTCTTCGATCAGCTTTCAGGAGTAGAATATTTTTCTAAGATTGACCTCAGATCAGGTTATCATCAGCTTAGAATTAAAGAAGAGGATATTTATAAATCGGCTTTTCGAAGTCGTTATGGCCACTATGAATTCGTAGTGATGTCGTTTGGGTTAACGAATGCCCCAGCAGCATTCATGCAACTTATGAACAATGTCTTCCAGCCATATCTGGACCAGTTCATCGTCATCTTCATTGATGACATATTGATATATTTCAAGATGAAAGAGGTGTTGGATTGAGAGGACGGTCAAGCTAGAGGGGGAGGGGGTGAATAGGTTGACCTTATAAAAATTATAGTGGAACAATTCGCATCAGAAGCACCACACCTAGATGATTAATTGAAACACTGAACCAAGCCAATCAGAGAGCGTGCCTATCATGCATCTAGCGAGGAACAAATTGCGATGATTAAACCAAACCACAAGAGACCACAATTTTAAGGTGGTTCGATCACCCAATGGAGACCTACGTCCACCTCCACACTCAACTAGTGAGGAACCCTGCTGAGCTTCACAGCTTTGCTAAACCGAGGAAATAATTCCTCTACATTGTTGACTATCCCAACAGAAGACAATGAGGAACGAATCCTCAGATCCGCTGTCAAACAGCTTGAAGGCAAACAGCCTTGACACCCCTGATCTCAGCATAGCCCGCTGAATCAGAATCACCCTCTCTTCACTAAATCCAGTGAAGGAGAGGAGTACAATATTCAAAAATAATAAGAAAACTAAAAGATAAGAAATCAAACTTCAGCACTTGGACGCAGCGGAATTTAGATCACCAACAGAGAGATCCATGTCCATACGCATGAGCTTCGATCCTTGAATCTCCTCCGTCTGGAATGTAGAAGAGTCTTGGTGGCGCGATGATCTTCTGATCTGATTTTTCAGTAGCCTTCGTCCAGTTCTACTCTCAGCCTCTCTCGTTCTGCTGTCTGCTTCTGCTCGTTGTTCTTCTCGGGTGAACCTATTTTATGGGCTTCTCGCGCACAAAACAGTTCACGTGAGGCAGGTGGGCCACCACCCTGATTTTCTTGTTATCCTCATGATTGCTCACGTGGGGAACCTTCTGGAGTGGTAGAAGCTACGAAACCTTATCCGCTTGCAGCTGATGTGGCAGATAACGACTGAAGGTGGGATCCACTTATCGTGCTCTGCAACTTGAATTAGATGGCGTCGACCCTCTTGCCCCAAGGAGTTGACGCATCCTTCTTCTAGCTTCAGGTTTCATGCTGAGTGCGTTGACGCAAGATGCAACTGCGTCCACTCATTAGTTGCGCTTTAGACAGTTGTGGCAATCCATCGTACTGCAGCGTCGACCCATCGAACTGCAGCGTCGACGCTGCCAAGGTACTCCAGAGGCTGCAACAAGGAATGCTTGAACTGCTGCGTTCACGCTACTTGATCAAAGCGTTGACGCATCAGAGTATTCCAGTAAGCCATTGGCTCTCCCTTTGTAACTGCTGCGTCGACGCTGCTCTATTTTGGCATTGACGCAGTGGAACAACTTGTGAAGATATTGGTGAAGGCTTCTTCAACTGATGCGTGGACGCTTTAAGCTCCCAGCGTCGACCCTGTTCCTTTCTAGCAACAAGAATGAAATCAAGTAAAAGTATTATTGAATCAAAATTTAATTCATCATTGAATTGAATACATCATTCATATCTCATGGTTGTCATCATCAAAACCAGGGCACAACAATCTCCCCCTTTTTGATGATGGCAACTATGAGGTGAATGCCATTAATAACATTGCATATCAAGCAAGAAACTTCAGATTAACAGGAAATCAAATCAGTGACTAAATCAAACTATAATTTTGTCATTCATTCAAGTTCAAGATTTTACATTATAGAACCAGACAAAAAGAAGACATTCATTTAAGTTAGTCAATATGATTGATGCAGATGCAATGAACTCTGGTCAAGATTCTAGCTTGACTTTATGATTGATGCATTAAACATTCTCCCCCTTTGACATCATCAGGAAGGGGAGTAAATGTGGAAGAGCTATCTCAAGAGTGGAAGAAGCGATTGTATCTTCTGGCAGAGGTAGGTTGTTGTTGCTGACGAGAGGATTGCCCTTGAGTAGACTGATATCCTTGAGGTGGCTGGCGAGGCTGCTGCTGTCCTGAGGCAGATGGATCTCTGGCCAGTAAATCTCAGATATCCTGAGAGAGTTCGCCCAGCTGATGACTTAGAGTGGAGCGTACACTATCAATGGCGAAGGAAGATCAGCTGTGATAGAGTCCTTGTTTTGAAACTTGTCCCCAATTGACTGAATTGCTGCAGTCACTTTGTCAATCTTTTCTAACATTGCTTTGAGGCATTGGGGAACTGCATTGACAGGACCTTTGATGGTTTCAACGGCTATCCTCACATCAAAGCATAAATCAGTAATCTTGGCAAGGGATTGAAAAAATGAAGCTTGATTGTTGTGCATATCATTCACCAGTGTAGATAACTTGTCAAGAAGAGATGATATGTTCTGCAAGACTTTCCTTGTAGCTTGGTCAGATAACATCTTGGTGAGTAAGAATTTTTGCCACTCAGATAAGACAAAAACTTCAAATTGTATAATCCGAGAAGTCAGTTTGTTTAGATGATAATTTGTAAACTCCATTAACTTGTCCATCTTTGCATCCTGACGTTGCAGCATCATAGTCATGTGTGCGAACATCTCTTCAACAGTGGCTGGAGGTGGAGCTTCATCAGAAGTTGGAAAAGGTCTTCTATAAATTCCAATGGCTCCAGTCATAAGGGGTTCCAATGTAGGTGCAGTGCCACTGGGTTGCCCAGTTTCCAGCTGAGGGCTTGATGATCAAGCAAATGTTTCCTCAAACTCATGCTCTCCTCTTGCTGAACTACCCTCTTGTCTTTCTTCTCTCACCACAGGAGGAATTGGTACCTCTGTCCTGTTTACGTGACTAGCATCCGCAGTGCCTGTTCTTGATGCCTGACCTGTTTCTAATGGAGCTGTTTGCTGACTAGGAAGAATTCGAACTGGCTTACCATCAATGACTTTAAAACCATAAAGTTCTGAATATAAGAAAGTGTGTAAACATTCCCTTGAGGGATGATTATTTTCTTCTCAGAACCAAAGTCTACTCCAACTTTTCGAAAAATAGCAGTCAAGGGAGCAGCATATGGAAGTGTTCTGGATTGTGTCAAGCATGACCCCATAGTTTGAATAACTACATCAGGCAGGGAAATATGTATTCTCTTTAGCATACAGTAAAGGAGAAATCTCTGCATCTCAATCACCCTTTCCCTACCACTGCTCTGTGGTGTGATCATTGATGTGCAAATGTGGTGGAGCAGTCTATTCAATAGAGGGAATTGATTTGCTTTGAGACTGGATAAATAAGTTTTCCTGACATCGGAAGATCACTCGGTTTATCAGTCAGGAGAGCATAAGCTTCATGCTCATCATACTCAAAGCTATGTAGTTGAACTCCATTCTTGGGGATTTTCCAGGCTCTGGCAAACAATTTATTTGATAATTCAAAACTAACATTCCGGACAGTTGATGTGAGTTTTGGAACGTGAGGTTCATACTTCAAATTTTTGTAGAACTCTCTGACCAGGTGGGGTAATATACCTTGTGGGTTGTAACAAACGACCACCATCCCTGATAGTCCAAGGTAGGAAACAGTTCCGGAAAAACGTCAAGCATTTTATGGTCGGTAGCAGCAATATACCGGGAAATAAGAACCTTCAGAGGTTCTTCCACGGTGACGGTAAGAGAGCTGTCCGCACCTTTCTGTCCCGTTGCAGCACTTGAAGATGAACCCTTCTTGTCTGACCTGACATCAGATTCCCTTCTCTTTTTGGTTGGCGGGCTCGGAGCGCGTGGACGCATCTCTTTCCTCTTCCCTTTATCGTGAGCAGCTTTGGAGCGGGGCTCCATATTGTCTTCGGCCGATGCTGAGCTTCTTGGATGATCCTCTGCCTTCTTCTTCCCCTTGTGAGTAGATGTCGGAGGAGCCATGGCAGCGGGATGAGGAAGAATGAAACAGGAAAGGGTTTTGGAGAGCACGGAAGATAGAACGACAAAGGCTTTCAAAAGAGATGAAGACGAACGGCGGTCACGTTCCGCTTTTAAAGGAGCTTCGAAACCCTTTTCAGTGAGCGGTTCAGCCGGTTCAAGTCCGCGAACCGAAAAAGAAGGAAATGGTTCTGGAATCGTTGCGTTGACGCCAAGGGATACAGCGTCGACGCAGTGAAGCAGAAACAAACGAATATATGCAAGAAGAGTAGCAAGAAAGTCATCTGTACAAGGAATTTTCTTAAGATACTGAGATAGGGAGTAGAGATGCTCATATTCAAGGATTTTTAAGTATTGCAGATCGAGTTCCCATGAGAGAGATGTGTAAATAGGCTCCAATTCAATTAATGATAAAGAGAAGAAATAATCTTAAAGCATTGAATTAAAAACCATGAACCACCAAAGGCACCTGCCTGGAGAAAAAGAGGAACTCTTTTCACACTAGAACTATTTTCATTTCTGTTCCTTATATCTGTCAATTTCAAGTTGCCTTTTGAAGAGAGAGAAATTTAACTGGCATTGATAACAGACTCAGTTGAATAACGAGCTTCAGATCAATCACACTCACATGGTTTTATTATTTTTACATTTGCAGCATTTTCAACTTATTTTTACGTTTCCATTTGCAGTCAAGTATAACTAGCCTTTTGACACGGGTACACATGTTTATTAGACACCCGAGTCCCCGGTTACTCAGCATAGCAAACTATTCTGCATAGACGGACCAGAGTTGGCAACTTACGTCATGACATGCCTATCAGCACTTCATAGGTGCTTGAAGGTAGTTTCTCAGTTAATAGTTACCATTGCTCTGTAATGATTTATTTTTCACTTGAAGACAGAGATAGTGGCGCACCTCATGACTTGCTCTTTAGCACTTCTTTGGTGCATAGGGCTAGTTTCTCAGTGAATAGCTACCATTGCTCTGCATTTTATAACATATGTAAGAGATTGTTTCTTCAGCGTTTATACTCAATATCTGCATTTTGTTGTGCCCCTTGTGCTTTGTTGATGTTGTGGTGTTTTAATGATAGCAACATGAATGAGTCACCACATTGTCTTGAATATGTCTGATCTATTCTGTGAGAGATTGCATGAGTGTGCCATGTCTGAATTGTGAAGAATGCATGTGTATGCTTGAGTCATGCTGTGATAAATTGGTTTGTGCTTGATTTCTGTTCTGTGCATTGCTTCTCTGCTGATATGATCATGTTGTAGTTCACCAAGTCTATACATCCGTCTCACTGTTCACATGCATCAAGTATGTACAGCGTCCATCTCAACCAGCGTCTTATGCTGCATCTTAAGGCTTCAAGTCTATACATTGGACCGTGGTTCGTCAAGTCTATACATTGCTGAGCCATTCGACAAGTCTGTACACTGGTCGAGCATTCAAGTCTGAACATTCACAAAGTCCATACATCGACATTGTAGCTTGCATAGTTCAAGTCTGTACATTGGGGCTTCACGTAAAGTCTACACATTGGTCTCCACTTGAAGTCTATACATTGGCTAAGGGTCTTCAAGTCCATACACAGTCGTCTGATGCATATTGATTGAAGTATGTACAACATGCCTTGTTGTTCACAGCTTTCTTGTTTGTGACTTCCCTAGTATTTTGATGATGAGCATCACTATGTTAAATATTATCATTTTAATCAGATATCTGGCGTAATGTTATGCATTTGAAATTTCCATGATTAATAGGAAAGCTGCTATAAGGTAGTACCTTGTATGTCCGTACTGTTCCTTTCATACTTCGTGTTGTTTGTGTTCACTACACTTCGTGTTGTCCTTTTATACGTCGTGTTGTTCCAACTATGTTTGTTGATTGTCTTCGTGCTGGTTACTGAAGCAGCTCGATTTGTTCTGATGTACTTCGAGTCGTTTTCCTGTGAACCTCGTGTCGTTTCTTCAGTATTTAGTTGCTCATCTCGAGTCATCTTTTTATTTTTGCTCTTGTGTTTTCGTGTCATTTACTGTAGTTACTCGAGTCGTTTTCCTGCTTTCACTGTTTTATTACGTGTCGTTGTAGCCGTTCCTATCTTATGTCTTCGTGTTGTTTTTCCTAGACCCCGTGTCCTTTTTGCTTTGTGACCACACTTCGTGTAGGGTTCTATTGTCATCTTCGAGTTAGTTTTAGTCCGTGTCATTTCCTTCTCACCTCGTGTTGTTCTCATCTGACCTCGTGTCATTCTCTCTTTATTTCATGATGTAGTCATCGTGTGTATCTCGTGTTGTTCTCAGTATAGTGCACCTTTTGTTGTTCCTACACACCTCGTGCAGCTTTAGCTTGAGTGTCAACCGACTTATTTCAGGTATATATATAGAGAGAGAGAACCCTGAGTATTAATGGTTTTAATCTCTTTGCAGAAGAAGAAGAAGGATTCTGGTTTCAGGATCAAATCCGAACCAGGTTGCTCTATTGTAAGAGTGGGCACGTGATACGAGGCTGGCATCTGGCACGTGATCTGAGATGCAGAGGAGCCTCCACGTGGACTGAAGCATTTGGGCAGGAATCGTAGAGAGCACACGCCGCCCTAATCTGCTGCTGCTATATATATGTGTCTTCTTCCTCTGAAGGTGTGTGGGCGAGGGCAGAGAGTGACTGAAGTAGAAGCAGCCAGAGCTAAGAGAAGAAGTGCAGAAGAGAAAGAAGAGATAGAGAAAGCTGAGAGCCAGATCGAGAGAGCAGAAGAAGAAAAAGAAAGAGAGACAGTGAGATAGAGAGGTTGAGAAGAAGAAGTAAGAAAGAAGAAGAAGAAGAAAAGAGAGTTCATGTTGGGAGAAAGAGAGAAGCAGTAGAAGAAGTTCCTGCTGGAACGTGGATCAAATCCAGGCCAGCCAGCTCCTGCGAGAGCCACATTTGATTTTATCTTTTCAGCTTTTTGTTGCTGGTTTTTGTTTTTCCTTTGAACTATTCACTTGCTGTTCTTCCGATCCTCTAGTGTGAGATCTGTAGATCTCTAATTTAGAATAATCCACTTAAGAAAAATATCAAAGAAAAGACATGCAATAATCATCAATATGGAGGAAAATATATGCACGAGGTGCACAAGGGGAGTGTGTGATCGCCAGAGACGCTAGGTCTCAAAAATATAATCAATAAGAACATGGGAGGAATGATCGCGAAAAGTACCTCAAAAGATGCGGGGATGTGAGTGCTTCCTTTCTCTTCAAATCGGCCGGCCGATGAAGAGAGTTCTTGCTTTTATTACCCTTGCAAAAAAGACAAACACCAATAAAAAAATATGGATTAGAATATGGTGTGTAGCATCAAATTCTATATGTAAATATGAGCATGAAAATTGTGCAAGAACACACCTTGTGGGTGTTGGCCCTTAAACCCCTATGCAAAGAGGGTGTGGGGAGATATGATGAATGCATGAAAATATGAATAAAAATAAGGGGAAAGAGTGCAAGAGTTGCACTTATGGGAGATCTCAATGATGGAGAGAAAAATCAATAAAACAATGAAATATGATGCATGCATGAATTAATGAAAATACAAGATGATGAAAAAAGAGATGAGATAAAAAATCTTATTTGTGGTTGGTGCTCCTTGGCTTGAATGCTCAATGGGGAGAAAGCTTCAAAAGGGATGAAGAGGTTGATGTTGAAAGTCCTCCTCCTTAGCCAAAAAAAGCCCCTTCGGTTCCTGTAAAAAGAAGAAGAAAAAAAAAAAGAACAGAAGAAAAACAACAGAAGAAGAAGGGGAAAGAAGAATAAGAAGAAGACAGAAGAAAGAAGAATAGAAAGGGAAGAAGAAGAAGACGAAAGAAGAAGGAAAAGAAGACAGAAGAGGAAGAGGAAAAGAACGGAGGGGAAGGAAGGGATCCAACCTGACAACAGAGCCAATGGCTCTATTAAATAGGAGAAGAGGGGATAAACATGGGCAAGAGTCCAATAAGGGGAAGGATAAGAATGGGCAAGAGCCCAACCAAGGCAGGGGTCTAACGAAGCAAGGACTCTCTGGGGAAAGGGCTGCGAAGCCAGAAGATGAAACACGCCTCTGGTCAGGGCGTCAATTCAAGAATTGACGACCTGTCATAGGGTGTCTTTTCAAAATACGCCCTGGGTCAGGGTGTTTCTTCCTGGATTAATTTTAGAAATAAACATTTCTTTTATTTGGAAATTGTGAAAGACGCCTTAGGGAGAGGCGTGAATTGAAAAACGCCCCATTGTAGGGCGTGATTCAACATTTTTCAAACATTTATTCTTTTTCAAAAATTGGATAATTCCAGGAATTGACGCCCTTTCCAGCGATCGTCACTTCTTTAAGAAACGCCCCAGGTCAGGTCGTGATTCAAAAAAGCGCCCTTTCCAAAGGCGTTAATTTCAAAAAATCATAAAAGGGGAGATAAATGCCCAGAAAATGGGAAAAAAAGGAAAAATAGGAGAAATTAGGGGAAAATTCATGAAAAGTGGGAAAAAAACACTCAAATAATGCTGATTTGAGGGTCAAATGGGGCATCGCACGGCAATATGAAATATACTCAAAATAATGTCAATTTTAGCGTGTCTACAGCTGCCCCGCCTTGGCGTCTGCTTTGCAAGGGAGCGTAGCAAACTGAAAAGTAGATGCCAAGGTGTGATGAGACACGCAATCAACATCACTTGATAAGAAATGAAATCAAAAGCTCGAGATGAAGCAAATCTCGGGAAATCCAACGAAATCAACAATGTTTGGATAAAGGGGAGATGTGCACGCGGTGCACGAAGGAGATAAATTAAAATGATCAACTTCTAGTGCGGTGGAAGTACCCCAGGTCACAAACCTGTAGATTTGACCATTGGGGAGCGGTTACCAGCCAATGTGGACGTGCTGCAGCCAAGGTGGATCAAAGGAGAGGAGATAAAATAAGATGATAAAAATCCAAACAAGGAGCTTTCGAGAAAAGACCCAAAACAGCGATAAAACGAACTGAGGATCCAATTCGACAATGAAAATCTCATATTGAGAAAGATTAAGATCAATTCAACTCTCAACATCAGCTTATCAGAATGATTTTCCAATGTTAATTCAAAGTCCTACATGAATGCATGCTGGGCTAAAGGGAAAATAACAAATGAAAATATAATATAATCAAGGATAATATTGTTAAACTGCCCAGACTGGGTCAAGAAACCAATTTTGCGAGCTGATACTAAGCCGAAGCCCGTTTATCCACGCACCAACTCGTAAAAAGGGAACCATCGTCCCCAGTCTTGGACGGCTCAACGGCCTATCCGTGTGACTAAGACTTCTCTGGAATCATCATTGTTTTTGATGAAGGGGAACTCAAATTCCAGATTTACCAAAGCCACAAGGTCCTTGATATAATCTAGTAGCATATGTAACATATAGTAAAATGCATACAAGAGATGGTGGTGCAATGAGCATGAGAACTGAGAACTGAGCTGCAAGCACCGTGGGGCTTGGATGATGATGCCCAGTCGGTGGGACCAAGAGCTTATTATCCTGCGCTCAAAAATTCATCAGCCAAGATATAAAAGATAACAAGCAATGAATAAGGCATTTAAGCGTAGCAAGCATAGCATGAATCAAAGCATCAATAGCATGTCACAACATAGTAACCATTATGAGTTGAATCATGATATTGCAAAGCATCATTGTTTGTTATTTTGTCATGAGGATGCCAACTTGGCTAATCAAGATTTAGAGTTGAATGATCAAGATCTGATAATGCCCATCGGCAGAATTGATCAAGAGAAATTAGTAGGAGTTGATTGAAAGATCTGGAGATGAATAATCAGAATGATAATCAGGAGATATAACCAAAATGATATAAGGAGGTGATAACCAAAAATGCCCAGGGTGGCATGTCATGAGAAATATCAGGAGAATCAATAGATTGATAGCAATGAGTGGAGATAGGACTCATCCCGTGCTCTTGGTCCTTGCAAAGCCGTTCCTGCAAAACACCATCAGACAATACAATGTAATTTTTATGGAGTTTTGAAATATGCAAATTTTTATGAATTTTGAAAAAGATATTCAATTTTTTTTGGAGATTTTTGGAAAATATTTGAATTTTTGTTGGGATTTTGATCGGGAAATATTCAATCTTTTTTTTTTAGATTTTGGCTTAGACATTGTTAATGCAGCATCAAAGGGTTGTTTTGAACCACTGGCTAGGGGTCCTTGTTCCTTCCCTTTTCGCTAAAACTGCCCAAAGCTGGACGTACATTGAAAGTGGCATCCTATAACCGACCGTCTTTGATCAACGGTGCCCCTACCAAGGCCATACCCGAGAAACATTCGGTCTTGGAGAGAGAAGAGAAGAATAATTGGAGATAAGCTTTATGCAGGATGGGAGATATCGGGACTTGAATTCCTTCCAAGGTGTTCCCTTCAAAGAGGTAGTCTGTTGTGCCGGGGCTTTGTGCCTTTAATTTTTAGACCCTTGACATGCATACGACCAGGGTTTTCCCTGCGGGGACTTTGCCACTCTTGACATGCCATAATTCATACTTGCTTTTATCGAAATTCTGACTTGATTTTCATAATAGCCCTTTTGGCGAGATGTATATCATGAAATTCATATTTGGTTTGGGTCAAGACTGCCCCTATTTGAGACTCCTCTCGTATTGGGGATTACCAAGGTTGGTCATCTCATCCGTCAACCTCTTGCCCCTGCACGTGGCCGACTAAAGAAGAGAAAAGACTTTCAGATATACTCATGGTATGGCCAAGGTAGCAACGGTGTTTAACCAAAGGAGCCGGCTAAGGACGCCGTGAAGTGTGTGAGGTGCCCAGCTGAGGGTTGATCTTAACAAGCAGGGAGAGAATGTTGAATTCCCAGCGCGGGGTTCTTATAACCAAAGTGCTGCATAAGCAAGCCTAAAGACTCTTTTAAACAAATGATTTAATTTAACAAAAGCCTAAGATAAAGATCTAAAACACCACTCTTAATCTTGTTAGGAAGCACTTCATTTTGAAAATCATGCGTGAAGTAATGAGGTAATGATATCATATAAATGCTTACTTATGCCAATATGTTACCTTGCAACCTTTGTTAAAGCAACTGCCGCGAGAGGTTAATCATCGTGGGATAGTCCTCTTAGGCAGGTAAAGGATTGGAAGCAAAGGATTGAAAGTGGCTTAACAAGAAGGAGTGGTGCCAAGACCAGACTCAGACGAATAAGGAAAAAAAGGAAAAGAGGGGAGGGCTAGAACTCCCTCACTAAGGCGCGGAGACCCTGATCACATGGAACAGTCTACAGAAGGAGAGGAGAATTAGAAGGAGGAATGAGGACTAAAGCCTCGAAAGCAATGGGAGAAAGGGCAGATGCCCAAGGCAGTGGATGTAGAAGAAGTTGGGTCGGACCTAGAATCAGGAGGAATTAGAAGAAGAAATTGGTAGATGGAAAGAGGTGGATCTGGAGGGTCCGGAGGCAGAGGAGAATCGTGAGAGGAGAAATCATCCGGAGGCTCCGGAGGGATGACAAAAGAAGGGACGCGATGCCCTGAGACGAAATAAAGAAAAAGATGATGGAAAAGGAAGAAGAAAATGAAGGATGTGATGTCCCGGAGGAGTAGAAAGATGAATCAGAAGAAAGATGGAGGGTCCGGAGGTTCCGGAGGAAGCAAATGCCGAGGGACGCGATGCCCAGGGAGGAGAGAAAAATCCGGAGGTTCCGGAGGAATGAAATCAGGAAGGAGAAGGTGGAAAGGGGCGTCGTGCCCGAGGGAAAAGTCCGGAGGTTTCGGAGGAAGCAAATGGAAAGGGGCACGATGCCCGGGGAAAGGATGGAGACAATCAGGTGGAGAATCCGGAGGTTCCGGAGGAAGAATATAGAAAGGGGCGCGATACCCAAGAGAGAGGAATGAAGGAGGTAGGTAGCAAATGAGAAGGGGCGCGATGCCCAAGGGGAAAATCCGGAGGTTCCGAAGGTAGCAAATGAGAAGGGACGCGATGCCCAAGGGAAAAATCCGGAGGTTCTGGAGGAGGAAAATCAGGAAGGGCGAGATGCCCAAAGAGGAGGGATAAAATTCCTGGAGGTTCCAGGGAGATAGCAGGAAAAGGGACGCGATGCCCCAGGGATAGTGGATAAAAAGATGAAGATGAATAAGATGGGAAGTGCGGAATATCCGGAGGTGCCGGAAGGCGGGGAAGATACGGGTTTGGAAACCCGGGAAGCAGGAGGTGCAAATGCATATGAATGCAATAGAATGGACGTGATGAATGCAGTGAATGCATGAACGCAACAAAATGCGTGAGATGCAAAAAAGATGGAGAATGTGAAGGGTGAGAGGACGAGATCCTCCTCCTAACCCCGGGAATGTCCCATGAAGAAAAAGTGATAGAAATGGATGCATAGAAGGTGGAACAAATAAGGGACGGCCCCTTAGCGCCAAGATAACTACCCCTCCATGGCAGTGAAAGAGTATAGCCAACTGGCTTAATGAACAAAGCATAGGCCCATGATGAAGTTTCAATGATAAATAACAACTCCCTTGGAAGGTGAAAAGTAATAGCGGGAGGGAGTTGGAAAGTTAGGCTTGGAAGCATCATGTTGCCGAGCAGTTCAAGATTTGGAAATTGGAACAAAGGGTGCCCTGCCCGGCCCTTACGCAGCATCAATGCTTGGCGTGGTGGCGACTTGGCCTCTTCAATCATGCTTGGCACAATGATCCGGATTGGCATCCGGCAAATAAATTCTTGGGTCTTGAACATCACGGCCATGGCCAAATCTGTCTTGCCCGGCTCTTGATCATCTTCGGCACATATACTTGTAGAAGCATCCACATTCCGAGTAGTAGAAGGAGGTGAAGCGGAGGCAGAAGGCTTTGTGAGTGGTGGAGGTATAATGGAAAGTGTTGGCGTAAGTGGAGGCAGAGGTTCAAACACGTCGAGTTTCTCCCTTTGCTCGGAAGCAGTTGGGATTGGCTCGGGTGCAAAAAGGGGTGGATCCTGCTCAGGATTAGCCATGGGTAAGGGTAAAGGGTTAAATGGTGGAATAGGCAAAGTGGATTTTAAAGGGATAATGGAAGGCCGAGGTGGCGGTAATGGGAGGTTAATTGGGGAAGGTTCAATGGTGGGTTCGACGGAGGCTAATGGTGTGGAGGTAGATGGCTTAACGGGTGGAGGTTTAATAGTGGAAGGCTTGGGGGAGGCCAGTGTTGTGGAGGTTAATGGTGTAACTGGAGGAGGTGTAATGTATGCGGTGTCAAGGATAGGAGGAGACTTACAATGTGCCGGTGTGGGTGATTGAAGTATCGACCCCTCATCGTAACACCAATTAGTCTCATAAATAGGGGTTGGATCAGGGATGGTTTCATCCTGAGCAGGAGGTTTATCAAATGATAGTGGAGGGAGCGGGAAATTAAGGAAACTCGGAAGGGGTGCCTGTGGAGCTTCATCATCATCGTATACTACCTCAGATTCTTCGAATGCCGACTCTTGCTCACTTGAACCGCCGACGCCATAATCATCCCTCCTGTCTTTCCATTCTCTCTCCATCTTTGTAATCTCGTCCAAAGCGGCATGGAGATGATTGACTGGAGTAGGAGGAGCCGTGACCCTCTTTATTTGTTCCTCCATCAAAGTAATCTTATCAAGCAGAGATTGTTGGAGGGGTGTGACTTGAACAACCGAGGGCTGGCAGGGCCTTGAAGGAGGAGGGGCCGCATAAAAAGGCCGTGGAGGGGAGTTAACGGGATGACCCGTAAAAGAATCCGGATGGGTCGGATTACAAGGAATATAAGGGGCTCGGGGCCGTGATGGAGGAGGAATAGAAGGAGGCGTGTGTCGGACCACCCGAGGAGGAGTGTGAATAGAAGGGGATGGGTAATGGGCTACCCGATTAGGAATATGAATAGAAGAGGGAGGTGGGCGATGGCCCCCCCGTGTAGGATTGTGAATAGAAGAGGGAGGTGGGTGATGGGCCACCCGAATAGGATTAGAAGGAGGATGAGGTGAAGGAGATGCACCCTCAACGGCGGCCTTAAGGGCTTGGATTTGTTGAGGGGTGAGATGATCTAATGCATGAATGATTTGGGAGACTCTCTCATCATTAGGACGAGAAGGTCCCGTAGGAATAGTGGCTCGCAATTGAGTAGGGGGACCATGAGAATGGACATTACCCGTAGGCCGGGTATGACCATAAGAATGAGGACGTGGTCCCTTGAAAGTATGGTGAGAATTTTGACGAACATGTTGAAATTGAGGAGAATAAGAAGTGCTAGGTTGTGCATCCTCATGAATTGAATTAAACATGTTATTTTGTTTATAGTAAGCCATCATGCAATCAAAGTTCAAAATAATATGCAAAGAAGCCCACAAAAGAGATGGTTACCTTGATTTGATTTGTTTGAACCTTGGTGAATTAAGGATTTTATCAAAGTTTTGAATGATTCACATAAGGGGGGGAAATCTAGTTTCAATATGGTTTTAACTCCAATGCCAACTAGGAACCCTCTCTCACCACGTATAGGCCAACTAACTCGGGACTTGAAAAGGGTACAACCTGCCCGGCGTCCGTGAGGGAATCCACGGGTGCGGGGACTTACGGAGGCTTGGAAAAGGGATTTCCAGTCCAAAGAGACGGAATGCTCAATGGAGGGTCGTCCCGATTCCAAGAGGGTGTGTGGATCCTAATGAAGAGGAGGGGGCTCCGAAACCAATGCAAAGAATGAATGCAACAGGGAAATCAGGCCAACCACACAATATGATCAATCAATATGAAATATCATGAAAACTCACCCACGGGAAGGGTTCTGGAAACCCACAGTCAAAACACGCCCTGGCAGGGGGCGCTACTAACAAAAGACACGACAGTGTGACTGTCGTGACTCAAAGCGAGGTGCCAGGGACAGTAAAAACACGCCTTAGGGTGAGACGCTATAAGGGGAAAGGACGCCCTTGACCGAGGGCGTCAAATCAAAAGAAACGCCTTACTGAGGGGCGCTAATCAACAAAAAAACGCCCTGGCGCAGGGCGTGAATTCTCAGACAGCGTAATAAAACCAGAAATATCAGGAAATATGCTGGAAGGCGCCCTGTCAGTGGGCGTAAATTACGAATAAGACGCCCTGAGTTAGGGCGTGAAATCGAAAAAGCGCCTCTGACAGAGGCGTTAATTCCTCAGGAAAGCACGGCCAGAAATATTAAACAGGCACACTCACAACCATATAAATAAGGCAATCAACAGGATAAGCATGCTCATCAAGAATTTTAAATAAGTGGAGATTCTAAGGAAAAGACAACAAAATGGCAAATCACTTTAGGGAAGAAAGCAAAGCCAATGGAGGGTGCCCGAGGGGCACAAAAGGAGACGCACCGAGGGTGCAATAGGGGAGACGGCACCGTGCCTAAGGGGAAAAGGGGTAATAAAGAGAACGCAAAGGGTCCCACCGTGATCGCCAATTTGTAGATCTCTAATTTAGAATAATCCACTTAAGAAAAATATCAAAGAAAAGACATGCAATAATCATCAATATGGAGGAAAATATATGCACGAGGTGCACAAGGGGAGTGTGTGATCGCCAGAGACGCTAGGTCTCAAAAATATAATCAATAAGAACATGGGAGGAATGATCGTGAAAAGTACCTCAAAAGATGCAGGGATGTGAGTGCTTCCTTTCTCTTCAAATCGGCCGACCGATGAAGAGAGTTCTTGCTTTTATTACCCTTGCAAAAAAGACAAACACCAATAAAAAAATATGGTTTAGAATATGGTGTGTAGCATCAAATTCTATATGTAAAGATGAGCATGAAAATTGTGCAAGAACACACCTTGTGGGTGTTGGCCCTTAAACCCCTATGCAAAGAGGGTGTGGGGAGATATGATGAATGCATGAAAATATGAATAAAAATAAGGGGAAAGAGTGCAAGAGTTGCACTTATGGGAGATCTCAATGATGGAGAGAAAAATCAATAAAACAATGAAATATGATGCATGCATGAATTAATGAAAATACAAGATGATGAAAAAGGAGATGAGATAAAAAATCTTGTTTGTGGTTGGTGCTACTTGGCTTGAATGCTCAATGGGGAGAAAGCTTCAAAAGGGATGAAGAGGTTGATGTTGAAAGTCCTCCTCCTTAGCCAAAAAAAGCCCCTTCGGTTCCTGTAAAAAGAAGAAGAAAAAAAAAGAACAGAAGAAAAACAACAGAAGAAGAAGGGGAAAGAAGAATAAGAAGAAGACAGAAGAAAGAAGAATAGAAAGGGAAGAAGAAGAAGACGGAAGAAGAAGGAAAAGAAGACAGAAGAGGAAGAGGAAAAGAACGGAGGGGAAGGAAGGGATCCAACCTGACAACAGAGCCAATGGCTCTATTAAATAGGAGAAGAGGGGATAAACATGGGCAAGAGTCCAATAAGGGGAAGGATAAGAATGGGCAAGAGCCCAACCAAGGCAGGGGTCTAACGAAGCAAAGACTCTCTGGGGAAAGGGCTGCGAAGCCAGAAGATGAAACACGCCTCTGGTCGAGGCGTCAATTCAAGAATTGACGACCTGTCATAGGGCGTCTTTTCAAAACACGCCCTGGGTCAGGGCGTTTCTTCCTGGATTAATTTTAGAAATAAACATTTCTTTTATTTGGAAATTGTGAAAGACGCCTTAGGGAGAGGCGTGAATTGAAAAACGCCCCATTGTAGGGCGTGATTCAACATTTTTCAAACATTTATTCTTTTTCAGAAATTGGATAATTCCAGGAATTGACGCCCTTTCCAGCGGTCGTCACTTCTTTAAGAAACACCCCAGGTCAGGTCGTGATTCAAAAAAGCGCCCTTTCCAAAGGCGTTAATTTCAAAAAATCATAAAAGGGGAGATAAATGCCCAGAAAATGGGAAAAAAGGAAAAATAGGGGAAATTAGGGGAAAATTCATGAAAAGTGGGAAAAAAAACTCTCAAATAATGCTGATTTGAGGGTCAAATGGGGCATCGCACGGCAATATAAAATATACTCAAAATAATGTCAATTTTAGCGTGTCTACAAGATCGGGTTCCCTCCGGTGTGGAGGAAGAGAGACTTGCATCTCTGGTTGCCTTTGACTGGGTGTCATTGGTTGTTTCCCTCCGGTTTGGAGGAAGAGAGGTCCGAGACCTCTAGTTTGCAAGTGACTTGGTGTCACTTGTGTTTCCCTCTGGGGTTCAGAGGAAGAGAGACTTGGGTCTCTAGGTTCCCCTCCGGTTTGGAGGAAGAGAGGTTTTGTCCTCCGGTTCTGGGTTTGTGGGTAGCAAGTCCAGGGGTTCCCTTCGGGTCTGGAGGTAGAGAGACCGTGTGTCTCTGGTTTCCAAGTGACTGGGAGTCACTTGGGGTGTCCCTCCGGGTCTGGAGGAAGAGAGACCGTGTGTCTCTGGTTTCCAAGTGACTAGGAGTCACTTGGGGTGTCCCTCCGGTTGGGAGGAAGAGGGCAGGTTGTTCCCCTGGTCAAGCTGTTTGGCAGCAGTTGTTGCAGACTGAGTCTGCTGTGCTAGTGTTACTAGTGGAAGCCTCACTCCGGTTTGGAGTGAGGGGTGGACGTAGGTCTGTTGACCGAACCACCTAAAAATCCTGGTGTCCCTTGTGGTTTGATCTTCTTATACATTCACTTAATTGCTGCGCTTTAGATGCTTGCTTAGGATCGTTTGAGGGCTTCTTGAGTTGCTGTCTTGCTTTGATCCTTCTAAGTTTCCTCAGTTTATTTCTGCAACAGTTTTAATTCCGCATAACTGAGCTTTAGAATATTTAATTAGGCTATATTTGTAGAGGGATACATTCACCCCCCTCTGTATCTGGGCCTTACATTCTAACAATTGGTATCAGAGCGGTGTCTGCATACAAGGTCCAGCGACCTGCAGATTCGATCTTGCAGTCTTAGGTGCTAATTTGTTTTTAGTGCATAATTATCCCTGTTGCCTCGAACTTACTCGCTATTTGTTTTTCAATGGCTCTTCCACCCGTCTTTAGTGGTTCTGATTTCAGTCAGTGGTACACTGCTTTACATGCTTATGTAAATTCTGCTAATCCTGATTTGTGGAAATTAATTTCACAAGGTCCTCACACCTTACCAACGAAAGTGTCCAAATGGATCGACAGACACAGATCAAAGGATGGAGAAAATCAGAAAGCCTTTAACCTGTTGAAAGCAGCTACTGACAGAGCCTTATGGTCTTGTCTTCATAATTACAGCTCAGCAAAGGAAATCCTGGATAGGCTGAAGCAATTTCACAGGGTAAACGAGGACAGCTGCATGATGTCTAACAGAAGTAATCCAAGTGGCAGCAATCAAGGCAGCAGTCAGACTGAAGAAGATGATGATGATGAGGTAAATCTCTTCGAGAATTTTTCTCTAGAAGATTGGGAGAATGCATATGCTGAATTATTTGAATCTCATGAACTGTTAAGAAAACAGTATAAAAAATTGAAGAAGGGTACTGGTTTAGATAGTTCAAGTTCTCCTTGTAGAAATTGTGTTGAATTGAAAAATATTCATGATGCCTGTATGTCTGATCTTCTAATGTTGAAGAAACAAATTTCATTATTGAAAACTGAGAATCAAGATCATGTGAAAGAAATTTCTGAACTTAAAAAAATGAAATCTGAAAATACTTGCAATGCTTGTGCAGCTTTAAGAGACTTGATAAATGAACTTGATTCTGATGATAAACTTCAAAAGGATTTAATCAAATCTCTGAAAGAAGAAAACAAATCATTGCTAGAAAAGAAAACTGAAGCTGAAGATATGAAATCTGAAAATGAAAGACTCAAAAACTAGTCCAAGGAATTTGAACACAAATTGATGAGTCTTGAAAAAGAAAACAGATTGATTTCTGAAAAAATGGAGGCTGATAGAATAATGAATCTAGAGCTTTAGAAAAATCTCAACAAACTACAATATGAGAAACAACAGGAAAACTTTTATGAATGTCAGTCTTCCTTAGATGATTGGATGTTTGATGATGATCTCCTAGAGAAAAATAGGAAATTGAAAGAGGAAATCAACAAGCTAAATCATCTAAACACCCAATTGTCAGATAGGCTATTGACAATTGAAAAAGGCAAGGGTGTGAGCATAGATAATTCCGATAGGTTGATGAATGATGAACAAGAAATTGAGAGTCTAAAAACCATCAACCTAATGTTGAGTGGAAATGTCAAATCCTGTGAAGAGAAGGTAGCTAATTATGAGCTCACTATCACATCCCTTCAACAAGAAGTTGATGATCTTTATAAGTCCCTATCTAAAGCTGACAATGAAACAAAGCTAAAACAGGAAGTTGAAAAACTCAAAAGTTTGAATGATGCCTTGCATCAACAACTCATTTCCTGTGAAACAGATTTGTCCAAATATGAAGCTAATACTTGTGGCTTAAATTCTGAAATTCAAGACTTGAAAAATTCCTTGTCAAAATTTGTCAAAGGAAAGGACAATCTGAATAAGCTTCTTGGAAATAATGTTAGCTTTCAGAGAGAGGGACTGGGTTACAGTCCGACAAACAAAAAGAGTAATGGGAATAAAACATCTACTGTTTTTGTCAAAGCTTCTAATCAGAACACAACCCCTGCTCCTTCTGTTTTTCAATTCACTGCACAAAAGTCCACTGTGAAACCCAAAACTGTGGAACAAACTCAAAAACTGAAAAAGGGTGAAAATTCACAGAAAAAGGAAAAAGACACTCCTGTTGTTATAAAGAAGACTGCACACAATTCACATGATCTCTCACACACTCACATTAAAAAGGGTTCATGCTATTATTGTGGGAAAGGAGGTCACATAATGGAGGATTGTGGATTGATGCTAAAGGATGAGCATGCTAGTGGAACTTTACATTCTAGAAATCTTTCAGATAGAAACCATGCTGCTAGGAAGCCTGATGCTTCATGTTATTATTGTGGGAAGCACGGTCATCTCATGAATGAATGCTTTATCATGAAAGAAGACGATAAACTACATGCCAGGTCTTCCATGCACTTTCATGATCCATATGGATCTAAACACAATTCTAATCAGCACATTGTGTGCTTCAACTGCAATAAGCCTGGGCACAAGGCTGCTGAGTGTTGGTTTAGATCTACTTGGGGTAGAAATGGTTTTCATAAAAGAAATTCTTTTGCTTGCTCTCACTGTGGGAAGAATGACCATACAGTCAAGAACTGTTGGCATGTTCAGAAGAACACTGTTAACCCCTATGGTGTCAAATTCCCTGCAAAACCATTTGCAAGATTTTCATGCTATAACTGTGGGAAGCAAGGTCACAAATCCTCTGAATGTTGGATGGTTAAGAACTAGCATCAAACTGCTCATGCATATAACAGAAAATCTTATGAACATGTTTATAAACATCACCCTGCTGTTAATATGCATTATAAGAGTCAAACACCAGCCATTTCATGTAGATACTGTGGAAAATTTAGACATTCTATGGATGACTGTTCACTGATGAAATTTGATGATAATGTTGCTATGAAAATGTTTAGAAAACCTGTCAGGGCTAACGCAGGACCCAAAGCTGCTTGGGTCCCTGCAGGATCAAGATGATCAAATACCTTGCAGGTGTGCCTTGGAGGGAGAAATAAAAGGGGTTAACCAAGGCACTCAAAAAGAAAACCCCAGGACTCAATTCAGGTCAGTTCTGAAATCTGTTTCAATTTCATTATCTAAAATTGTTGTTTTGCTTGGTCGATTTTTGATGCTCTTCTCATGCTGTTGTTTGCACTAAATAAATGAGATTGCTTTGCACTGCATATGTCATTTGCATGACCATCATGGTATATGAAATGGAACAGTGCTGGAGGACAGATGGAGTATGTCTGGATGCTACTGCCATGTGTGAGGTGGTCCTTGGACCAAGTCCTCCGCCCAGTACCATGGGTCAAGTCATATAGAGCAGTGTATTGCATAACATGTTGATCTGTTGGTGCTAAACTGAAGTTTTCTGAAATATGAATTGAACAATCATGCTTATAGTAATTCTCTTCTGTCTAATTTGCATGAATCATATCTGAATGTTAAATTTGATATCATGTGATGTGATTTCAATACATTTCATGCATATAGTCAGGGGGAGTCCAACTGTTTTTTATTAATGCATATCATAATAATCTGTCTGTGCTAAATTGAATTATCTTGAAAAGTTGATTGCTCTAGCATGATGCTCTCTGAATACAGAATGCTCTGACGTTTGAATAATCATCTTGCATAAATTGCATCATTTCAGGGGGAGCTTGTTGAGTCTATGTGAGTCACTGCTTATAGACAAGGGGGAGCATTATTATATTGTTGTCACTATTTGAAATTCACACTCTACACTCCTTCAAATCATTAATTGACTATTTTGAGTTCATACCTTCTTGGATCTGAAAATTTGGCTGCTAATCCTCAATCTGTTGAAGAAGGAGTGTCTCATTTTGTCTGACTGAAATGACTTTAAACATGTATTGAGTGATTGACTCTGCTAGTGGCTTTAAACCTTATTCTCTCTTGCTGATTGACTCTTCCACCAGCTTGTACTCTTCCTTCATATACCTCTTAGCTGGTGTGACTATTTTGGCTCCATTATTGAGTTGTTGGTCAGCTAAATTTATTGTTCTGATCTGAGGAACTTAAGCTGCATGTCATGCAATTCAGTCTGAGATTTTGGTAGAAACTCCTATTATATGGGCTTAAGAATTATCACTGAATCAGACTGATATAAGATTAATGTATTCTCAGCTCTGTAATTAAATGAATTGAAAATATCTGTTGATAAGGTTTAATAAACTTTAACCTCTTGTGTCATGTAATCCTTAAAGTCTCTCATCTGATATCTAAAAATTTGAAATCTAGGCTACTTTGGTAGAGATACATAGAGTGAGTGTTGTGGTTAAACATTAACTTGAAAAAGTTGACTAAATGGAAAATTGTGAATTCAGAGCAATGACTCGGTCACTGAGAAATTGAGTTCTTTATCAATGAAATAAAGTAACTCATGTCATGAGGTGCCACAGTTATCTCTGATAAAAATTTAGTGAAACAAAACCTGACAGAGCAATAGCTTATTTGTGTTGAGTAGCTGAGGAGTCTGGCCTCTGATAAAGGTGTCTTCTCATGTAAAAAGACACTCATATTGCTAACTCTGCTCTCAAAGTGAGAGGCAATGCCAGTTATCACACTGAGTAACTGGGTCACTTCAACTAAGACTTGTTGTGCCTCATGTAAAAAGGTGTTGATCAACTTAAATTGCTCAAGAAAAATATAATGTGCTTCAAATAAAATTATCTTGAAAAATCTGTCAACTCATGTTCTTGAAAAAGTGTTTAACTTCAGTACTAACCTGTGTATTTTTCAAAGGTGCTATTGAGATCATATGTGTAAGATAAAAGATGATTATTTTTGAGTGTTTTCTGACTATTTGGTTCACTTTTATTAAAACTTGGATTCAGATATGAGTATTGAGTTTAATTTGGCAAAGTTGGTATACATCAAAATTAAATCAGATTGATTAAGTTGCCACTTCATAACTCTTTATGATAGAAGAGTCTACATCTTTTAAGACTTATTGAGGTGATGAATGCATTCAAATCCCTCATGATCAGATTCATGCATGATCAACAAAAACTGTATAGTCAACTCCTCTCTTATCAGTTGACTGATTCCATCTGCATCTTTTTCTGACCATACAAATGTGAGGTGCCACTCCCATTGTTACCTTGTTCACTTGCAGCCCTCTGAACTTCAGAATCCTTATGGTGGTGGATTTCAGATTGATTCCTGAGATGTATTTCTCTCCACACTATTGGAATCTTCCATCTTGTTCTGCAATAAGTTCTGATTCTGTGGTATTTCCACCAGAATTCAGATTCTTTGTAATGGCTGATTTCAGATTGATTTATTGGATAACCAGAGTTCATTCCTGTGCTTCAGGGGAGTTATGGTTTATTCACATCTAAAGGGAGAGTAGTCAATCATGCATGTTGATAGGGGGAGAGCTGTTTCATTGTCATAAGGGAGATCTTCATTTTAAAGAACCATGACTCATTCTCTGCATTTATGTGCTGTCTTTGTGTGCTGCATTTATGTGCTGCATTTGACTATCAAACCATTTCCCTTCTTTTTGATTATGTCAAAGGGGGAGAATAGTTTGATGAGTCAGTGTGACTCATTATGTTGCCATCATCAAAAAGGGGGAGATTGTTGTGCCCCTTGTGCTTTGTTGATGATGTGGTGTTTTAATGATAGCAACATGAATGAGTCACCACATTGTCTTGAATATGTCTGATCTATTCTGTGGGAGATTGCATGAGTGTGCCATATCTAAATTGTGAAGAATGCATGTGTATGCTTGAGTCATGCTGTGATAAATTGGTTTGTGCTTGATTTCTGTTCTATGCATTGCTTCTCTGCTGATATGTTCATGTTGTAGTTCATCAAGTCTATACATCCGTCTCATTGTTCACATGCATCAAGTATGTACAGCGTCCGTCTCAGCCAGCATCTTATGCTGCATCTTAAGGCTTCAAGTCTATACATTGGACCGTGGTTCGTCAAGTCTATACATTGCTGAGCCATTCGACAAGTCTGTACACTGGTCGAGCATTCAAGTCTGAACATTCACAAAGTCCATACATCGACATTGTAGCTTGCATAGTTCAAGTCTGTACATTGGGGCTTCACGTAAAGTCTACACATTGGTCTCTACTTGAAGTCTATACATTGGCTAAGGGTCTTCAAGTCCATACACAGTCGTCTGATGCATATTGATTGAAAGTCTGTACAACATGCCTTGTTGATCACAGCTTTCTTGTTTGTGACTTCCCTAGTATTTTGATGATGAGCATCACTATGTTAAATATTGTCATTTTAATCAGATATCTAGCGTAATGTTATGCATTTGAAATTTCCATGATTAACAGGAAAACTGCTATAAGGTAGTACCTTGTATGTCCGTACTGTTCCTTTCATACTTCGTGTTGTTTGTGTTCACTACACTTCGTGTTATCCTTTTGTACGTCGTGTTGTTCCAACTATGTTTGTTGATTGTCTTCGTGCTGGTTACTGAAGCAGCTCGATTTGTTCTGATGTACTTCGAGTCGTTTTCCTGTGAACCTCGTGTCGTTTCTTCAGTATTTAGTTGCTCATCTCGAGTCATCTTTTTATTTTTGCTCTTCTGTTTTATGTGTCATTTACTGTAGTTACTCGAGTCGTTTTCCTACTTTCACTGTTTTATTACGTGTCGTTGTAGCCGTTGTTGTCTTATGTCTTCGTGTTGTTTTTCCTAGACCCCGTGTCCTTTTTGCTTTGTGACCACACTTCGTGTAGGGTTCTATTGTCGTCTTCGAGTTGGTTTTAGTCCGTGTCATTTCCTTCTCACCTCGTGTTGTTCTCATCTGACCTCGTGTCATTCTATCTTTATTTTGTGCTGTAGTCATCGTGTGTATCTCGTGTCATTCTCAGTATAGTGCACGTTTTGTTGTTCCTACACACCTCGTGTAGCTTTAGCTTGAGTGTCAACCGACTTATTTCAGGTATATGTATATAGAGAGAGAACCCTGAGTATTAATGGTTTTAATCTCTTTGCAGAAGAAGAAGAAGGATTCTGGTTTCAGGATCAAATCCGAACCAGGTTGCTCTATTGTAAGAGTGGGCACGTGATACGAGGCTGGCATCTAGCACGTGATCTGAGATGCAGAGGAGCCTCCACGTGGACTGAAGCATTTGGGCGGGAATCGTGGAGAGCACACGCCGCCCTAATCTGCTGCTGCTATATATATGTGTCTTCTTCCTCTGAAGGTGTGTGGGCGAGGGCAAAGAGTGACTGAAGTAGAAGCAGCCAGAGCTAAGAGAAGAAGTGCAGAAGAGAAAGAAGAGATAGAGAAAGCTGAGAGCCAGATCGAGAGAGCAGAAGAAGAAAAAGAAAGAGAGACAGTGAGATAGAGAGGTTGAGAAGAAGAAGAAGGAAGAAATAAGAAGAAGAAGAAAAGAGAGTTCGTGCTGGGAGAAAGAGAGAAGCAGTAAAAGAAGTTCCTACTGGACCGTGGATCAAATCCAGGCCAGCCAGCTCCTGTGAGAGCCACATTTGATTTTATCTTTTCAGCTTTCTGTTGCTGGTTTTTGTTTTTCCTTTGAACTATTCACTTGCTGTTCTTCCGATCCTCTAGTGTGAGATCGGGTTCCCTCCGGTGTGGAGGAAGAGAGACTTGCGTCTCTGGTTGCCTTTGACTGGGTGTCATTGGTTGTTTCCCTCTGGTTTGGAGGAAGAGAGGTCCGAGACCTCTAGTTTGCAAGTGACTTGGTGTCACTTGTGTTTCCCTCTGGGGTTCAGAGGAAGAGAGACTTTGGTCTCTAGGTTCCCCTCCGGTTTGGAGGAAGGGAGGTTTTGTCCTCCGGTTCTGGGCTTGTGGGTAGCAAGTCCAGGGGTTCCCTTCGGGTCTGGAGGTAGAGAGACCGTGTGTCTCTGGTTTCCAAGTGACTGGGAGTCACTTGGGGTGTCCCTCCGGGTATGGAGGAAGAGAGACCGTGTGTCTCTGGTTTCCAAGTGACTGGGAGTTGTTGACACCCGTTTTATACCCAATAAAGTCGGGTCATCTCCTTGTTTCATTCTATGTGATGCTCCGAGTTGTTCACTCTTCATTGAGTCTCTTGATCAGTTGAGGCCTGTTTCTTGGGTCTTAATTCCTGGATTAAGAATTGGCTTCTGGTAGCGTTTCGTTGGCAACAGCTTAGCAACCCTTTATTGCTATTCTTGAAACTCAATGGTAATAACGGTCCGAACCAGGCGCGTTGTTTCATTATAACGCATGGGGCCTGGACCGTTACTCTTTGAAGAGTCCTAAGGCTTAAGGCCTCGTTGAAAAGCTTATCCTTTTGATTCCACATTGGTAATAACGGTCTGTCGAGCAGCCGTTGTTTCATTCTGACGCCCTATGCCTTGGCCGTTTCTTCCTTGAAGAGTCCAACTTGTTGGGTCTTCTTCCTGTCGATCTTATCTTTTAGGGATAAGGTTGATAGTAACGGACGATTCTTGATGCGTTACTTCCAAGTGGCGGTCTGTCGTGCAGCCGTTACTTCCTTCAGAGAGTCCTGGCAGTTCAGGCCTTTTCTCTGCTACTCCGTGGTCGAGATAAGGATTTTGGATTGACGATATCCCTTTCAAATCTGATCCTCAGGACCTTCCGTTCGATTCTATGGACTCTTGGTGATATTTTCTTCGAGGATTTGCTAAGAGTTATCTCTTTATCTTGCTGAATTATCCTATGCTCGACCTGAGAGTTTGGGGGTCTATAAATAGAGCCCTTGACTTCATGGCCCGGGGAAAGATTTGGAATTCACGACGAAGTGCTGCCAAACTCAGGAGCCATCTTCATCCAAGAGGAACTGCTTCCCACGTCCATCCATCTCATAATCAAGGGAGTACTTTGGTTTTGGTCTTTCAAGTTCATCATTGCATGCTTGAGTTCTTCCCTGGTTTTTCCTCAATCAAAGCATTATCCCTCCTCTTTCTCCACGTTTTTCACTGTCCTCTAAGCATATAAACATCTTCCCAAACTTTTAAAACACCCAGAGGGGTTAAAAAACCAAAAACTCCCCGGTAATCCACTCTCCTTTTGATGATGTTAAGTCCTTTGAGAATTGATGCTATGCTTGTGAAAAGGACTAATTGAGGTTATTGTGTTTGGTCTTTCTACATCTTTGGCAGGTTTACAGGTTCATTGACACGAGGCCCAGGTCTTCTAGCCGGCTGGAAGAGTTGGAGTTAAAAGAATTCAAGCTTTGTTACTGCAGGTTATCTGACGGCCTTGTGCAGGCGCGTCACTCTCCTCCGGCGGTCTATCGTGTGGCCGTCACTTCCAAGCGACGCACGGGGTTCTGGCCGTTACTTCTAAGTTAATCTGCAGGCTTTCTCTGGTTTTCTCTCCCGTGGGCGGGTGTTTCATCCACCTATTTCCAAGGTATATTCAGGTTTTTTGACTTGTTTTTACTTTGGTGGCGATCACATCTTTCCTTGGTATTGGGCATTAGCTGTCTTCTTCATCATATCTTTCTATTTTCCTTGCTTGTTCCACCTTCACGGTGTGTTTTTATTTATTCCTTGCTCCACGCCCCGGCGTGTGTTTTCCTTTTCCTTAGCGTAGTTTGATTGAGATAGCATGCCCATGCTAGAGCTAGCTATGATTGCCTAGGTTCATGATCACATGTTCATAGGTTTGAGTAGATCTTTGATTGTTTGTTTGTTATCTTACCATATCACTCTCCAAACCTCAAAAGAAAGATAGAAGATAGACAAATAAATATCAACAGATAATTTTTTGGCGATCACGGTGGGACAACTTGTGCCAATCGTGCTTTTGATTCTTGTTTAAACCTGCCATCATCTGCTTGTTGAGTTGCCTTTTGTTTCCCCTTTGATTACTGCTCATTCTGGTTTTCTGAGTTCTCTGACGGCCAGGTGTCCCCGCGTCACAGTCCTCTGACGCAGGGGCATTAGACCGCCGCTTTGGTTCTGCTGTGTGAGCTTCCACGGGCTTTCCGGTTACTTCTGTCTGGTTTTGGTTCCCTGGCTCATTCGACGGTCTCATCCCCCTGCGTTATATATTATCTGGCGGTCGGCCTTTGACCGTTATTGTGCTCTGACGCAGGGTCCTTCGACCGTTATTCTCCTGGCAGGTACACATCCGAGGTGCATTTATTTCCAGCAGTTTTTGCTGTGATTTATTGCTTGGGCGATACTTGACCTCCTCCTTGCTTTGCTCATATCTCCATATCATTGTGTGCACCATTGATTGTTAGATTCTAGGCTAGACTTTGCATGCACTCCGGTGCACATAGGGTCATTCATCTTTTCATACATTAGATTGCATTTTCTACCTTGTTGTGAGGACCTCTCGTCTCCATATTCCTTGGGGCCGACTAGGAAATCACAGCAGGGACCTCCGTAAGTCCCCGCGAGCCGTGGATTCCCACACGGACGCCGGGCTGGTTGTACCTTTCCCACCCCGTGTCTAGGGTTGCATAGGTGAAGGAGTGGTTACACTTAGAGTCAAACCAAGTCCCATATCCATCTCCTACTAGGAACCCATTGTTGAGAGCACATATCAATCAATTCACTAAAGTTCCAAAGGAGAAATCATAAGAACCTTGTTGCATCATCTTAAACAACTTGGTTGATCTTTGAGTGTCTTCATCTTTTATCACTTACATCTTGTTAGAATCACCTAAGTTTGGTTGCTTATTGAGTGTTTTTTGTGTTGGTTGTTTTCGCATTGTCAAGGTTGTCCGTTGCATGTGGAGTTGTTTTCGTCCGTCTGAATCATCTTCTCGAGTCAGTTCCTTCTTCACGTTCTATTCTAATCCCCTCTTCGAGTCCACCATGGCATCCTTCAATCCTCCTCGCTCCCAAGAGGACTCTCTTCCTCAAGGGCTCCTTGAAAACCCCCCTAGGGTTATTACATTTTCCTCTGGAGAGGGGACTGCCCCTCTCCCATCCTCCACTCTATGGAAGGTAGTCAAGTTACCCCTTCTCTCTCTACTCCTTCCGCGGGCTCCGTCCTTCATATGATGGCCCAATTGGATCCGACCCAACTCCAAGTTTTATATCAAGCTATGCAAGGGTCCAATACTTCTCCCTCTGCCACTATCCAAGGTCAATCTAATCCTTCCATTATTGGGCCGTCCGTTCAGCCCACTCCGATTGATCTCACTCCGGTCCAACCCCGGACCATCACTTTCGCTGGCATGGAGATGGGCCAGTCTTCTAATTCAGCCCATCAATCTTTCGATAAAGGGAAGACACCCATCCCTTCCTTTGTCCAGTTGGATCATCACAACTCTGGTTCGGTAGTTCCGCAGCTCCTTATGAACCCTTCCGATTTCTTACGCCCTCAGCAAGGAGTGGCCCAAAATCATTCTAATCCGGGTCTATCTCAGGCCCAACATCCTTCTTACGGGCCGCCTATTTCCACTGTCTATCCTTCCACTCCTTCTTACGGGCTCCCGCCTGTTGCTACAGCTATTCCATCTGCCCCTCAAATACAATCAGCATCCTTCACTACCCCTGCTCCTTCCCGAGAGCAGGACTTGCTTGACAAGTGGGCCGCCATGCAGCAACAACTCGACTTTCTCCAGAAAAGGGTTGGCCCACAATCCTTGGCCGATATTCCTATTCCGAGCTTCCAGAACATCCGGTTCCCTCCGCAATCAGAGCTCCCCAACTATCGCAAGTACGATGGGAACAGCAATCCATTCATCCATGTGAGGGATTTTCTTTATGAATCGGCGCAGTTCCAATATGATGATCGCCTCATGGCGTACTTATTCCGCCGATCTTTGGACAGTGTTGCTCTAGAATGGTTCTATTCTCTACCACTGGAAGAGGCCGAGAGTTTCAAGGTAGTAAAAGATAAATTCATCCAGCGGTTCCAAGACAGGGTCGGCCCTGAATATTCATTTACAGATCTAGTGGCCGAGAAGATGAAGTCGGATGAAGAGTTCGCCACCTATGCAGACAGGTGGAGACAAATGGCCGCCAGAGTACCGGGCCACATTCCGGAGGAAGAGAAGGTCAAACTGCTGATTTCCAATGCCACCCCGACCTTCCGCAACATCCTGGCAATGAATGACATAGCCAACATGCATCAACTCTATAGCCGGGCGCGCTTCATCCAGACTCAATTCAAGGACTCCCCTATCCATTCCCTCTTCGAAAACCAAAAGCCCAAGTACCACAAGAAACCACAAGGGCTGGTTACTGAGGGAGTCCAAACAAATGAGCAGGTACAAGCCGTTGCTTTTCCATATCAGGCCGCACCTTTCCGCCACAACCAAAACCCCCGCAATTCACAAAACGCCGCTCCGCAAAACTTCCAAGCCACTCCACAAAACCCTCCCCCCGCCTTCACCATTCCACAAAACACCTTCGCCACACCACAACAACCATCACCACCACCACAATACCATAACGTCTCTCCACCCAACGGCTACAACAACAACAATCCAAATAGCAAGCGCCCGGCTCCTAGGAGAGCCCAGTATCCTCCATTGCCAGAGACGCTTACAGATATCTTCTCGGCTCTCATGTCAGTAAATGCAATCCAACTTCCTCCGGAACGGCCTGTTTGGAACCCGGCAGTCGATCAGACTAAGTATTGTATGTTCCACCGGCAGCCAGGCCATACCATAGAAGGATGTTTTCAGTTCCGAGATCTGGTATATGACCTTCATGAGGGGCAGAGAATCGACTGGGCCGAAATGCATAGGGCCATTGTTGAGATTAAAGAAAAGAGAAGGCCGCCGCAGGGGCAGCAAGTGTAGCAACATCAAGCACCGTAGCCTCAGCAGCCACCACAACAGCAGCAACCACAGCAAGTACAAGACCTGGGCATCCATCAGAACCCGATGCCGAATCATCCACCCGCTCCTCAGCAGCAGCCGCCAGCACCAGCGTAAGTAAACATGGTCCAGCCACCGGCCCCCAACGCCGGATGGTCTTTCGATGATGATGGCGCCACACCGCAGGTCATGGCCCTCCACCATAACCACCGCAATCCTCCCTTCATCATCCCTGCACAGCCGACGCCCTCTCAACTCGTCCTCCCATTCACACCCGCTCCAGCAAATCCTCTGCCACTCTCCATTCCATCATACCCTCCATCACCCACTCCCATCACCACCATCCAATCCCTCACCCATTCTTACCCATCCGCTAGCCTTCCCTCCACCCGCATCAACATTCATCACCACCCTGCCTTCCACCCATCCTTCACCCACCATCCGCGCACCACCCATTAACCTCACCAACCCTACGCTCCACCAAACCGCCTCCCCCGCACCACCTATTCCATTCATCCATCCCGCAGGGCCCATCATACTATCTTCAGATGCCGCGGCAAACTGTGCTTTGAGGAGCGGGAAGATGTTCCATCGGAATTACGCTACTACTTCCAATCCCCAGTCCTCTCAGCCGATGGCCGAGCAAGAAGAAACTGAACCTTTGCCGGGTACTCAATATGACTTGCTACATCATCTGGATCGAGTACCCGCCAAAATATCTGTGCTGGAGCTGATCAAAAGGTCTACCCTTCATCAAGATGCACTGAGGGATTTCCTACAGAAGGTAATGGTTAGCGAAGACATGGCAGTTGATAGCCTACCAACGGCACTGGCAACTATCTCCAAAGGGCCGGCAATCACGTTCTCTGAAACCGAGCTTGCACCTCCGGGGGCTCGGCAAATGCCGCTCTGCATAACAATTACCCTGAACAAAGTCGACATTGAAGCAGCGCTGGTTGACACAGGGGCCTCAATTAATGTTTGCCCACTCAGCACCCTCCGAGCATGCAACATATCTGAAGAGTTACTACGGCCTACCCCCACCACTATAGCGGCATATGACAACTCAAGGCGAGCATGTCACGGGGTAGTCACCATTCAGGCAGAGCTCGGGCCCCTTACTATGGCCGTGGAATTCTATGTTCTTGATATCGACCCTATGTTCAAGGCTATCTTGGGTCGTCCCTGGATTAACACACTCGGCGCCGTGCCCTCCACCGCACATCAGTGCATTAAATTCCCCTTCCAAGGGAGGGTCGTCAAAGTTAAGAGCTTATCCACAGTACAGTCAGTAAAGGCTATTTCAGAGCAGGTTCTTCCCACACTTTGGCCAAGCAGTCGGCCCGTTCTGTCAGTATTGGATTTGAACTTTCCTTGGGCTTACACATCCCCTAAGCCCGTCGCTACTCCAGTTAATGTCAAAGTGAAGCCGCAGATTCGAGATTCAAAGGGGTGGAACATTATATTGAAACTGGGCTATCAACCGGGGAGAGGCCTCGGTGCGCAACTGCAAGGGATGACTAAGCCTATACCTAAGGGAAGAAAAATGGGTAGGAGAGGTCTCGGCTACAAAGAGACAGCATTATCTATGATAAGTGATTCTGGGCCGCTCACCTGGGATTATCGTCAGCATTTTGTCAAAGGGCCTCTCCAGCCTGGCACATTAGCTCCAAAGCCGGTTCAACAAGAAAGGAATACAGTTTGTCCAATTGCCAGTCCGCCTCCCTTGCCAAGAGGGTCAGATGATGACATGCTCGACTACAGTCAGGCCTTGCAGGGGCTCTTTTATGAGGAAGAATGTCAGAAGAAGCAACAAGAAGTTCGGCTTATGCAGTGGAGGCCGAAGAAGCAGCTTATTGTTGATCTACAGAAGGAGGAGAGCTCTCCAGTTGTCTGTTCTTGGTCTCTCTCATGCTTCCAATCTATCTTTCAACAAAAGGAGTTCGTACCCCGCCTTCCTCCTGTCATGATAAATTCATCTTTCATTGATCCACCGGAGATTCTATTCATTCCTTGTGCTTGCGGGAAATGTCCACGCATTGATCTATCCACTCTGTTTACTCCTCCTCCTCCCAACGCTCAGCTCCACGAGATGTGGTTCTCTTCTTCTGATCCCTTCTTTGATTGCATCTTCCCCGAGCTGTTCCCTATGCAGCTCCCACCTCCTCCATCTTGCTGTGTAGTCTCCGCTGATCTCCAAAAAAAAACGTCAAATTTGAAACGGAGATTTCAGTGGAAGATTACGCTATCCTGTCTCCATCCTCCTCCTCCCAAGGGCACGAGTCCCCTGCTCCTCCCCTTCCACTAGGTCTTCTGTCCCCTAGGTTAGGATTAGGGTCCGTCGAGTCTAGAGGAGTAGAGTCAGTTAGGTCTAGAGAAGTAGGGTCTTGTTCTGGGTCGTCCAACCCTTCCCATTCTGAACCGCGCTCGCTTGCGCATCCTTCCCGATCTGTTCCTGATAGGTTCTTGCAAGATCTAGCTCAGCGGTGTCATGCTCTTTTGAAGTGTCCGGAATTCGTCGCTACAGCAATCGTGATTGAGGATGAAGAGGAAATAGAAGGGGAATGGAGCGACGACGGATTAGGCGTCTATGAGGTCTTGGATGAGAAGGATCCAATAGATGAAGACAGCGATGTAGATAACACTGCTGACTTATATGCACAAGGACTAAAGAGATTCGACCAGCCGTCGACGGCAGTGGATGAACCTACAAAGGAAATCAACTTGGGAACGGAAGAAGACCCAAGGCCCATCATTATTTCTGCTGATCTCCCTTCACAGGTAGAAGAAGATCTAATTAAGGTATTAGGGAGTATAGTGATTCTTTCACCTGGTCTTATGAGGACATGCCAGGTCTTGACCCCTCCTTAGTGGAACATCGACTCGTGCTTAAACCAGGGGCAACACCTGTGAAACAACGGTCAAGAAGATTTCACCCCCACATGGCCTTAAGGATCAAAGAAGAGGTCGACAAACTATATAAGGCCAGGTTCGTCAGAGTGGTTTTATATCCTCAGTGGGTGGCGAACATAGTCCCTGTTCTCAAGAAGGATGGAAAAGTGCGCATATGCATTGATTTCAGGGATCTAAACAAAGCATGTCCCAAAGATGATTTCCCGCTACCTCATATAGACGTCCTAGTGGATAACACTGCCGGGTATGAAGCTCTGTCATTTATGGATGGGTACTCGGGCTATAATCAGATCCGTCTCGCTCCGGAAGACCAAGAGAAAACTTCCTTCACCACGCCCTGGGGCACGTATTGTTATGTAGTTATGCCATTTGGTTTGAAAAATGCAGGTGCCACCTATCAAAGGGCGATGATGGCCATTTTCCACGACATGATGCACATATACATGGAAGCTTACGTGGATGACATCTTGGTGAAGTCAAGAACAAAAGAAGAACACCCCTCTATCCTGGCTAAGGTGCTGCAGAGAGCCAGGGAGTACAAGCTTAAGATGAACCCGAAGAAGTGTGTATTCGGAGTCTCCTCAGGGAAGTTGTTAGGGTTCATAGTGAGCAAACGGGGGATCCAGATTGATCCTAATAAAGCACAGGCCGTCATGGACATGCCTCCGCCAAAGAACATTACGGAACTTCGAGGATTGATTGGTAGACTGCAATTCATTAGAAGATTTATATCTCAGCATTCTCAGAGGTGTCGTCCGTTTTATGAGTTGCTTAAGGCGGGTGTCAAGTTCGAATGGAATCAAGATTGTCAGAAGGCCTATGAGGACCTCAAAGAGTATCTGTCCAATCCCCCGTTTTGCAACCTCCTGTCCCTGGGAAACCCCTAATCCTATACATCTCGGTTATTGAGGACTCCCTAGGGGCGGTCTTAGCACAAGTGGATGATGAAGGAAAAGAGCGGGCCGCGTACTACCTCTCTCGACTATTTAATCCAGCTGAATCCAAGTACACCGCTATGGAGAAGACTTGTGCCGCCTTAGTGTGGGTAGCTCAGAAGCTTAAACATTACTTTCTCGCCCACCCAGTTAGGTTGATCTCTAGAATGGACCCGATCCGTTATCTCTTAGAAAAACCCGTCCTTTCTAGTAGGTTAGCTCGCTGGCAGAGCTTCCTCTCTCAGTTCGACATCACCTTTGTTGTTCAGAAGGCAGTCAAAGGATATGCCATTGCTGAACATCTTGCACATCTCCCTATTCCTCACACCGATTCTATTCAGGATGATTTCCCTGATGAGCATCTCTCTGTCCTTTCTCATCATCCCTTTTGGTCTCTGCACTTCGATGGTGCACTCAACTCCCAAGGCCAAGGGATCGGTGCTGTCTTGCTTACTCCAGAGGGAGTAACCATCCCCTTCGCTTATCAACTTCGATTTCCTGCTACCAACAACATCGCTGAGTATGAGGCTCTCCTAGCCGGCTTGAAGCACGCCTATCTCCTAGGCGCGCGCTATTTGAACATTATAGGAGATTCTCAGCTCGTCCTACGGCAAGTTCTGTCCACTTACCGTACTCGTGACCCCAAGCTCAAACCTTATCAAGATTTGGTCACGCTCATTGCTAAGCGATTCCGTAAGCTGATCTATATCCATACTCCCCGTTCTCTGAACATTCTAGCTGATGCTTTGGCATCTCTTGCTTCCTCCTTATCTTTCCCTCTCAGTCGTAGTACTAAGACCATCGTCGTCCAGAGATTGGACGCACCTTCTCTTCAAGATCCTTGGTTCATCAACCTCTGGAAATCTGTAGAGGCAAGAGCTGAGAAGGAAGATCTCAAGGAAGTTTCATTAACAGAGCTAGAGGAGATTCTGGACGAAGAAGAATTGCCTTGGTATCATGAAATCGAGTTGTTTTGCAAAGAAGGGTCATTCCCAGAAGGGGCAAAGGCCGAGCAGCGTAAAGCAATAAGAAGAGCCGCCGCAAGGTACACTATCATTGCAGGAGAACTGTATAGGCGCGCTACTAATTGAATGCTCATGAGGTGCTTGGATGATGTAGAAGCTTGGAAAGTGGCTGAAGCGGCCCATTCTAGTGAGTGTGGAGGTCATGTTAATGGCCAGGCTCTAGCGAAGAAGATCCTTAGGCAGGGCTACTATTGGCCCACTCTAGAGGAAGATTGCTCCCTCTATGTCCGGAGGTGTCTTAAATGCCAACTCCATGCTGATAAAATTCACTCTCCAGCTTCGTCTCTCCATCCTATGACTGCTCCTTGGCCATTCTCTATGTGGGCTTTTGACGTCGTCGGCCCGCTCGGGGATCCTAATTCTCAGATCAAGCAAAAATCCTTCATCATCACCGCTACTGAGTACTTCACCAAATGGGCCGAAGCTGAGGCGTACGCAGAAATCAAAGCTACAACGGTGTGCCGCTTTATCATGAAGAATATCATCTCGCGGTTCGGAGTGCCAAGCAGCATCATCACCGACAACGGACCCCAGTTCGTCTCCCAAGAGCTTAAGGACCTATGTAAGAAGTTCAATATTGCACTACATCATTCATCTCCATATTACCCTCAAGGCAACGGTCAAGCCGAGGCCACTAATAAAACCCTTCTTAAAATCATCAAGAAAACATGCGAAGCACATAAATTTTCTGATTGGCCTGAAAAATTGGTGGAAGCTCTGTGGGCTTACCGCACCTCCGTCCGTACCCCTACGGGGCAAACTCCCTATTCCCTGACCTATGGGATGGAGGCGGTGCTCCCATATGAGATCTTAATCCCTTCCCTTAGAGTGCAGCTCGATAAGGAACTTAATCTCGATGAACGTCGGGAGGCGTTGCTGGTCCAGTTGGAACTCTTGGATGAGAAGAGGATGAATGCGGCCGATCACGTTTCTGTTTATCAAAAGAGGGTTTCGCGTTATTTTCAAAAGAAGGTGATTGAACGTAAGTTTATGACGGGTGATATTGTTTGAAACGCAAATTCATTCGGTCTGCAGGTCCTAGGTCTAAATTGCAACCTAACTGGGAAGGGCCGTTTGTAATAAAAGAAGCTTATCCAGGGAATGCTTATCGTTTAATAAATGCGGAAGGTGAGGAGCTCTCTCACCCGTGGAATGGGTTGTATCTTAAGCGTTTCTTTCCTTAGAGTCTAAACCACGTGCTTTCCCGGCAGCAAGATCTTCCTCC